>JBAMBO010004461.1:0-200651 GCA_037044535.1 Lordiphosa magnipectinata
CAAACGGCGCCGAATCGATAATTCACAGTCATTAACAACACTGGCGGATACAGCTGCGATATTTTCCTCTGTCCGCACACAAGATCTCGAAAGTTGCTAAAAAATCATCGTTTATATAAAATATAAATTAATGTCCGCCAGTGATATTTCAATAGTTACCAATAAATTGAAAAGTTTACTAAAAATGTTTTCTATATTCAGTCTACTAATCAACAAAGATTCGGTCCAGAGACTCGAGTTCCTTCAAAAAGTTAACGGTTTGACAAGTACTTCACCCAAGGTTTTCGTTTGTCATTGCATTAAAATAATTCCTCCGAAACTCATAAAATGTTTCAAATAGATTCTATTAAGTCGTAGTAACTCGTTAAACTTACTACATATTGATGTTTTTGAGTGACCTTCTTAATGTCAAGTTTGTGTTGTCATCTATTTGTCAAAATGTTACCGCTCGTACTTATTGTTATTTTGTGTGATTTATTCCATTCAAACAAATTCTTAAAAAGTGGATGTTTCCTTGTTCCACTGACGAATGTTGTTTACGGTCACACTAACGTAAACAAAGTACAGCTGGCAACTCCAATGACAGATCAGCTGTTCAGCTATTGGTGACGATTGTCAACTTCGATAGCATATCGATAGAAAATCTAGCCTTTTAGCGGGAAATGGCTATATGTTGTGACAGCGGCTAGATCATCCATGACAGTGACTTGTTCATCTGTCTTGGATGATCTACCGAATGGGCATTTATCTCTTATGAGTAACTACACAGAAAGAATGAGGTCATTTAGATCATCCAGCGGATGACCATTACACTATGTTAAAAAAGTGCTGTTAACGCTTCTATTTTGCGCTGACGTGAACAAAATAGGTATCGATTCTAATTTGGGCGGCAAAAGAACACCGGCGGACCGAAGCACGGTCTGGTCTGTACGTCACATACAGTGCATCAAAAAAGTTTTGGCACACCTTCATTTTCAAAGTTTGTTCCTAAATATCTTTGTTTTTATTTAACATAACGAAATTATAAAGATGCATCTACTCTAAGCAAATTAAAGCCAATCTACCACTTCTCAATTAGACTTGCATTTGGAGCATTCCCTACCACACCAATCCACAACCTACTATTCGAAGCCAATATCTTGCCTGTCGAACACAGAACAACCCACACCACCCATAAGAACATTAAAATTATAATGAACTCAAAGCACTCCCCGAGTGAACAGAATGGACAAATCTAAAAGAAGCCCTTAAGTTTCCTCCAGCCTTTATGATACAATAGACCAATTCAAAAATTTAAAAATCAATATATCTTCTATACCATGCATAAAAGAAACAGCCCCACCCTGACTGTTTGATAATACACACATAAACATATCCCTCCAAACTTCAGTGAAGTCAGACACATCTCCAATAACTTACCAGCAAAAATTTAGAGAAATCAAGAACACCCTAAACAACCACAAATTTTTATACACTAATGGCTCCAAATCCTATAACGGCGTATCTTACAGTGTTACAACAGAAACAGACACAATCACACACCAGTTACTCCCACATTACACATTTATCTATACTGCCGAAATTGCAGCCATTCTAACTGCCTGTGACTACGCCAACAAACATATAGGAAAATTCACCATATGCACCGACTCCCTTTCTTCGTTAGAATCAATACAAAACACCAATAACCAAAATTTCTACACTACCTCCATTAGGAAAATACTCATGTCAAGGAAAAATAAACTGTCACCGGACACTGCAATATATCTGGAAATGAACTAGCAGATGAAGCAGCAAAGAATACACTTAAATTCCCGTTAAAATTACAAAAGTAATTTAACCCCACAGACACTAGCAGTTACATAAGAAGCACTGTTCAAAAACTTAAGGAAGCTGTTTGGAATCTCTATTCCAAACTCTATTCAAAATCTCCCACACACAAACTTCTCACGAAATGACTCAGTTAAATTCCTAAGACTTCGATTGGGCCAAACCAATCTAACCCACTGCTTTATCTTAAACAAAACAACCCCACCGATCTGCACAAGTTGCAACCCAACCCTTACCATAACCCACGTCCTCATAGATTGTCCCAAATATCAACAAAATAGAACTAAATTCCTCAAACCAACAATACATGAAACATTATCACATAACAATGCACACCAAACAATAGAATTTCTTAAGCCCTCTAATATTTATCACTCCATATAATCCTGTAAATATACAAACGCTAAAATAAAGTAAATTAAGAAATACGTAAAAACAAAAACCACTACACATCAGATATATCCTTCATAAAATTCATGTACATGGGTCATTCTTTTTGAAACCGAACGGTTTGTAAAATTTACCATTTTTGATTTAAATAAAAAAAAATCCGAAATTAGATCTTGAAACTTCCACCAAAACGTGATTTTCGGTTTTGCAAATAAAATTTTTGTTCATTTTATAAACAATTTCAAAAATCGTCAAAAACGAAAAAATGGAAAAAATGGGTTTATTAAAAACTGGATTTCTCAGGTTTGGTTTATCGGACAGGTCTCTTGTTGATATTGCTGAAAAGTACTTTACTGTATCTATCAAATGACAAATTTAATAACTTTTTAAATTGTTTAATTGTATTTAGTAATTGTTGCTAAAGTTTATATATCATTTTTTCTCAGTGTGAACCACCTTGATATAGGTTCTAAGAACATACATTTTATTGCCTTAAACACAACTTTAATCAACATCAAAAAGATGGAGACTTTTATAGTTTAAAAGATATTAATTTTTGAAGTTATAAACAAATAAACAAAGCTTTGCCACGATGTTAGTTTCAAAGCTTTGTGACTGAAGCTTGGCAATTAAGCTTTATCAAGCTTTTCAAAAATGTCAATGTCAGGCAGATCGGACGGCTATATCATATAGCTGCCATAAGAATGTTATGATTAATTGAATTTTATAGTGCTGTAGTGTGACCATAGTTTGCAAACTAAATTATACCGCCACCAAATTCAGCATTCCTACGGCAGCTATATGATATGGACGTCCGATCCGCATGATGTTGACATTTTTTAAAAGCTTGATAAATATAAAGCACACGGGCCAACTTTCAATCACTTAACTTTAAAACTGACTGCGTGCCAAAGCTTTATTTAAGGGCATATTTTTATTTGTTTACAACTTTAAAAATTAATATCTTTTAAACTATAAAAGTCTCCATCTTTTTGAAAGCACCGTAATTTAAGTTATGTTTAGGGCAATGAAATGTATGTACTTAGAACCTATATCATAGTGGTTAACACTAAGAAAAAATTATATAAAAAATTTAGCAACAATTACTTAATATTATTAAATAATTTAAAAAGTTATTAAATTATTATTTTAGTAGATAAAGTAAAATACTTTTCAGCAATATCAACAAGAGACCTGTCCGATAAACCAAACCTGAGAAATCCAGTTTTTAATAAACCCAAACCGTTCGATTTCAAAAAGAATGACCCACATACACTGTAAGCTTAAGGCCTTAGTCGCTATAGCTTAACTTTACACTCAATTTGTAATTGCTTGCTAATCTTGTTAAAATAATAATAATAAAAAAGATGCAACATTTGATTTCATCTTCCAAAAAAAATATATTTAATTTTCCTTATAGTTTAGTTGCAAATAGATAACAACTAAAAAAAAGCACGATTTTTATGTCAAAAAAGTTTTGCCACACATATAAATGGTCAATGGTTTATGTCGGATTTTGGAGCTCTTAATACTTGGTTAAGCCTCCCTTGGCCTTAATAACAGCTTCTACGCATACCCAGTCTCTGCTGGGTATAAACCCATTGCTTATTCTGTCAGTAGAGCTTGCTTTAATGAATCCTTTGATGTTGTGTGATGTTTCCGTATTTTCCTTTCCAGCAGGTGACAAGTATGTTCAAGGAGATTCATGTCTGGTGACTGTGGAGGCGTTTTTATTTGCTTGTGATAGATTAGCCATTCCTGACCTACATATGACGAATGTTTTGGATCGTTATTTTGTTAAAACTACCACTGCTGTCCATCTAAGCCCAGTTTTTCAAAACTGTGTACCAGCATATAATATATATTCTACATTTTTACGTCAACTCCAAAAGCAGCTAAGCACCCCCATACCATAACATTTCCTCCGCCGTGCTTAACTGTTCTTATGACATTATTTGATTGCAGCTCTTTGAAAGGGTTTTGCCAATTTTTTGTGATCCATCAGAACCGAATAGGTTAATTCACTAAAATTTACGCTATTTCAAAATGATTCCGGCTTATTAACATGAAGTTTGGCGAACTGTAAGCTCTTTTTCTTATTAACGATTGAAATGGATGTTTCACGCCGAGGTACTCGTCCATGATACTCCGCTCTACATAGCGCATTCCTCCCAGTTTGTGGATGAATGGTTGCTTCAAAGGATTCCTGAATTTAAGTGCACAATTTCACAGCCGAAATTTTTGGGTTTTGCTCCACTGCAGCATCTAAAGTCCGCTAATGACGCAATGAAAATTTTTTCGGTGTTCCTGATCTCGTCTCTTGCTCCATATTTCCGATATTTATGTAATGTTTTATAATGTTTCAAACACTTTTAAATGACCTCTCAACTATAGTTACAATTTCTCGATACAACTTTTGCTGTACGTGAAGATGTACGATCAAATTCCGGACTTTTAGAGAAATCTCCGTACCTCTGCCCATTTTGCCCAATCTGTGACGAAATTCAGTCCAATCCTAATTGGAAATGCATCATGGACCAATGAAAATGCATTGAGAAACAAAATTGTGCAAAGAAATTTCAAGATTAGCGTTAAGTTACCAAAGACAAGACAAATACAGATCGACATACAAATCGTGCTTTTTTTTAGTTATTATCAATTTGTTACTAAACTATAAGTAAAATGAAATATTTTTTTTTTAATTTCATTAAATTAAATACAAACAAAGATATTTAGGAACAAACTTTGAAAATGAAGGTGTGCCAAAACTATATTGATTCACTGTAATGTGACGTTCCCTGTCACCAAAAACCACCATTGCGGAATCTATTTGGCCAGCATTCAAACACTTCTAAACGCCTTCAGTCTCCTCAATCAATTCGATTTGATTCGCCTTAACGATGTCTTTGATCACAGCTACCAGACCGAGAGGAATATCATTGAACAGCCGCAGGTGCTCAATGATCGAGACAGTAAAACGACCACAAACCTAATGCCCTCTCCCAGTTCAGTGCACAGCGAAGTGCTGGCCTACTATCAAGCGGTAGTCTAGCGGATGCCAAAGATATCAGGTAAAAATCGGGCGAACCAAACTTTAACTTTATAAATCACTTCCATTTCCTAACGTTTCCCTGCCAGGGCACCGACTAAGTGTCCAAGTGCTATGTGGCCAGCCAGGTTCCGCTGCCCAATACAATTTTCGAGTTCAGCGGAGCTATATACGCCGCCAAGTTACACATGCTACAGCAGTACATCCAGAAGATCATCATGCTGACGAACTTTACGAAGGCAAATCACCAGAAATGTGCGAATTACTTTCCAATCGAGATGAATGAAATCTTTGCCGTGGCAGCCAAGTGCGAGGTGTTCGAACAGCATTTAATGCCATTGATTCTGCCAGACACAATTTTAAGGAAAATGTCCGAAGAGGCAACTACCGACGTTCACTGCGCTAATACAAATGCAGATAGTCAAAAGTCATAGTGATAAGAACAATTAATTTGTTATTCATTTCATTTAATAATAAAAATATATTAAAATAGCAAATGAAATATCTTATATGCATAATCCTGCCAGTTGTTGTATTTTGTAAGTTCGCTGGCTCATTTAACAGCACCAGAGCAGTGCAAGGTTACTTTGAAACGTTTATCGATAGAAAAAATTGTGTAAGAATCTGCGGAATATCAACCCTAACGGAGTGTCCCCGAATCACGGCAGCCAACGCCGAACTTTTGTTTTCATTCCACTTTTCGCAGGCCAGAATCTTTTCAGCCAAAGTCACAATAGCAAATAAAAAAAAGGTGTGAGTGTTGTTAACACTCACGAGGCTTTGATGTGAAACATGATGCCAAATTTAAGGGAACTAGCACGAAGTGAAATACCAATAACAAGATCACTTGACAACAGTCGCAAAGGAATAACAGGCAGCAATAATAAATTCAATCTAGAAATAGCAAAAAATATAAATAATTTAAGACCATCTCTTCCCCCACTGTTATCCCCCTTGGTCACCCACTGATCCTTCGCTGTTCCCTCCCACTGTCACTTAAGTCACTGTTAGGTCACTGGAAAGTCACGTTTAAGTCACTGTTTAGTCACTGTTTCGTAACTGTTAAGTCTTTATTTAGTCACTGTTTAGTAACTGCAAAGTCACTGCTAATTCACTGTTTATACACTGTTAAGTCACTGTTAGGTCACTGTAAAGTCATGTTGAAGTCACTGTTTAGTCACTGTTAAGTCACGTTTAAGTCACTGTTTAGAAATTCTTTAGTCACTGTTTAGTCTTTATGTTGTCACTGTTTAATAACTGTTTAGTCACTGCTGAGTCACTGTTAAGTCGCTGCTAGTTCACTGTTAAGTCACTGTTTAGTCTATGTTAAATCACTGTTAAGTCACAGTTAAGTCACTGTTTAGTCACTGTTAAGTCACTGTTCCCCCACATCACCATCTTTTAACCTCTATACCAGACTTCCCCAGCGATAGCCCCTGGGGCACGAACATACTCGCCAATTCACACCGAATGCTTACAGAAGTCAGGCATCACTGTGTGTTAAAGAGAGACACAGTCACATTTTTGCGCTCTCTGCTTGGGGAACCCTGCTCTATACACCCGCCAACTCTCTAACAACCCTCCAGTGTATGTGGGTCTGTGTGTGTGAGCCGGGACACACCAAAAAACAACAACATAAATTATGACGTCAGCGTCACGTGACGCTAAAATCGAATTTTACTCCGACTAAAATTTTCTGTACCGAAATTAAAGATGTTTCACATCAAAAAAACGATTTGAAAAATATCTTCGTTTTCTTTCTGTGAATTTTGGAAAAAAAAGGGATCTGTTCCGAACAGATCTAATGATCATTATTCACGCATTATTATCACGCGCGTTTAAAGAGCAGTAAAGGGCCCGGATGCTAGGCCGCAATGATCCATTTTCTCACTCTCCTTACCCATTTCTTTCCACCCAAAACATAAAAAAATTTCCCGTAATGAAAAATCACTTGCAAATTGTCGTTTCTTTAAAGCACTCTTTGTACCTTAAAGTTTCTTGTACAGTTTATTCATTAGAAAAACAATACGTTATGTACATTTGTGTGTGTGGTTGTGTGTGTGTATATATGTATGCATTGTACGTGTAAATATGTTCTTTAAGTTTCGATTGGATTGTAGATTTTCTTCTATCGACTATTATCACAGCTTGGTAATACATGGGCAAAAAATAAGAGAAAAAAAAAATAAACTTATTGTCTAAATGTGCGATGGGAAATACTCAATAAATAATACGGTGAGGTCTTAAGGATAGTAAAAAAAAGTTTAATAATGGATAATAAATACTTAAGCATAACTTGGATTCGGGTTGTCATAGCCTTTCAAAGAGTTCAGCGATCAAAAATCGTGTTGCATTATAAATTAGAATAAATTAAGTGTTGGAATGAGCCTCTTCAGAGGAGAGGGAGAGGGATTTGTCTTAATTCGAATTGTGAGTTTTCGTCCTCTTCTTGTGCGGGCTGCTGGGGGTGGCTGCTGAAGTAGTCTGTTTCTTGGATTTGTTGAGTATCTGCAGCAAATGTCTGAGATACTGCAAAAACTCCAACTTGATGAATCGCACATCATTAAAGTTGATCGGCTGGGGTTCAGCGGCTGGTTTATTCTGAGCGTATAGCACGGCATTTTTATTCAGCTCCACCACATTGGACTTTAGCTTCTGGAGCTGCGCCTCCATTTGTGGCTTGGGCAGGTATTTGAAAGGGATTTCTGATCTAGTCTTGGATTTTTGGTGACGCCCCGGCAAAAAGGCGCGATTAATCCCAATAATGGTGCCGTCCACGTGACACAATATGTCGCGGGAAAGTCTACGCAAACGGAACAGGTCGCCTGAGATGATGCTTTGATATTGCAAATTCATCAAGTCCGAGTACAGTCGTGCATGCCACAGATAGCTGAAAGCTGCCACATAGAACTGCAGATCACGATGCACTTTGCGCAAACTCAGCTGGAAGAAAAGAAAGGGAAGAGAATGATCAGTTAGGCGAATCAAGATAAGTATAATTTTTAGGTATTGTACCGCCCGAGTTGAGTGAACTTTTTCAGAGCAGTCTCTCTGCTAGCTGGCAGCTGGTTTGTTAATCATACGCCGCGTTCGCCAGAAAGTGAAAAGCCAGCTCCGCTGTGCTCGCGCGTCGTCTGAGTGTATTTATGAGTGTGTGAGTGTGTGACAGTGACGTCGCCCGGCGTTCGTTTCATTCATGCCGGGGAATCCAAGTCGTCTGATTCATTCATACGAGCGCGCGCTCTCTCTCTTTTCGATTTACAAGAAATGCTCAAATGCTCACTTTTAATTTGTTGTTGTTATTATTTGTTATCAGCTTTTTTAAATATGTGCGAATTGTGACGTCAAATGTTGTGCGATTTCTGGGTAAAAGTGTGCGTGGCGGTTGGGTCTTGGGGTCTTCTAATTTATAAATAGAATTCATCAATCAGTCAGTCAGTTGGCACCTCGTCATCGGTGGGGTTGGTTGGCATGTCAACAATTAGTTGTCACACACAAAAAAAAAAAAAAAAAAAAAAAAAACAGTTTGCCTGTTGCCATTGACGTACATGAAAATTATACAAAAGATTTCTTGATGAATATTTTTTTGGGCCAAATATGTTTGCCTAATAAATTTAACAAAAACCGCAAAATTTTCCTCAAGTAGTTGTGACGTTCATAATGTTTCGATTGAGTCAAGTTTAAGTAGAAATTTTTGTGTTTTTGTGTGGTCCATGATGAGTAGGCAACTTTTTTTTATTTTTTGCTGAACAAAGTCTGGGGCTTTGGTTAAAGTTTCAGCAAAAACTAAAGTTCATAGTTTTAGCATATTTCCGTTTTATTACTAAATTAAAAATGGTGACTGGCGGATTGGAATTGTAAATGTGTAGGAAGAGAGTACAATTTGAACTTTAGTTTGGAATACAAATTTTTAAATATTTTTGAAAAGATGGAAATTGGCAAAATGGCAGTTTGTTGGCTTTATTTTCAGTTGCTCTAACAGCACTATTGTTGTTTTAAAGCAGCGTTTGTCATGCCGAACACATTTCGCTATTCACACCGACACGAGACGAACGCATGGCGAGGCTTGTGCGTAGAGAGCAAACAGATGTTCAGTAGCACCCCAATACACTCTCAAACGCAGCTCGCGGCAATCATCGATTTCTGGTGATTGATTTGAATGATTTCTTTCATATGAATTGGAGTTTACACTGCCTTAATAATGAAGTTCAGTTCCCATTTACAGCCCTTTCTCTAAAGTGTTTTTAGGACGATTTGTGACTAAGGGTCGATTTCTCTTCTTCCAGATAGCTGCTATGTATTAGATAATCTAACAAATAGTAAAATTTCGATTTTATTGCCTACTCGACCTCCAGATAGCCACTATAGGCCGATTTCTCATCTTCTACTTAAACTTACAAATAGCAGAGTACATTGTGAGCTTATCTGACACATGGTGTTAGATAAACATTTGACTTTTTTGGCCATTCATTGAAAATTGGCATTATATTTCGGGTGGGTTTTGAATTTGTGCTAAGTAAAACAATTTGTAAAATGAATTTGAGCCGGGCTATTTACCTTCACTCACTGGAAGATACTGATGAAAACATTGTGACAATCTATAGAGAGAGGCCGAACTTCTTTGAGGATATGGAAGTTTCCATATTCATATAAAGTCTACATGTCTACTCCTTTTAACACAAATTGGTAACCAGCTCAAGTCAATCACTAATCGATTTGTACCATCAACAAACTTAACATAATCCATCTTTTAAGGAAATGTTTCTTGCCGACAAAAAAGAAGCTGCTTTTAGCATAGCGATTCTATGTTTGTGGTAATTTTTTAATTACTGTTGGGGACTTTAGTGGAGTGGGCATACATACATATATATAGTGGGAGGCTGTATTGAACATAACGTAACGTAAGATAGATTTGAGTTGTAGGCCAGCGGTGGGCACGTCCTTGTCACTCAGACGCATAAGAAATTGCACACAAGCAGACGTCGCAACAAGTGCAATTGCCTCGCTTTGACAACTGGTACAGTGTGCGCAATCGAGACTCGCTTTTAAGGTTAGTTATTTCTGCAGCCATCGATCGACTGACTGTATTTAAAATTTTGTTTCAAAAGAAACAATTTGACATTATTCTTTTTTATGAACCAAGCCACCCATTTTCGAGACTTTGTGAGACTACCGACTGCCAAGTTTGCCTCATTTATGTCTAAGAATAATTTTTAAAGGTTTACTCCAATCTTGAACTCACACTCTAAGCTTTCTTTTACCTCAAATTTATCTGTTAAATAATTGTAATAAATAAATTTAAAGTTTTATTTAACTACCATAAATTTTGTCGCTTCAGTACTATGCAAAAAGAACTGCAATGAACTGGTTCGTTAAGCAGAATTTTGTAGATTTTCGAAATCTCAATTTTGCTGGATTTTTTTTTGTATGAATATAATTAACACTTTCATAAGCTGATTCCATTGAATTTGTGGCCAAGCTGTTGCTGCTGCTGCTGCTGATAAAGTTTGACGCATTTTCCTTGTAATTTGCATTAATCATTTTCAAATGCTTCACAAAATTTTGCAGTAAATTTGCTGAGTAAATTTTTCAATCAACCCATGTTTAATTTTTGTTATTTTTTTTATGAGCACCACGATTGTCCCACCACTACTCATATGACTGACTGAGCAAAGCCGACAAGCTCGCGCAAACTTGTGACGATTTGTTTGCACCTACGCCAAGTGAAATGGCTGCGCGATCTCGCAGAGCCTCACGTGACCCACTCTAATCAGTTTAGATGGCTTTTTGATTAATAACAATAACAAATAACAATAGCCTACCTTGGATTGCTTGGTGACTTGGAGCTTGGGCAGAAACGCATAGTGACTCTGGTGAAGTTGAAATTGCCTGAGGTCCGCCCTTGTGCTATTAAAGAACCTGTTGTTGTCAGTGCTTCGCGCAGTTTCCGTAGGGTTATATTTCCGAAATTTATCATCATCGTGAAAGGCCTTGTATTCGCGACGTGTTTGATTTTGCAGAATTCTCAGCAGCTGAAAAGAAAATGGTAATTTTTTAGTTAAGTTCTACACTGAGAGAAATAAACGCTGCAAAAAAAACAAGCAAAAAAGTCGATCAAGCCCAACTGTAATATACTTTGTATTTAGAAATGAGAGCAAAACTACCCCGGCCCGCAGGGCCCAACGAGCGGAACTCATGCAGAGGCTTGTGCTAAGAGAGCAAACAGCTTTTCAGTAGCTGGCCAGCGATCGCTGACTCTTCTTGACAAACTCTGCTACAGATCTTCACACTGACAAACTAAAGCAGCGGTCGGCAATGTAAGCAAAGAAGTTGCTACTGGCAAGTGACAAAATGTTCGTATGCATTTACAATGAATAGAATGAGAGCTCTTAAAGACTTTTCTTCAATACTTAGATGGGAACACATTGAAAAATTTTCTCTGCTAGCGACTGCTGTGCTGCCTATGCACCAAAAACTTAGCATTAAGTCCGATATTGCACGTTTTTATAACTCAAAATCTAATTAATTTTGTAGTTGTACATTCCCAGCTGCGCAAATGCACATTACAGTATCGAGACCCTCTGAAACACTACGCAGCCTGTGTGCCAAACAGAATCGATTACAGCCCAGTATACATTTCCATTAGCAAGGCCGCTTTGTGGACTGCTAGCTTTCGAAACCTCTTTACTTGTAATAGACAAAGTGGGCGATTGCCGAACTTTGTTTGGAGCTCAATGACAACTTCATATAATGATCTAAGAAATGTAATCGACGGTGTGGATGGGCCGACCACTAAACGATACACATGGTATGCGCTGTTGTAATGTAGATACTTTACGACTAAATGTACTATGGAGTAAAAGGCATATAGACTGGTAATTAGGTTGAAGTACTGCTCCTTGTGCGGTATGTTATGTTAAGCTATTTATTAAAGGAACACACATACAAAGATTCTGTGACTTGGCGTTTGCTACTGTTTGTCAGAATTTTTGCTACAAGTCTGACTTGGGATTCCCAAGCGGTCTTAGCAGTTCTGACTTGAGGTAGCCTCTGCCAACTCATTGCAGTTGGGCAAAAGATCGCTGATGATTGAACTGTTGGACGTTTATGAAATAGCTATACGATCAACCAGCCTCCTTTGTGGT
Source organism: Lordiphosa magnipectinata (assembly GCA_037044535.1). Taxonomy (NCBI): domain Eukaryota; kingdom Metazoa; phylum Arthropoda; class Insecta; order Diptera; family Drosophilidae; genus Lordiphosa; species Lordiphosa magnipectinata. Next base: position 12,415 of record JBAMBO010004461.1, read on the forward strand.
GTTGTGCGTATCTTGTTTTAGAAACGTTATGATGAAAATCATAACTTATTGACCTAGAGCCTACTTAAAAGTTCTAAGATTATTAAAGGAATATTTAAACAATTTATTAGCCATTCCAATATACAAAAAATAAATCAAATCGACTAAAAGCTATATAAAATAATTTTCTTTTTTTACTGATGCCAAGATATACGCACACCGCACACGTCAAAAATCAACTACTCATACTCGTATATATGTTTGTATGTGAAAGCAAACGAACGAATTTTCGACAAACGAAGCATCAAAGACATGACAAACTTCGTATGATAACTCTGTATACAAAGTATAGCGAGAGTGTTCTATATTTGTGGGCTTTTGTAATGCATGATGTGGTCACCGCTGAGTTGTACATGAGATAAGAAAAATCTGTATTCAGTCAAAGTCAACTGAGTTATCGAAAATCTGTTTCAAATATTAATAGACTTTGCACATGTGCTGTGGCTTATCCATTAGAGAGAGAATAATTTGAAAATATGGAAAATATTCATACAGGTATGCCAAATAAGTGTTTGGTATTTCGCTTTGCTGATATTGAGTGTTTTGTTGTGTCTATCCAATAGTTGTTGGTGTATTTTTACAGCGAAAATCAAACCAAAGGTAATGGGTGTCTCGTGGAGAACAACTTTTTTGGTGCACTTTGCTCCACACATATAAAAACCTCAAATTGTTTACAAAATTGTATAGATTAATGTTCAATTAATCCCTTGTACCCATATTTGTCCCTTTTCGAAAAAATTTCAAGCTGGTATTGCTTCAAAAGTAAAGAAAAATTAGGATTTGGGTAACGATTTTGACATTGTGATAGATCCTTCGGCAGGATAATTTTTTTTTTTCTGAAAAAAGTGAATTAAACCAAATTATATATTTGAGTTAAGAACATAATGTCTTCTATGTATATTCTTCTAAGTAATAGAAAAACTTTGAATTCAGGACCTTTTTTTTAAAAAAAAAAGTAGATTCAACCGATTTTATTGATAATATATCATATATAAAGAGAAAAAGAATCTTTTAAAATCGGAATAAATTCGCTATATTACAGCGCTTAAGCTTCAAAAAGTGTACGAACCAAAAATGGGCTAGTATACCGAGGGAAAAAACCTGTTCAGAAAATAAGTTGCCTTTAATTTAAAATAAGAACAAAATGTTGTCAAAATTCCTGACAACAAATGTTCCTAATGTTTTTGAAATGAGTAAAGATGTTCTCAATCGGATTATTTTCGAGAGAGAGCGAGATTTGGTTCTCTTTTTTCAACTCAACTTCATGTCAGCTCAACTAAGTATAAGTAGCCCGCTTGATGTGAATCTGCAAAAGTGTGGAAAGGCCGAATGTGCTAGCGCGTCGTTCCATACGTTGTTAGTTAAGTGCAGAAAGTACCCCAGGTTCAATTCCCAGTCAAATCTGAAATAATTTTTCTGTTTTGCGGGTGAAGTATAGTGGGTCGTTGAAGTTTGTTGTACAGCGATGTCTTTGAATTCCAAATGGTGGAATTTAGCATATAGCTCTTGTAAAATAATAGTTGACGCCTCCCTCTCCCTTCCCCCTTCCAATCCAAAAAGTTATCCCTCTCGGAAATTTCCCAGACTGTGAGGATATCCGATAATAATCTTCAAATTCAAATCAAATTTTCCAAAAATTTCAAAACGAAACAATATCAACTCAAATTAAGTTCTTGAAAACGGGACAATATCAACTCGATTTGAGTTTTTGCGTTCTCAAAAATGGTTCTTGAAGTGAGAACATTGTACTACAACTGAGAAATATCATTCATGCATTGTTTTTGGTAACTTTTGTGCTCATCTTGATTCCAATGTTCTCGGTTTTTTCACCCTGTGTATGCTAGGTAGGGGTGGGCGTGGTCCGATGGGTTCCAAATTTTTTCCGTAATTAGAATTTAGTCTAAGCATTAAATCAATATTTAAAGTTTATGCCACATTTTCTAGCTTTCTGACCACAGTGCGTTGTCTCTGCTCACTGTGCCGACCGCTAAACCAAGGCGAAGATTCATTCTGAATGAGCTTAGATTTCGGTATTTCACGAATTTTCATCATCCCTATGTTCTATGATCAATTGTACTTTTCGTCTACTTACCACTCTTTGCTTTTTATGCGGATGCATGCGCTTTGCACTACGCTTGGTTAGCCTGGCGCCACAGGTGTGCTCCCAATCCGGAAACTTGTCGGTTTTATTGAGTGCCAACTGAAAGTGCTCCCTAGTGAAGCTCAACTGACGTTTCAGGCGTGTGCTGTTGTTGAGTGTGGTGGGGGCTGCCGACACACCGCCACCTCCGGCGGGTGGGCTGGCAATTTGCTGCAGGCACATGACTAGGGTGAGAGTTTTCAGCAGCCAGCAGCTGATGCCAGAAGTTTGTGGTCGTCTCTCCCTTGTGTTGGCCGTTTTGCTTCTCTTGCTGGCTGCGAGCGGGCAAGCAGCTGTCGTCTGTGTGTGTGCGAGAGAGGGAGAGAAATTGTTGGGGGATTCCCGTTAGACATAATACGACAATTGTTATGGCCAACGCTTTTGTTATTGTTGGCTGACATAATTATTTAAAATTAACGAAAAAGAAACGAAAATTGAAACTGGCTGAATCATCGTGTGGTGGTGAGGTAGGCCCAAAAAAAAAAAAAAACAAAAACAAAAAGCAGCTACACTAAGCTACAAAGTCAACGAACTTCGACGGCTGTCTTCGTCTTCGTTTTGTCTTCTTGCAAAGTTTTGTGAAATTCACTTGGCTCTTTCTCTCTCTCTCTCTGTCGCTCTCGCTGTGTGCTTTGGCCCGGACCTTGTCCAGGCCAAATTGTTGCGTCTGACGCATCGATCACAGCGCACCGCCCCCTCCCCGTGAGCTCCCTGGCGACGTGAAACGTGTAAATTAATTTCACATGTTTGGCATTTTTTTTTTTTGGTTCGATTGTTTTTGTTTTAAAACAAAATTTGTAGTTGAAAACTGCAATTGTTAAAGTTTGCTTCCAAGAAATTTCAAGTAAATGGCATTTTGTTTGCTGGAAGCAAAACGGAAACAAAGTTTACTCAAGCAAAGCCAAAGAAAAACTACAAATCAGACAATTTTTGACTCTGATCATGAATCTTCATTGAAATAGACGCTAAGAATTTTATATTTTTGTTGGAAAATGAATATTAAAATAATAATCAAAGAAGATATTGACAGTGTTGCCAATTTAGCCATTTTCCGCACCATTTCTAGCTATTTTGTAATGTCGATAGTCGAAAACTAATCAGTTTTTGCCGGAACCTGCAATTGTAGCTATTTTCCAAAAACTATTTGCCATTTTCTAGCTATTTCAAAAGTGCAAAAATTCTGATAAAACTGTCTTATAGACTGATAAAAATATCAGCATTTATCAAAAATCAATATGAAATTTTGACATAAAATACTTTCTCAAATATTTTGCGATTTTAAACCGGTTTTTGAACCAAATTTGCTTCGAAATTGCAAACATTTTTGCGAAAGTGAAAATGGGAGCGTGGCTGATAAATAACTTTCTGTTGCCGTTTTCAAGTTTATTCAGAATCGGAATGGATAAATGCTTCAAATGCTCATTTTCGAAGTCCTAATGTGCCTTACGGCTTTTAATTTCATATTTCCTTTTTGTTGGCAAAATGTTTTAATTAAATGTCTTGGCATTCGGATCTTTTACCAATTCCGATTGATAGAATTCGGTTTGCGGTGCGATGACATAAGGAGGCAGCTGCTGACTTGCAGTAGATGGGACCGGTAGGTTCCTAAAACAGCTGTACAGTCGACCAGCCTCCTTTGTGGTGTGGCGTGTTCCTGTTTTAGAGTTATGTGCAAACATAACATGACCTCGAGCCGGTTTAAGCTTGCGAATTTTTTTTTAGCTATTTTATATTAAATTTGGCCATTTTTAGCTATATTTAACAGTTGATTTGGCTACTTTTGGCTCTTCAACAGTTGGCAACATTGACTAGCCAAGCTTTGCTGCACTCTCCTGCCATTAAATTGTATTATCAAAAAGCTGATTGACTGTGATTTAACTCATTTGGCATAACATGAAATACTTCAAAAAACTTTTCTTTACTATAATTTGGCATTAAATAGTTTAATCAAGCTTCGCAGCACTCTCTTGGCAAAAAATTATTTATGTCATCAAGCTTTTTTGCACTTTTCTTACTTGATTTGATTTAAACAAGCTTCGCTGTACTCTCTTGGCTTTTGAATTATGTATTTGAACCAGCTTTGCTGCACTCTCTTGGCAAAAAAAACTATTTAATCAAGTTATCCTGCACTTTTTTTGCATATAATAATATATTTCAATAATGTTTCCTACACTTTTGTGGCATCAAAATGATTTAATCAAGATTCGCATAAAATTACATATTTAAACGAGCTTCACTGCACTTTCTTAGCATTAAATGATATATTTCAACAGGCTGATTAGCACTTTTATGGCATTAAATGATTAAATCAAGCTTCGCTGCACTCTCTTGGCTTAAAACTATATATTTCGACGAGCTTTTCAGCATTTAAATGACATCAAACGGTTTAATCAAGCTTCGCTGCACTTTTTTAGCTTAAAATTACTTACTTGAAGCAGCTTATTTTGGCATAAAATGATTAAACTAAGCTTCGCTGCACTCTCTTCTCATAAAAATTGTAGATTTCAACAAGCTTCTCTGCTTTTTAATGACATCGAAAAGGTGTTAAATGATATATTTAAATCAGTTTCGATGCTTTTTGTTGGCATAAATTTATTTAAAAAACTTGCTCTGCTCCTTTTCGACAAAGAATAATATATTTCAACAAGCTTCTCTGCTTAATTTTTGGCTTAAAATGATTTAATCAAGCTTCGAAGCATTTTCTTGGCATAAAATTACATATTTGAACGAGCTTCGCTGCACTCTCCTGGCATCAAACAAAATATTTTATAAACAATCTTCGCTTCACATTAACTGTAAAAGAATGGCAAATTGGACATTTCTGTACCAAGACTTATTGATATAAAGCAAGGGTCCGGAAGACACGCACTCGTTGTTGTTTTGTGCAAAGAAATAGCTCGCGCGTATACGGTCCACGCGCGCCATAATCATACATAAATATACTCTCTTTCTTTCTGAGCTAAGGTTGGGCGCGTGCAGACCTGCAACAACAATATTATATGTGACTCTCTTCTCACTCTCCTATGTCTGGCAAATGAAAAAGCAACTACAATGTTGCTTATGCATAGTTAGTGGTCACCTCGCTCGCTAGTGACCGAACGCTTTTCGCTATTCACGGCGGTTTTCTCTTTCTATTTCTTGTTGTTGTTATTGCTTGAGTTGAGTTTTGAATACAATAAAACGTTTTCGCATCCTTAAGATGCCTCACACACAGCACCCAGCTATAAATGGTTTTTCTTCATCTCTTTCTTGTGGTTGTTGTTGTTGTTGTTGCTTGACAAATAGTTTTAATAAGCTTTGTAAGAGCACATTCTGATTATAGAATAAGGCAAAATTGGCTGTCATAATTTTTAAAGCTGTAGCTTTTAAAAACAATATTCTTGGATCTTTCAACGACATTTAAAATGTATAAAAAAAATTTTAAATAAAACATTTTTCCTAAAATGGGGTCCAAGAACTGAGCCTACATTTTCAGCACTGATCAAATCTATTGCATAGTTTTGTAGGCTTTCAGCAAGTTTCCTTTGTAACAATTCTTTTTAACAATTCAAAAAGAAATCCACTGAGAGCAACTAGTGCAGCTTGAAGTCAACTTCTTAACGATTTTTAACACTTATCTGAGAATAAATATGGGAAATTAAGGTAATATCCAGGCTAAGTGGCATTTTTCTAGGATTGGAGCTTCCGGAGAAGACACTAGACACAAATTATAATATTTGTTCAGAACGATTAATTTTATATTTACTCATACTTAACCAGATTTTGACATTAATTACCCGAAATAGTGAACAAAAATGGTTGATGGGTACCGCATTTTCTCACAGTAAGACAGAATGAAGCCTAACCAACTCGAATGACCATAATTGCAATGGAATACGTGACAATACAAAGAGATTATCTTAAAGAAAATGATGCAGAGTGCTACAAAACTTACAAACTGCCAGATGGGTGCTTCATTAACTCTCAGTTAAGCAGATTTGGGCCTTCCTTAAAAGTCACCATTTGCAGAATGGTTAAACTACATAAAAATGTTTAAATAAATCGAAATTTGTTAAGTTTTCTGTCAGATGGGTGCTGCATTTCCTTACAGTGGACTAGGATTTAGTCCTCCAGAGAGGTGCCTTTTCTTGTTTTGAATTTAAAATCATGCATATAGGAAAACTAGCTGTCAGATGGGTGCCTCACTTACTTACAGTTGACTGGGAGCAGTCAAAAACGCTTGAGTCAGCTTAAGGTAGCATTAATGTGCAAGTCTCAGTCAGTTGGGAGCCTTATTGACTTACAGTTGACCACAAAAAGTTCATTAATAACAACCATAGTCAAAGAATTTCCACCCCTTCACCCTAAAGACACGCCAATTCTTGTTCTCAACCAACTTCTGACGCTTCTTTCTCCCCACTGACGCGTCCATGACTAACACTTATGAAATGTACACACGCACACATACACCCTTTATCTGGATTTCGCTTGCCATTGCAGGCTTCTATCAGTATTTCACAGATACATATCCCCAACCATCTGACCTAGTCCAAAAAAAAAAAAAAAAAAAACGCATTCGCATATTTGCTTATTCTTCTTGACTTTTTCTTCAATCCTACCGAATTTCATCACATTACTGGGTCACGTAGACCCCCCGAGCACACTGGCCACCTGCTTACATTACAGCACTCTTTTGTATCTGTACAATTGTATTATCAGCTTTATCAACCAGGTGACTACAACCCTACCTGCCCACCACCCGTGAACAGAGAAAACTCTGTGCCGCAGCCACTTAAAACTAAATGCAAAAACCGACTTACCATTTACACATAAATTTTTGAAAATTTTGCAATTCCTTAAAATGTTCAGTCACTTGGTTTTTGGCACTTTACACAGTAAAAAAAAAAATGATTGGCAATAAATACTAAAGGCAATTCTTAGTCGGCGGCGTCTACGCGTGTTTCAGGAATGTTCGAGTATTACACGCAAATTAGTTGAGTTTTGCGCGAAATGTATCTTTGAGATACTTTAGTTTTTTTTTCTTTTTTTGGCTTCTGCAAGTATCGACGCGCTGCGTTGGACTGCCAGCTTTGATTTGATCTTGATTGCCGGTCGATCCGATCGAATTGTGACGAGAGTCTGACTTTGCTTTCACGTCTTCTTCGCCGTTGCCTTCGTCGTCGTCGTCGCTGGCGTCGTTCGTGGTCGTGTGTGGATTGCGAACTGAACTCTTCAGTTACTATGAGCATACTAATGAGGAGGCGGCCGCCAGTCCCAGAGTTGGGAGAGTGTGAGTTAATGCCAACGTTAGTTATGAGTGTGCAATTCTGCCCGCCCAGCCCCGTCCACCCCTAGTCCCGGCCCAGCTGTTTAATATTTCTTTTTTTTTTTTTTCATTCTATACAAATACGGACTGTGGCTAAAAGAGAGAGAGAGACAGAGAGCAGCTGTTGTGGGGAGTATTAAAAATCACTCAAAACAGATTTTTTTTTTTGCGACCCACCAAATGAGTCAAGTCGAGTCAAGCACAGAGGCAGCGGCTGAATAACGGATTTGTTAGGCTCAGCTAATGGTGACGAGGCACATACCCTGTCCTAATAAGCATAGCTGGCAAGTTTGTAGAACCTTTTAAGACAGCCCTGGTGTTAATCGAAATTACCATTACAATTCTTTGGGTAATTAAATAATTACACAATTACTTTGTAATTAAAAATATAATTACTTCCAAGTACTTTTAATTGCCAATAATTTAATTTTGATTTTCAGATTGATTTGTGATTGTAATAGTTTTTGAGGCCGATTTTCTAATTATAAGAGTTATTCGTTTTTGCTTTTGGATCGGATGAAGCCCGTTCTGGGAAATCCAAAAGAAAAACAAGTAAAAAAGTTGGTCAAGCCCGATTGAAATATACTCTGTAGCTGAAGCAGCAGCTGAAAGCAGCTTTGCTGAACAATAGATGACGCCACTACTCCAGGGAGGGAGAAGTAACTTTATTTTGGTCATAACTTGAGTATCGTTCATCCGATCTTTATCATTTCTGCGACAAATCGATAAATAATCTTGATTACTAAATATCTTTAGAAGGTCCAAACCATCTATCTATAAAACTGTGGGAGATATGACGTTTTTTTTCAAGTTGCGGGGGCGGGAGGGGGCGTGACAAAAATTGAAAATAAACTTGATCTGAATGCAAGTCTAAAAAATATATGTCCCATACATGTCAAACCTCTATCTCTTACCATTTTCTAGATCTGTTTGTTCATACGGATAGACAGACGTGGCTATACGGAATCGGCTGTTGATGCTGATCAAGAATATATTATATATACTGTATGTGGTCGTAAATTATTCCTTCCCCCTGTTACATACTATTGCACAAATTTAATATACTCTGTGTACCTTTGGTACCGAGTATACAAATGTTAAACACAATCACTTAATCTTGTCTGGGACTTGAAGTCAGGACCTCGGCATCTTAGCTCACACGACTATCAAGTTCACGCGAGAGACAGCGACAAAATCATAGTAAAGAATGGAGCCTTAGCATTTAGAAGCTGAGCCAGGAGAACGTAACGGGAAGGCATTCGCTTAGAACGTCGAGGTCGTGGGTTCAAATACAAATGTGAGTCAAGCCATACATTTTAAAGGAAATCATATTCCCTTTTTTCCCGCTTTGAATGTCCTTTGCGAGAAGGCCTGATTGGCGAATGACATCATCTTTAACATTTTGCGGATTAATCAAATTTTCTCATTCCATGCCTTTAATAATTGGGTTTAAGATTTTTGTGGTTAACAGAAGGGTGTAAGATAACAATTCCCGGAAAATGCTTGTTTTTGATCGAGTTGTTACACATCCGGTCACCTTCACCAGCTAATGATGTCAGCTGTGAAGTAACTAGCCTTGAAAAGCTTCTCAAACTTTGCCGTTCAGATTCGGCGTTAAATGTGGGTCTCTTACTCTTGTGCGAAAATTGCAAGTACACAAGTCAAGCGATTAGGAGATGCTCGACTTGGCTTTTTTGGGCTGTAAAGCCAAATATTCATTCATTCAACAGTAGTGTCCACAATCAAACATATCAAGAGTCAAAACACGAATAAAAAATGTTCATTCCTCACTTCCGTCCACTGCACTCTGTGTCGTTTAGAACAATCTAGAAAATGAAAATTATTTTATGATGTTTTTGTACTTATGAGGTCGAAATAAGAAAAAAATTGTTCCAGAGGGGGGGTCAGACATGCACCGTTCGTTAGCTAGGGGCACTTAAAAATTAGAGATGGATTTTCCAGGTAATATTTTATTTACGAAAGTATTTATGATTTTTAAATCGTTTAGATAAGTTTTATGGAAGAAAAAATATTTAGTTTAATCGTAGAAGTATCGCTAAATTCCAATTTTGTGTGTATCTCAGCGTCAGACTCATTTGAGGCGAAATTTTCTGACCACACATCGAACATCAACTTGTAATTAGACTTACAGTCTATTGGAAAAAAAAACAACTTTGTGCAAATCGGTGCAAAACAAACTTATTCATTTTGAAAAGACCTTGAAACGACCTTCTATTTCGCACAAATCGAATCAAGCCGAAACTATACACTTTCTATTCCACTCTTTCAAAACAAAACAAACAAAAAAATCGTTAAAAAAAATGCAATTTTTAAAAGCTTCACAACTTTTTTAGTCAAATAGTTTTCTGTCCACTTTTGATGCAAAATTAACAGCACAATAATTTAAAACAAAAACGTTATGGCGAATATACGTTTTAATTAAAGTTGCACCTAATTTCCGACATTGTCATCTACATTCTCAAGCAAGAACATTTCTTATCTTTAATGACCCGTTACTTCTGAGTTATCAATTCTTGGTTTATTTTTTGTGCATTTTCGTAACAGTGGGATATTTTGGCATGTGTGAAAATATATATTTTGTTTTCCTTTTTCATCGTCTAGATTGCTGAAACGACACACTGTGCACTGTCAAGATCACAGCGCAACTTGTTAAATTACCGGCGCCCAGCTGTCAAGATGACGGCATGCCAGAAACATTTTGTTCTCTCCATGTTTAAGGCTTCTATTAACAGTTCGGGGAAGAGTAACTTGAAAAAGACGATAGCGCAAACAACAACCATATGGGTAAATAGATCGAAGATTTTAGTTCGCCTAGCTTTTAGTGAATTAATACATATATTGTGGGGGGGGGCTAGATCTGGTCACACTAATCGTACGGTTCAGCTTTTGTTTTGCTCCGCATGCAAATTTCTTAAAAATTACTAAAATCACTTTCGTCGTCTCAAAGTTGCACCATTCCGCTTAATCCGGTGCTGGATCTGGAGCCGACTTTCTGTGTTCTGCTATATCTTACCCACATTGTGACCGCCGGCAGACGCAGGCGTGTATCCGCTGCCACCCACCCAGTGTCAGCGCCCACTCAGTGCCCTTCCTCCAACATATCGTAGGGTGGTGCACTACATCGCGAGGAGTGTTTGCCAAGTCCAGCTGCAACAACATGTAGGTATTTGTTTTTGTTTATAATATTGTTGGTTTGGTTAGCGACACTTACATGTTCAGATTTCACTTCTGGGGCTGCTGGAGAGAAGCAACAACGTCGGTGTCTCGCATGAGTGACAAATTTTTGCACGAAGAAAATAGAAATTAAGGAAAGCGTAAATCCAGTCTTTTTGGGTTGAACTTTGAGGATCAGCTGATTCCCCCCGATAGGTTTGACAACGCCGATAGGTTTAGTAGTCGATACCGATAGTCGACTAGTACCCGTAACGATTACTTGGGCGGCTGTTTAAAAATATTTAAAAATTTGTAGCTAAACTAGTCAAAGTTTTACATCTGGTTGAGCATAATTCTATAGACCTTGAGCCAGCCAGATGTAAAACGTAGATTTTTTTATTTTATCAACACTTTTTCTTATTTCATTTCATTTTATCTCTTATGAACGGATATGAAAGGTATAAAACTATGACTTCACAGCCTTGTCAAGGACACACTTAGAAGAAAGTTAAAGTATTTTGTGCACACATAAAAAAATATTCCAAGAATATAAGAAATTTCCCTCAATTTAAAAATTTTGCATTAATATTTAGTTTTTTGAAAAACCCGCCAAATAGAGCTTTTTCTGGTAATTGGCAGGAACCGAAATTACAGCTTCTTCTTATTCAATTTTAATGAAATTAATCATTGGTATGGCATATATGGACAAATACTGTTAATGGTAACATAACTTTTGTTTACATCTCAGAAGCTATATCAATTTTCAAAATATCGGAAAAAAGAACCATTTAAATGTATCATAAATATACACACAGAAAACAAAATTGGCTGCACGGCGCGTGTAGAAACGTCAAAGCTAAACGAAACGTGTTGCGCCCTGCTAAATTGCACACGCAAAATGTAGAATTCAAAAAGCTACACGCCACGTGCAGAAAAGCTACACGTAAATGCTGCGTGGGCAAAAGCAAAGTCTACACGAAATTAGAAAATCAGATTATTTTCAAATAACTTCTACATTTTTCATGCAGCAATATGAATACCACACGAACGTGTAGGTTTTCTACACGCGGCGTGTGGATATTGATATCCTACACTCGCGGGTGTAAATTCTAAACGAAAAATGTAGCTCTAAATCAGTACTGAATTCTTACATTTTTCGTTCAGAAAACTGATCTCCACACGCGACGTTTAGGTTTTCTGCACGAAACGTGTAGCTTTCTCATTTCAACAAGTGGCGTGTAGATTTTCTGCACAAACGTTTAGAAGGTTGTAGAAGGGTGGGGGTTCTCTTCTGCCCTGAGATGATGCGCATAGCGAAGAAATTGAGCTTTCAAGATAGAAGCAGCAGCAGCAAACTAAATAAATGAAAAGTGCGCAGTTATTATACCCTTGCAAAGGGTATTATAATTTTGCCCAGAAGTTTGCAACGCATAGAAATATTCATTTCCGACCCCATAAACTATATATATTCTTGATCAGGGCGACGAGCTGAGTCGATTGAGCTTTGTCCGTCCGTCTGTCTGTCCGTCTGTCTGTCTGTCCGTCTGTCTGTCTGTCCGTCTGTTCTAGTCTCTCAGTTTTAAAGCTATCGAGCTGAAATTTTGCAGAGAGTCTTCTTTTTACTGCACGCTGCTAATATGTCGGAACCGACCGGATCGGATGACTATATCTTATAGCTGCCATAGGAACCATCGGTCAAAATATGGGTCTTAGTGAGGAAAACTTTTTTGTTTTCAATGTTAGCGTCCATTATTAATATTATATGCTATCAAACAGATTTGCAAATTTTGGTCCAAATCGGATGACTATAACATATAGCTGCCATAGGACCGATCGGTCGGAAAATGGGTCTTAGTGAAAAAAACTTTTTTGTTTTCAAGTAAATCGTTCTTAAAGTCGGTGATTCTTAATATTAAACGCTTTCAAACTAATTTGAAAAAGTTGATCGACTTCGGTTGACTATATCTTATGGTTGCCATAGGACCGATCGGTCGGAAAATGTGTCTTAGTGAGAAAAACTTTTCTGTTTTCAATTTTATCTTTCTTCAACTCCGCGATTGTTTATTTGATATGTTTTCAAAAAGATTCGCGAAACTTGGTCGAAATCAGATGTTTATCTGTCGGAAAATGGGTTTTAGTTAAAAATTTTTAAGATTTTTATATAAGCGTTCTTAAATTCTGACATTTCAAAAACAGCACTTGCAAGGGTATGAAAACTTCGGCACAGACGAAGTTAGCTTGGCCTTCTCGTTTTTTTTTGCTTTGTGTAAGTGAAAATGTAGGACTTTTATACGTTTTGACCGGGATTTCAAACCCATAACGTTTGTGTAGCTTTTCTGCACGCCGCGTTTAGAAATGAGAAAGCTAAACGCGGCTTGCAGAAAAGCTACACGCCACGTGTTGAAATGAGAAAGCTAGACGTTTCATGCAAAAAACCCACACGTAACGTGTAGGATTTCAATATCTAAACGCGACGTGCAGAAAAGCTACACAAACGTTATGGGTTGAAAATCCCGGTCAAAACGTGTAGAAATCCCACATTTTGTATATTTTTTCTCTGTGTAGATATAAATAAATTCGTTAGAGCCGATTAGGGACTCGTAGAGTAAGATAATGCGAATACGTATAATTTTTTTAAATTTTTTTTAAAGGATGTTAAGCCGGCTCGAGGTCAGGGTAATAAATAGAAAGAACAATTTGATGTTTTATTTTTTCTTTTCGATATATTTCGGTTATACTTCTGTAACTAAACTAAATTCAACTTTGTTTAGGAAATTATAAATATACACAGAAATATCAGTGTGAAATGACACGACGACTCCACCTCGTCATTTATAAGCTATGGCTAGATTTGGTTAATATTTTTTCGTTTTTACTTTCCCTTGTCTGGGATTCCAACACAGGACTTTGAAGACTGAACACACGAACGACTGCATCTTAGCGCACATGACTATCAAGCTCTCGCGAGAGAATATCAACCAAATCATATGAAGCCATAAGCACTTATAGTGCACTTAGAACGTGGTGGTCACCCGACCTGATAAACACTTAACCCTCTAGTGCTCAAGACTTACTTTAGAAGATATTTTCGTTTTGTCTTGTTTGTGTTGTCAAATTCCCAGGAAACTTATTGATTTTATAGCAACCGCAAATGGAATAATTGTTTTGAATTGTTTTGAAAAAGAGACGCGTCAGAGTTTCCTATCAACAGTGCGGTAATCATGTCAGATGTCTCCAATTTCTAATACTACTCGCATAGATTGCCTTTTATAAAGAGTAATTTACCTTAAAAGTTTTTCTGTGTTTTGTTTTGGATATAAATATTTTGTTCCCGCAAAAACGGATACGTTTAGAACTTTCAGCAGAGCTTTAATATTAGCTAAGCTGACTGTGACAACATTTTAAGAAAATTATATAACCTACAAGCTGAGTTACTAGAGGATACTTTGCACTGGAAAGATCAAGTTTAAAGTTTAACCCCATACAATATCTAAGTAAATTTTACAGAATTCACAAAAAATCTGATAAAACAATCTTTTTCTTCTTTTTTTTATTGCCAACTTAACCAAGTTCATCTGATATTCGTTAAGAATGATTTTGATTAGTGCCTGCTTAACTGAGCGTATCGCGAACTGAGTAAGTTCTGGCCTGCTCTCTCCCTCTCTCTCTCTCTGTCTCACTGCCTCTCTCTGTCTTGCACTCTCTTTGAGTTGAACGCTTGCGCTTTGACCACGACAATGATTTTGACTTTTTGTTTTTGTGATGACACACACAATTGCCTGGCGCTCGCTCGCGATCGATCAGCTGTTGATAACACACAGCTGTGGCTGTGTGGGCTGGCCGCCTGGTTCTCTCTCTCTCGCCTCGTCCGCCTCTCAAGATAAACAAATAACAAAATAGCGGCAATCTTTTGCCGGTTTTGGTGACAAAAAATTGTTTTATTGGCCCCCTTCTAACATACATAAATAATTGCCACTTATCAAAATGTTATCAAAAGACTTTCGCTAGCTTTGGATGGGTCTACTTCCGATTCCGATTCCGACGTTGTTGTTGACTTTGTAACGATGATAAAGCCAATTGACACTTGTTGCCTCACACAAACTCAACTGGACGGCGGCTCCGTATGAATTTCAGTTATTTCCGTTCAATTTCGCCAGAACTACGATATTACTCATACGCCGCGTCTGCCGTATCGATGGCGCTCTCACGCTGTTGCGCTCGCTTCATTCATGAATGCGGATGAAATACATTGTGATCTAAATTTCACCGCGCGCCAAAAACATGATCAATCGAAAAGCTATTGAGCCGGCTGGCTTCTTACTCACGTCTCGAGGCGCAGACGAAGATGTCTTCAACTCCATGCGCGGGCGACCGACCGCATGATTGGGCCAAGCTATTTTTAAACTATTGTCGAAGCCGTTGGCAGGTAATGATCGGTCTAAGGTCGTTGGAGTTGAGTTTGAGTTGGTGTAGCCATTTGGTATGCCCCCAATTTATTTACTTATTTAGCTTCTTTCGATTGCAATGTGCGCGGATTGTGACTTACCTTGGTGTGGGAGTCGAGTGTAATTCCCTGCATGACGGTGGCGTATGAGTAATATTTGACGTATGACCAGCCAATTGGTGGCATGCCCTAACGATGATGAAGTGTTGCGATGATGTAGCCGGTCGCTATCGATGGGGGCAAAGTTTGTAAATTGTTGACTAGGCCAAGTTGAAGGCCAATTGAATTGAAATTGAATTGAGTGAAATTCAAATTGAACAGAGTTTGTAAATGGGAATGCTAAATTAATTGCAACACAAAATCAAACAAAAATAGGATTTTGTTTAAAGTTGATTTCGAATAGAGATTAGGTCAATAAAATTGAAATTAAGAAAGAATTGAAAGACAATTCTTAAGTAAAATTGGATTTTTATTGAAGTGACATATGTTATTTAATCTAAAATGAATTCAAAATGAATGAAATAAAGAAAATTTAAATCAAAATTTGATTTAATGCGGAGATCGAACTTACGTTTTGGCATTCAATAAGTATTGAACTAAAATTAAAACTGAAACCACAATTTAAGTCAACAAAATATAATTTAAACTTGAGACTAAAATTTAGCCATTCAAGCAATTTGAATTGAACTGAAAAGAAATTCTGAACAAAAACTTAATTGAAAGCCAAAAGCAAAATAAAGTAAAACATATTTCAAAGAGACCTATTTAAAGTCGAACCGGTACATAAAGTTTGTGCAAAAGTTTGTAACAAGGATAAGGAATCATTTCCGACACTAGAAAGTATAGATATTCTTCATCAGCATCAATAGCCGAGTCGGTATAGCCATGCTCGTCAGTCATAACGAACAAACAGATCTCAGAAATGGTAAGAGATAGAGGTTTGACCTGTATGAGACACTTACTTTTTATACATGCAGGCAGATCAAGTTTCATTTCAATATTTCCACGACCCCTCCCGCCCCGTCAATTTGAAAAAAATGTCATATCTCCCTCAGTTTTGTAGTCAGATAAATCATACCCTTAAGAGATTTTCCAAAGCAATGATAAAGATCGAATGAACAATGCTCAAGTTATGACCAAAAGAAAGTTCACTTTCGCAGCGCAGCAGCAGCGTTGCTTTCAGCTGCTACTGCATGTACAGAATATATAACAGTCGGGCTTGACCGACTATCTTACTTGTTTTTTATCGTGAACCGAACCGTTTTTGAAAAATACACTGAGAAAAAAATCAATCTAAAACAGGCATGCCCAAAAGCAGCAAACGACAGAGCACTCACCAATACTCACAAAGATAAGCACCAATACAATAATAATGAAATTGTTGTTGATCAGTTTGCTTGCGCTCGCAAACACCAATCAAAGAAGAGAACAAACCCGGTTTTTGTTCAACGCGTCGCATACACACGAAATCGTTAGCATGTGTGTCTTTTCGTATGCCTCGCGCTCTGCATGTATACGATCATTGATTTCTTATGTTCCGTGCAATTACAATAACAAAACGTACCCAAAGAGCATACGGCTGGGCATCGCTGATCTAAAACCAAGATTATAATCTTGAGCCGAGACGAAACGGTGTCAGAAGATAATCTTAACCCAAGATTATATTCTCAATATAAATCTTAATCCAACAATATTGAATTAAGATCGTTTATACTAGACCTTAAGATGAAACAATCTCAGTTTTTAATATGAAAAAAAGACAAAAATAAATTAAGCATTTTTTTGTTTTTTAGGTGATAGGTGGGAAAGGGGTGGTTGGTGTGATTGGTTGGTTTAGTTAGTTGTTTTAGTTATTAAAATGTTCTTCTTTCTGAAAAACTTATACAAATTGTAAATTTTTAATCCGCCGATACTGGGACTTGAGCTCAGTATATTCTGCGCACTGAAACACTAACACCACCGCTTTACCACAGAGCGTCACCGGTTAGGTCCAACCAGTCGTAACAGTATAAGAGCAGAGACTTTCGCAGCCTGAGTACTTATACTGCAACTGGCTGCGCTCAACAATTGACCCCCTACGTCAAAATCGACTAATCGGCCGTGCCAATGTGTTATTGAACGAAGAGGTCGTGGTTTGAGTCACAAGAGGGGTGGGTTACATTGCAAACAAAAATTGTTTATTTTTGTTATGTTTTAGCATAATTAATCTCAACTGAAGCTTTACAGGCAACTGATAAGTTGCGAGATGATAAATCTTGTTTTTAAGATTTCTAGGCTCATTTCAAGGTTTATCAATCTTGTTTTTTTAAGCTTGCAAGGTTCTTAAAAACGAGATTTTTAATCTAGATTTTAGATTGATTTATTTTCTTAGTGTAGCTAAACCGCTTCCTGTTCCGAACTTAAATTTTCGGTTTGGCTCAACAAAAATGATATATGTACATTCCAAAATCTGACCTACTGCCTATCGACTTTTTCTGTTAACTGGTCGGTTTTGTGCGACAGAGTCTCGAAATCGCCAGGCAAGTATAATGATACATAAGTATAAGAAAGACTTTCAAAATATTTTATACAATCTTCATCTATGAAAGCCACTGTAGATCCTCGTCCCCAAAGTTTGGCATCTTTTGACTCTAGTTGTTACGATATTTACACCAAATTTGGTTTGTACGCATATATTGGATCCCAAATACGACTTGCAAAGATTCATTCAACTTACACCAATATTTTATATACATATATATATGTATATATGTAGCTGCCATATAACCCATCTGGCTGATTTGCTCCAACTTTGTAGTTTCTTATGCAATTGAGCTGACATTTGGTTTGTACTCGTATTTTGAGCTCTTAATACGACTTACAAAATCAGGTTCGATTTGGACCATTATTTCATATAGCCGATCTGGACGATTTGCACCAACTTTGTTGGTTTTTACGCTTTTGAACTGAATTTGAGTTTGAACACGTTTTTTCAGCTGCTTTAGTAACTTATCGAATATGGTTCGATTTGGCATACTATTTCATATAGCTGCCATATAACCGATCTGGCTGATTTGCTCCAACTTTGTTGTATTTTACGCTATTGAACTGAAAAGCGATTCGTACTATTATTTTTAGTTCTAAATAAGACTTACAAAACTTTTTTGGTGTTTGACGCTACCAAGTCAATAATTCTTTTTTATCTTTATCTCATGTAACATCTTTAACTTAAGCACGAATTCAGTTGCAATAAAACTGGTTTTCTCAAAAAAGAGCAAGTTGTAGCAAAAAGTGTTAGCTACTCATTAATCTGCACACTTTCGTTAATAACTCTGCACTTACAACTTTTCGCAACGTTGTGTCAAGCTAAACTAATGTTCCAATCAACCTAAAATAACACATTAACAACTCACGACGCAATTGGAAAAAAAATGAAACTAAACTGACAAACGTGCTATCAGCTTATAATCTTAAATATCTGCTCTAACTTTTTAAGCAGAGATAGAGATATTTAGTAATCATTATTATTTATCGATTTGCTGAAGAAATGATAAAGATCGGATGAACGATACTCAAGTTATGTGCAAAAAAAGGCCAGTTAAAACCCCACCTTAACCGACTTTTTCTCGCTTGTTTTAATCCAGAGTTCCCCAGCCATTGCCCCTGGGGGCCGAACGCATTCGGTTATTCTCCCGTATATGAGTACGAATGCTTGTCGAAGTCATTTCTCACTGAATTTCTAAAAGTCAGTCGTAGTCAGCGTTACAAAACAATTCGTTCTGGGGCAGTTAAATACCGAGCAACAGTGCTAAAAGGCATTTACACATTTTTTGTGCTCTCTTCTTGGGGAACCCTGTTTTAATCTAATATGGGTATGTAAATATTAAAAAAACCAGTTGATTTTTGAAAAAAGAAAAAAATTAGTTTGGGCTTATGCCAAAAATAGGCAAAAAAAAAAAGCGGTGTGCAATGCTTAACTCAAATTGAACAAAAATTAATTGAATTGAAAGGCAAGGTCAATTTACAGAATCTTAACTACAGTTGAATTTAAGTTTAGGCTTTCAATAAATACTGAACTTGAATTGAATTGAAATTAAATTTAAGCAACTCCATTTTCCTCATTGAAACTTAAAATTGAACTGGAAAACTTTTTGATGAAAAACTTTATTGAAAGACAAAATCAAAGTAAAGTAAAATCTATTGCTATCTATTTGGATGAACTTTTGCCATTCAATCAAAATTGAACTCAAATTACATGAAATTAATTGAATTAAAACCCTACCTATCTTACAGCGGGGTGTTAACTGGCCTCATATACTCATATACTCATAACTTCAGTATCGTTCATCCGATCTTTATCATTCCTTCAGCAAATCGATAAATAATTTTGACAACTAGATATCTCTAGATCTGATCTGCCTGCAAGTATAAGAAATAAATGTTCCATACATGTCAAACCTCTATCTCTTACCATCTCTGAGATCTCTTCGTTCATACGGACGCACGGACAGACGTACAGACGGACATGGCTATAGCGACTCGGCTGTTGATGCTGATCAAGAATATATATACTTTATAGGGTCGGAGATGATTCCTTCTCCCTGTTACATACTTTTGCACAAACTTAATATACTCTATGTAACTTCGGTACAGCGTATAATTAAATTAGCGACTAACAGCGGTCCTCATCTATAAACGCCGTCCGAACTGCTTGGCGCTTTAGCACTCCTGCCAGTTGTTTTAGTAAATTAAATTCTAACTGAAGCCTTAACTTAAGCTCTACTTTAAGTTCTTTACCAAATCCTACATGAAATCCTTAATAAAGCTCTAATTTAAGTCCTACATGCAATGCGTGCATCAACATGAAGATCAACCTGTAATCTTTATCCTATTGCAAACTGCGTTGCGAGGGAGCCGGAATGTTTTCGTCCAGAAATTTTTTAAGATAATCTTGTTCGAATTCCAAGATCCTAATGTGTCCGCAATTAAGGAGAGATTAGTGGAGTTGCTGATGCTGATCATTTGGTTAGCAAGTTGTAAGCCGACTCTTGTTTGTTAGTTTTAGTTCGAAAATCCAAGTGAAAGGCCAAGCAAAAAACCTATTGATATTTAAAAACAAAAAGGAAAATCTGTTTTCTTTAACTATTGATCCACCCCCTACAAACAAAAGGTTACAAACTTATGCTAGCTTTCTCTGCCGTCGTTGAACGTTCGAATTAATTGTTATTGATTGAAATCAGTATTCTTATTAATTTTGAATAACAAAACTATTGTTTTTTACCAACGGTTAGGATTTAAAAATTTGAGGTTCGAGGTTTTTGGGCTTTGGTTCGAACCTGGGTTCGTTGCACGTTTTACCCGATATATATAAAATTACAATACAATAGGTATACACCTAAGGCATAAATACATTTAGGGTATTTACCAGTTCTCGTAAAAGCGTAAACTCCAAAAGTTTACGACACAACAACAAAATACATAGAAAAAAAATTAACAACTTTTTGTTGCCCTGGGGTATGTTTATAAAATCGCTCGTTAAAGTGTAAAAGTGGAAAAACTTGGAGCGTTCAAAGAATCGGTTAAAAATACTTAGTATCGTACTTATCTGATATAGAAATTTAGATACATGTTTTTATGTGTATCCGTTGGCTGAGTGGATAGGATTGTAGCCTTGTATTTTTTGATATTCCGTGGTGGGTCTATAATCTTTCTTCTTTTTTATACCCTTGTAGAGGATATATGTATTAAAATTGTCCAGATGTTTGTAACGCATAGAAGGAAGTATCTCCGACCACATAAAGTATATATATTCTTGATCAGCATGACGAGCTGAGTTGATATGTCCGTCTGTCCGTCTGTTTCTATGCTATCTCCTCCGTCAGTTTTAAAGCTATCGTAACCGAACTTTGCACGAAGCCATTTGGTACAAATACGCTGCACATTTGTCGAAACCGCCGGATCGGATTAATATAACATATAACTGCCATAGGAACTATCGGTCGAAAAAGTAGTTTTAGTGAGAAAAACTTTTTTGTTTGAAACTCAAACGTCCCCAAACTGTATTTATAAGTTTTCTATGCTTTCATACAATTCCACCGAGTTTTATGAAAATCGGACAACTATATAGTATAGCTGCCATACAAACGATATGTCGGAAAAAAGCCTTAGTAGGAAAAAATTTTTTGGTTTCAATGCTGTCGCTCCCAAACTTGTTACTGGTCAATACTATATGCTTACACACAATTCTGCTAAGTTCGATTGAAATCAGATGACTATAGCATATAGCTGCCATAGGAACGATCGGACGAAAAAGTAGTTCTAGTGAGAACAAATTTTTTGTTCTCAATGGTAGCGTCTTTTTACTTTCCATTTATGAATATTATCGGCTTCCACACAATTTTGGGGAGTTTGGTCCAAATCTGATGAATATATCATATAGCTGCCATATAACAAACCTGCAAGCAAATGGTGAAAGTAGTGGCCCCATCTATTGCTGAGTTTGCGAAATAACTCAGCTAAGAATGTTAGACAAAAATCATTTAAAACCATAATTTACACTGCTCGGCACTTGAATAGGACACCTCTAAAGTCGATTTTCTATAGTTAATTGCTGCTAAACCAAGCCATCTAGGAAAATAATTTTTATTTTCTTATAAAGTTTATTTAAATGTAGTAATTAGACGAAAATTACAAAATTATTCAAAAGTTGTAAGTATTCAAAAAACATTGTTAACCAATAAGTAACAAATTTTGGAGTCTTCATTTTGCACCACTTGAATAGGACACTTTATCTAAAAACCATTTAAGAATATTTCAATCCTTTTCAAATAACAATATTACTTAAATAAGAAATTACTAACATGTTTTTAAACCAAAAAAAGTTTTTAATAGTGTGTTGAGCCTCCTTTTTTGCTCCAAAACCTCACACACTCGGTCTGGAAGGGATGCATACAATTTTACCCAAATAATTCAACGATATCGATCCCCATGCTAATTTGATAGCTGCAATTAGTTCGGGAACGCTCGAATATTGCTGACCTGATCCATGATACTTCACGTGTTAGCCATCCCCACACATTCTCAATGATATTCCAGTCCGGTGAATAGGGTGGCCAGTTTAATAACTCCACGTTTTGGCTCGCTATATACGATTTAACAATCCGGGCCGTATGTATAGGGGCATTATCATGTTGATAAATCCATTTTAGATTTGCAAGAATAGTTTGGAAGTGTGGAAAGGCCTCTTTCAATATACCATTATAACACAACGCATTCATGGTGGTTGGAATAAATTTAAGCTCACAGGTGCCATAATAGGAAATGGCCCCCCCCATACCATAATATCTCCAGCACTGCTGTGCAACTTATCAAGATGGTGTGGTTCTTTTCGAAGATCATGAAAATAGTAGCTGCAGCCATCGGGGCCCTCCAAATTAAACTTTTTTTCGTCCAGAAAAGACAACACGTTGCCACTCCGAAGTCCAGGTGACATGTGCGCGCGCGAAATCAAGGCGTTGTAACTTCCGAGCCGGGTTAAGAGGTGGCTTCTTCTTGATTTTTAGTATCTTCAGGTGTGTAGCATTATTAATAACACGACGCATGGTTGTCAAACTTGCTTTAACGTTGCATTTTTCCCTTATCTTGGCCAAAGAGTCGTGCGAATTGGAAGCTTCTCTTAATATAAGTCGCTTGTCCGCGATCCCCAAGCACCCACAGTGTGCTTACCGCCCTTCATGTTTTTACCATAATTAACCTCATTATTTAAAAAATTTGTTATGGCGTGACGGCTCCTGTCGACTTTTTTTTTGCTATTTTGGCAATAGAAAGGCCAGAATCCTTGTAAGCTTGGATTTTTCCTTTCTCCGACTCAGATAATGAAGTGCCACGCCCCATTTTAATTTTTTTTAATTTTATATCCACTTCAATTAAAGCAAAAAGTTTAAGTAAACCAAAATTTGTGTGCACGTGTCAACGATACCGACCAAATAAAATGCATGTTCTATTCAAGTGGCGCAAAAATTCCATTGAATTTTTGCGAATGCTCACATAAATTGCAAACAACTTTATAACGGTTCTATTCCAAAACTTGGAATATACCAGAAAGAGCGAAGAATGCTTGCACACAGATAATATGCAAAAAATACCGTTATTCTACCATTTCGTTTTCGAGTTAAGAGCAGTTTTAAAGAGAGCATACAGGGTGTCCTATTCAAGTGGCGAGCAGTGTATATAAATTATACAAGCTGCAAGGGTATGTAAACTTCGGTCGAGACGAAGTTAACTTTCCTCTATGTTTTTTTTTATCAAAAAAGCCCAAAACTATGGCCGATATATAAATATTTAAATAAAACGTATTCAAATTGTACATACATAAATGTATGTATGTATGTTAATAACCATTGGGAGTGCGAAAAGGAGAAAATAACAAATCGAAGACTTTTTTGTTTGAACCGAACCAAAAGCTTGCGTTCTCGTGGTTCGGTTCAGGGTTTGGTTCACAGTAATAAAAAAAAGCGAAATTCCTTGCAGCTCTGTTTTTTTATGAATTTGTTTGTCAGAGATGAGTACTAAGAAAAAAGTAGAACGCATAATGTGAGTACGAACTCTCTTGAAAAAAATCGATTTATTCTGGGTTTTTTAAGAATTTTGCTCTTGAAATCGAGCTAAATTCGTTTTCAAATTGGTGTTTATAGGCAAAGGGAGTGAGAAGAAGTATCGAAGAAAATAGCGTTGAACACGCTCTCACAGTTTCGTTTTTCATGGGAGGGAAGTGTGTGCACAAACTACTGAGAAGAGAGCGCAATCCGCTATTGAGAGCAGAAGATGTGAGCAGTCGGTCGTTAATTCATTTAATGTTGAACATTTCGAGTGTTAAGAAGTAATCGATTAGTAGTAGGTAGGTTTTTTTTATTGTTGTGCCATATTTACCGATTAACATTAGATGCCGTCAGCCAGTTACAAAATTATTTAATTAAGTGTTAAGTCTTATATTAGACTTAGGTTTATTCTTCTTTTTAAATTTCTTTGTTTTAAAAATCTTCAATAATGATTTGATGCTTATATTGAAGTGCTTCCTTGAGGTAGTTTGCTAACACAACCCAGTTTTCACCATTCTGAATTTCCTCGAATTTTTGCATGCCTATTAATTGTGCTTCCCTAGTGTGCTTACCTGATTTTTTTGAGAACCGGACATATTGCCATAAAATGGAAAGTGTCTTCCCTTTCATGTAGGTTACACATGCTGCAATCGGTATTTACTGCCGTTCTGTATGGCCTATAATTGAGATGCAGTGCCTCTGTTCTCGCTTTGAAGATCACGGATATTGCCTGAGAGCCGAGAGTGTCTGAGAAATTGTTTTGAACCACCATGTCATAACCAAACACCACGGCGGTCGGTCCTGTCTCAAAACCCCCCCCTCGCATTCCTTTCAAATATTTACACATATTTATTTTGAGAATATTCGTACTTGGCTCAAGTACTGAAACTCTTGAATCAAGAATGTGGGGATCAAAAACTCATTGTTGGATCAAGAATTTTCAATCTACCCGTACTTCTCAGATCGAACTTTCTTGATCCAAGTATGAAATTCTCTACTTATTCTCTGAGAAAAGGGCTCAGCAACAACAATTACACTTTTGTCTTTATTTTACCACTACAAATAAGATGCTCCTTCATTTTCTTGAGGTGGCCTTTTATTGCATTTTGCGCCGAATAAAAGGTCTTAAAGAGGAACTACCAGCCCAACGCTGAAATGGAATTTAATCGCCAATCAAATTACATTTTCATTTCAGCTCTAGTTTCATTTCGCTTTCCATGCTTGTTCAATTCGAACTTCAATATTGATGTTCTATCAATCCCTTTCAATTTTCTTTCAATTCTTGTTCAATTCACTTGTTCAATCAATCTCGAAAAAAATTCCAATAAATCTCATTCACTTGAGGGCCAAACCTTTGCCTTTACCAATATTGAATTCAATTTGTGTTCAACTTGATTTCCTGTTTAATTCCTAACAATATCTTTTTCTGGTTTTTCGACCTGGTGATAAGCATTTGGTGCCAGCTCAGCGTGGCGATGGCATGAGTTGGAGTTCAAATATTTCTGACGGCACACACAGCGAAAAGTGTTTTGTATAACCGCATATAATGCTAATTTATTGTCGAATCGATTCGAAACAGCAGCTGAAACGGCATCGCGACACAGTCATGAGTCATTCCAAGACATGGCCCGCTGCAGTGTGCAGCTCTCCCTGGAGCGTCGTGTTTAATTCGTTCATTCATAGATGAGGGGGCGTATAACTACGAAATTTCAATATTTATTTAGGCAATTTTCTTCCGCTATTTCCCCCCGCCAACACCCCCTTCCGCGTTGCGGCGCATTTCGGTTGGGGGGGGAAAAGGCTGGACTTTAATGCCCGGGCAATTTGGCTTCGCGCTTCGCGGCGGGTTTCATGTTTGCCGACCCGAACCAAATTTAAAAGTTTCACACATAACAAAGTGCGAAGGATGCAGCCGATCCGAAAAGAGCCAAACTTAATTAGCGCCCATTGCAAAAATATTTACGGCAAAACAAAATAACACCCATTAAGGCAACAAAAGGGGAAGAAAAGAGCTGCAAAAAAGAAGCGCAAACGCGTGATGATCACTGGGTAACGCCCCTTGACAAAGCCACAAACCGACAGACGAGACCAACAAAAAAAATCACAAAAAAAAAAGAAGGCAAAACGACGAAACAAAAGCCCATGCATATTGGGAGCATCAAAAGCCGCCACAGGAGCAGAGGCAGGAGCCGCAGCGGGCGCAGGAGGAGCCTCTGTGTGTGCCATGGGAGGTGCAAACGCCTCTCGCCTGGCCTCAATGGCCATCGCCATCCGATTCGATCCGATGCACTCCCCCCCCTCTCCCGCAGCAGCACCACCGCCGTGGCCCGTTCTTGGCCATGGCCCGTCATTATAAGCCGTCACCTTGTTGTGTAGACATTGGCCATGGCCACCGCGCAGCCAAAGCCAAAGCCGAAGCCACAGACAGACAGCGCGATGCAAACTCTGCTAATCCGGTTCGCATTCAAACTGAAGCTGCCAGGGCGGAGATGGAGATGGAGTTCGGGTTCGGGGCTGTGGCGGCAATCGCTGAAGTGAAATCAACTCGTTAACTCGTTACCAAAACTGATCCCATTTAGCGGCGCATCCAGCATTCAATGTTCAGCGGCGGCAGCGGTTAGCCGCTCGGCCAACTGAACACACAGAAGGCGCTACATGTTGAGAGATGAAAGGATATTATCTCAGACACTTTTGATCACAGATCAATAATATGATTTGTTTCCTAAATTTAAAAAAAATATTTTTAGTGAATTTTTTAAACAATTTATATTTGATCAGGGATCAAGTTTTTGTGCTGAATGCATATATCCATTTATATTCCATGATAACTTCTTTCGTCATCGATTTGACTGCCGAAAAGCAGGTACATCAAAATAAAGATGACCTTCCAGGGTTGAGAAAGTCAAATGCCCATTTAAGTTCTACTTAACCAATTTTATTAAATTTTCTGTTTGACCTACAGCCTGCTCGCAGTCCCGTTTCTAAGCACTTTGGCTTTGAAGAAAGAAGTTTGCAATCCAATTGCTTGGCTAAGTTAAGTGATTTGAGACGGCACAAATTCGTTCCGTTCGTTGTGTTGATTTTGCGTTTGTATTTCGTTTGTGAGATGCTCTCTAAGCATCATGAGTAATTATAAGCATCACCTCAATAAGGCAGCAGCAACACAGCAGTAATTTCTCTCTCCCTCTCTTTTTGTGCTTCGATCGATGCTTTTATGCTTGGCCATAGTCACTCGTGTTTTTCACACACACTCAAGCTAAGCTTATGAATGTGCGAATTGGTGAATATAGAATGCAAGTAAATGGGCGGAAGTCTTCCAGCACAATCACTTGTGTCTATCCTCTCCCTGCCTTAGAAACCTATTCGCAAAATGCACCCTTAGCTTTACGAGAGATTGGAATCTACAGTTCAAACCTTTTATAGAATTTCAAAGGTTTTCAAGCCTGGATTTCAATAAGTTAATCAATTATACCAGATGGGGCGCTTCCTTTGTCAACTCTGTGCTTTTGATGAGAGCACGAGTGTAAAAGCTAACGAAAACCTTTTCAAAATAAAGCAAAAAAAGAGCGACTGCAAAAGCTTTGCGTAGACTAAAAAGCTTTCAAACTTATGCAGAACTTGGTGGAATTAACAAGCTGAAGCCGTCAGCCTCTGCTGAGGGCCAGTAGATAAATGCCTGTGAGATAGATTAGTTTGTCTCCGCTTGTGTAATGCCGTTCGCTTCTAGCATTCACAATGCACTGGCCCTTTGGCCCTACAAACAGAGAGAGCTGCCTTGCACGGTTTAACCTTATTAATTCCACCATGATGCAGAGTGTAAGCCATGATACAACTAATTCGGTGTGGCCAGCTACCTTGCATTGTAAGCTGAGAACATTTTCTGAAAGCTAGTGCCTATAACATTTCTGAGCTGAGTTGAAGTCTGAAACCACGGTTGCCACACTTAGTGTTTTTGCATCAAAAATGGTTGTTGGTGCACTGGCACTTTTTTATTGGAATTGAGTCTATTGCATGAAGCCCGAAAAAGACGCAAAAATTAAAAGAGTTTCAAAAATTCTGCGAAGTAAGATCACACATAATTTTGGGAATAGCCATGACAAGATGTTTGCGCGAGCTTGCTTAAGCAGTGGCATGTTCCCAAAATATTTTTCTTGGCTCTGGCTCTAGAAGTCTACAATTTAAGCCAAAAGAAATAGTCAATTTAATGAATAAACCAGAAATCAAAAGCTATTTAAATTGTATTCTTGAAATTATTAAAGATTAGAATACGAAATTTCAATCAGATCGAGACTAGAATCTACTTTAAAATCAACACAAGACACCAAAATTTGATTTTATTCAGAAAATTTAAGGGTTGGTAGTGATTCTAGATTATTTACATCTGCTAAACACGAATCTGTTTTCGGAAATGGCCCATCACGTCTAAATTTGTAGTAACTATAGCTTAATGTGCGTTAGCTGTTTAGGCGCGTTTAGTTCGGAGTCCGATATTTAAGTTATTTAGTATTAAGTTAGATATTATCTCCAACTTTCAAACAAAGTATCTCAATAAATTCTACGATTTTTTTAAATGAAGACATACCATTTTGAATACAAGTCTGTCTAACAAGCTACAGAGTCAATTCAATGTTTATCTGGCAAATAGCAGCTATATAGGAGATGAGAAATCGTCCCTTAAGGAATATGTGAAAAAAGCATTTGGTATTAAAGTGGAAAATTGCTACAGATTGCAAGCGTTATTTCTTTAAGTATGCTCGTACAAGTCTTTAAGATCAAGATGTTATTTTAGTATTTTGACCATAGCTCGTAAATAACTCTCAACCCTATTTTCAGTTCGCTCTGCTCAAACCGAAAAACCAACGAAAAAACGGGCTCGGGCTTTCCTCAAACGAATGTGTTCTGATATCGCGCTAACTGTTAAGTGGCTGTGGTTGAACATACAGCACTGATCGGTCTGACAGCAACCGAATAACAGGCCCAACTCAGTCAATTGGTCTTAAATTGCTTGCTTCTCGAAGACCAAACTCTCAAAATGTTATTTGAAAAGGTTGCAGACTCAAGAGTTGCGCCAGAGTTTAACATAAGCAGAGAGAGAGAGTTTATGCGAGAGAGAACGAGAGAGCGCATACATTCATATCGTTAGCCGGGCCTAACACACCGATGCATACATACGAAGAAGACCTTTTGAATTCGGGAATAAGGCCAAACGGTCCCAAAAAGACCTAAGAGGAAAAAATCAATAGAATGTGTTTCTCTCCTCTCACAACCAAATAGAAGCAGAGAACATAGTTAAAGGTTGAATAGGTACCTCTTTTCAATGTGGTCGCACGAAAGCTGTCGTTTTCTGACATAGGCAAACGGTGGACCGATTTTTGCGACCTCTGTTTTTGACTTACAGACCAATTTTTATTCAGACTTCTTAAGACTTACGTTGTTTTGTTTTACCGTTTTATCTTAGTAACCACTCAGCCGATTGTTTTGAAATTTGGACACAATATAGAATTAAGTCCGAGGAAGCAATTGGTATTCAAATCTCAATTTTAACATTTTATTGCCACAGTAACTAATTAATACAAGAAATATTTTTTGGGGTTTTTGTACGTTTAATAATACTCAAGAAGTGAAATGAATGTAAAGAGATATTTTTTATTTTATTAAAAAAAAATATATAATGAATAAAGGAAAGAAAATTTTGTTGGCTCTTTTTTAATGAAAATGTCTCTTTTTTTTATTTTTTTTGGTGTAATTTTTTCAACTGAAACAGAAAGCGAGCTGAGAGCTGGCCTAACCTACCCAGCGGCGCAGAGCTCAAGCTGCTCTGCCGAAAGTATGCATTACGCCTGACGAAAAAGTAATGCAATACAATCGCTGCTTTTCGTCAGAGAGATGATGTGATGAGTAATCGAAGACAAATAGAAACAACTAATCGTGCCACACACGAGCCGATGTCTATTTCGTGCGCTTGTGTGCTTTCCCCCCTCATATTTGTACTTTTATGCTGTACAAATGCAGTGAATTGAAACAGAGTCACTTGAATTTGGCTTAGTTGTTAGTTAATTTTAGTGTACATACTAATATTTTTCGGGAAAACTAACTTGAAGAGTTGTAAACTCAATTGGCAATAGTAATGGAGGCTCAAAACACGATTATGCAGAGCCAACCAAAAATTGAAAAAATGTCAAATTAATTTAATGGCCATCCTTGAAAAGCTGACGAAAAAGACATGCCCCCTGATGACAACGTATTTCCCATTTAGTCTGGACAATTTAGAGCTTTGTAAAAGCATACATTTTATTAATCGAGTAATAACAAATAAAATCATTTAAAATAAACTGCATTACTACCTTATTACCCACTCATATAGGCTGTAATCCACGTGCATTACTAACCAATATAATTCTCTATCAATTGTACATTGCATCGTTAAACAAGTACTTTACCCACCCGTATACTTTTCCATCTTTAGTAAATTGAATCGTATTACAAGTGCTTTACTGCTGAGTATACGATTCTTAAATTGTGTATTGAATTGTAAACGGACTGCAAACACTTTGCATTACAATTTTAAAAAAAATATACGCATTCGTAATGGGAATTCGATGGCAGTTCGGCTCTGGCATACTTGTTTTATTACTAGTAATGCAGGCTGTGCGTGGCCATGCATACGTCAACGTAAAGCAGATTGTATGGGATTATTTCCTTCATACTGATGGCAAAGTAATCGAGGAAGAATCCATTTTGTCATGGCAATTTGCGCCGCTGGGTAATTAGTTGTATCATGGTGTAAGCGAGACATGTGCTGATGATCACATTTGCTGCACTCATTCTAAGATACAACTGTAACAGGTATGACGCTCTCTGCTCAGTTCTTAATTCGCCAGTGATGCAAAAATTTGTATGCAGAAGCTTTCAGCAAAAGCTTTGTGCTTTCAGTCAGCTGAAAAGAGCTGGAATGAATGCTTTGCGTAGACTAGACCAGAGTTCCCCAGCGATAGCCCCTGGGGCACGAACATACTCGCCAATTCACACCGAATGCTTGCCGAAGTCATGCATCAGTGTGTGTTAGAGAGAGACACAGTCACATTTTCGCGCTCTCTGCTTGGGGGGACTAGATAGTACCTGCTGAAGAGAGCGAGAATGAAAGCTTTGCGTAGACTGCAAAGCTAAAGCTCTATCAAGCTCAGTACATTCTAATCATTTCCAATTTTCAAAAATATAAGAATACAGCCTTGGCTCTTCACCAGATTTACTAAAAGCCGTTAACCGAATTAAACCGTTTCAAGTCACTTACCGGTACTGGAACCGGAACCGATACAAATTTTTGTTTGAGAATCGAAACGGAACCGATAGCAGCGCAATGGAAGCGAAACGATGGTACCGGTATAGTTATGGTTTTTTTGTCTTCATCATGTCCTCTAACTTAGCGGCTGCAGATAACGACTTTCTTCTACACCGCAATAGTGTGGGACTCAGTTCCCGAAATTGTACGCAGAGTAGTTTTGGGGTGATTTTAGTACCATTTGGATTCGCTTCAAATGGAAAATATCACAAAAATTCGTCCCCTCTAGCAAAATTGTTGGTTCAGGAAATAGAAAAGCAAGAGAAATCCCATTTTGAAAAACTATGCTTGTATAGTCGAACTTCTCTATGACGAACTTCCGTACAACGAAGTTCTTAATATAACGAATTCGTTTCCTTGAAATTCAGTATATGGAAGTTCGACTGAATATGTATGTGACAGATTTTTGGACCATAGGTTTAACGTAACGCTAAGTACTAAGTCGGTTGCTGATCAATCTTTGCAGTTTTAATACGAGGTTGGGAGACGAAGTTGGCATATAAGATTTCGCAGCAAAAGAAACTTGGTGATAAAAACACATCCATTGTGTCAACAAAAAAGCTACTGTTTTCTATTAAGACTTTTCGCACACTTAAACGTGTTCGAAACCATAAAAACATTCTTAACTTGTGGTCAAAATCCTTCACAAAGTTTCCAGAATTGTATGAGATTTCCAAAGTTGGCTTTATGTTAGAGACGAATAGTCTACCAATATGCAAAAAGTTCTTTTTAGTAAATTGGTACAGCATATTCGCATTCGATCTTATCTTCATAGATCTAGTATATTTCCATCAGTACGGTTTACTCCAGGGTTTGAACCCTCGAAATAGTTTAGGTTTCAGGTTAGCGGAACGAGTTCATAAGGTCAATATACCCAGGTTAGGGTTCCTGCACATTTTGCATTTGGTTTGTAAAGCTCTGAGAGAGTGTCAGCATTTTAAGTCCAAGAACGCTTATCAAAGTCCTTTTATTGGGAAAATTTGCCTAAATGAAAAACTAAATACATTTTTTTTTAACCCGAACCTTTTGTTTTCATGTTTTCTTTTGCACTCCGGTTTGGGTACGGCTGCGGACAAGAAAAGTCAATTTGTTTTAGCTTACGTTCAATTCAGATTTTGGCAAATAACGGACACTTGAACTATGGAGCGGTTTGCAGCTATGCTTAACATATGATCTGCGTTTGAGTTGGATCAAACCGCAGAGCGGCAGAAAAACGAATCTCTCGTTGAGAGATTCCTGCTAAATCGGTTGCTCTAGTACAGTGATGCAGGGGCCGAACACATTTCGCTATTCACACCGACTCGAGTCAAATGCAAATATCTTTTCAACCGCAGCTATGAAGCAGGTCAGAGCTGGCTTACATCTCTTTGTTTTCGCACAGCTTCATACAGTTTCACTTTTGGGCCTAGCTCTTCTTGACAAACTCTGCTCTAGTATCGCTTCATCGTTCTGCAGCCAGTCGCAAGTTAAGTAAGTTCAACGTTCGAATAAATATAATGCGTTGGTATATGTCACACGACTTTCAGCATGAATCTTAGTATCTTATCAAAAGCTGTTGCTTATAGAAGCTTCAATGCGTTAAATTTCTTATTTCAATCTCATGTTTTATACCATCCTACTTGATCTTATTATAAAGAAAAGCAATAGCTTGTGCTAAGTACATCAGAGGTCGGCAATGTGAGCAGAATTTCTGCAAGTGTATTTGTGAGTCAGTAAAGAAAAGTTGTTAATTAGCTTTAAGGCCGTGTTCCCCAGCCAAAGCTCCTGGGGACCGAACACACTCGGCAATTCACACCGAATGCTTGCCGAAGTCATACATGACTGAGTTTCAAAGAGAGAGACAGTCCCACTTTCCGCATTAAGGCTCTCTATTCCAGTGCCGGCCAAATGGAGAGGACAAAAAAGTGTGCTTGTATTGGTGAGCAAGAGAGCTCTCTCCAGCCTACAGCCGTTTTACTTGCAATTCAGTGTTTACCGATTCACACAATCATGACTTCGGTTCCTGTTAGCTATGGCTGGCCGGCTCTGCTCTGTTCTCTGCCTCAAACCAAAAAAAGAAAAGCTTTTAAAAGCTCCATGTTCGTTTGCTGTTGCCATTGGCAACTATTCTGCTCCCATTGCCGACCCCTGAAGTACGTCCACCACTCCACGCTTAAAATGCATTGGGATGAATCGATTTTCGCGTAGAGCATCGCCCAGTCTGCTCTAACCGAATGCTACCACCCGAGAGGAGCCGCTGCCGCCGCTGCTTGGTTTTGGCTTTGGCGTCGGCGCATCCGCGTCATCAGCATCATCATCGCCAACACCTTCATCATTATCGGCGGCGGCGGCGGCGGCGTCTGTGGCGTCGTCATCGCCCTTAGGCGTCGGCAGAAGTTGCCAAACCTGGGACTGCGACTGGGACCTGGGCAAAGACGACGGCAACGGCAACGGCAACCAATTGTGGTCCGAAAAAGTAGGTGGTTATGATGATATACTTTGGCCGTGTTTGGCTTAGCTGTTGAAAAGCGACCTTATGCGGCTTCCGCTCCCAGTCGCAGTCCAAACACCAAACACCAAGTCAGGAGTCAAGAGTCGGGAGTCGGCAATATTGTTGCATTGTTATAGAAGGATCGTCCATGTTATTAACTTATTTCCAGCCAATAAAACGGCAATGAAGCGGAGCCGATCGGCTGGAGTTGGCCGCGTCAGGTTCCCACAGTTATTATTTTCATAGGGCGAGCTATGCGAGGTGGAAGTAATGCGGCGATGGCGCCTGAAAGTGTCAAATGACGCACACAGGATCGGGGACAGGAAGCACTGCAAGTGTTGATGGCGCCCGAGTTGATTAATGCGCAGCCATTAATCTCGTCCCCCGGCAAATGGAGCTAACAAGATGGAGCCGTCCCGTTCCTGCGGGACCACACAAAGTGCAGGCGTAATTGCCGAGGGCAGAAAAAAAAACACACACACAATACCAGACCCAGAAAACTGACAACTGAAAACTGAAAACTGAAAACAAAACCTGCAGCAGATGATAATTATGTAGAATGATAGTTCCTTTTTTCGCCTTTTGTCTCCTGTGTCGTATTTTGAAGTGTTCAATTTCACAACATTTAATTCAAGAACAGGTTCGGCCAGCGAGCGACAGGTACACAGCCCTCCTTGGCATCTTACAAGACCTCCCGCACATGTAAAACATGCCGATTCATAATTCTGCATTTTATTTTTTAAAGAGGCAAAAATGAGACTCTGCCCGATGCCTCACACAAAGGTTGAATGACAGCGGCCAAGAGACGACGAGATAAACATCGAGAGTCCGTGTCCGAGTTTGAGTACGAGTCGAAGACGGCGACCACCCGATCCGAGCAACAGCAACAAAAAACTTACAGAGCCTATCCCCACTCCGCCCGCCGCCGCCCGCCACCCGCCAGCACAAATGGTACCCCCAAATCGGATGGAGCAACACAAAAACCAAACCAGCTGGAATGACAGATTGGACCACCATTCGCACATGTGACGAGGATGTGGCTAAAGCTGCGGCGGTGTCTTGAGACAATCAAATACAAATCGACGAACGTGCTGCAAAATATACATAAATCGTTAACACAGCGGGACACCATTAGAGAGGGAGAGGGAATGGGGAGGTAGAGGCCTCACGAAATTGTGCAACATTTTGAGGTAAGACAAGTTTTATGCACTTGTCGATTCAAATTTAACGGAAAGTTCTCACTTTTAATTAAGAGTTTTGTTTTGGAGAAAACCGGAACCAGCTTTGAACCGGAGTTGAAAACAAGGAAAAAGAGTGGGTGTCACGAGCGAAGTCCTTTACGATGATAAATCTGATTGTAAATTTAACTGTTAACTCAATGTCAAGTCTGTGTCAGCTCACTGTTAAGTCACTGTTAAGATACTGTTAAGTCACTGCCAAGTCACTGTCAAGTCACTGTCAAGTCACTGTCAAGTCACTGTCAAGTCACTGTCAAGTCACTGTCAAGTCACTGTTAAGTCACTTTTAAGTAACTGTTGAGTCACTGTCAAGTCACTGTCAAGCCACTTTCAGGTAACAGTTGAGTCACAGTCAAGTCACTGTCAAGACACTGTCAAGTCACTATCAAGTCACTGCCAAGTCACTGTCAAATTACTGCCAAGTCACTATCAAGTCTTTGTCAAGTCACTGTTAAGTAACTTTTAGGTCACTGTTAAGTCACTGTTAATACACTGCTCACTGTTAACCCCTTTTCCCACCATTGCACCCTCCCACTCCACATACCCACAAACACACAATCCACCTGCTGCTACGACAAATGCTTAAAGCGGTTGACTTTGCAAATACAAAATGGAAAGACAAGGCGTACCCAATAGAATCTATCGCAAAGACAAAATTCTTCTAGTTTTAGTCCCCCCTGTCGAACGTCCGTAAATAAAATAATTTTATATATCATATATTGAAAAATTTTAAAACTCAGCAAGATGGTTCGCCATGTTCTATAGCAACCTTTTTTGGTCTCTTGCTCAAAGCATTGAGATCTGAAAGGATTCAATGCATTATGGGAGTACTGTTTCGAGTTGAACTCCCACCACCTTAAGCTCCGTTCCATTCTGTTTCCATTTCACCTTGAGTGCCAATCTACGTTGACCGCCTTGCATCAACATAATCTTTCATTTTTCCTGGTTGATCGTCAAGCTCCATCTTTGGCAACTTCTTAGCGGCCACTCTGGAAGTTTTTTGCTAGTATGTAATCTAAGAACACAAACTTTTAATTCAAATTAACGAAAAATAAATACTTTTCTGTACTGGGGGTCGAACCTGAACCTTGGTCAATCGAATTTATGAACCCGTTGTGTTATCCTACATTCAAAAAGTTTTGCGAACCGCACCCCAGAGTGATGCCCTCTGTAATTCAAATTGCAACAAGTTAAAACTTCATTCTGGAAAATACAAAATGGGATACCAAGGGCATCAGAAATCTTTCCAATTAATTTAAAATTGTAATGTCAACCGTTTCGCTTTATAGCACAGTATTTTCCTTTTAGAAACAAGTTTAGTAAAATACCAATTCCCTGTGTTATTTCACAAATTGGCAAAACAAAAGACTTTATCTTCGGTATATGTTCGGTGCTCGGATCGGTTCTTTTACCTATCGAAACTAAGGTTTTAGTCCGAATCTTGAATCATAGATACTTGGATCGTTGAGACAGTTAAAAAAAAAATACATATGTTTGTTGAAAAGAAATCGTCTAGCTTACGAACCTATTAAAAACGTAATCAACGTAATACCCGAATGGATCTCATTTGTAATATTTAGTTATATAGAAGTGCCTTGACTTTAGAATGGAAAGCTAGCCATTCCTTGTATATTTACTTTCCGAAGTCGTTATATGCCCAAATGATAATGCTCCGACTCCGATAAAGTGATAATTTATAAGTTATTCTGCGAACCGAATCTTTTTCCAAGCAGAGGAGGACCGGTTAGGGAGGTTAACAATTTAGAAGTTGGGTTCTGAGTCCGGTTTGATGGACCCAAAAACCTAAGTGGAGCCGGTTCACCGGAGTACGGTTTCGGACTGTTTTGCAGCTTTGAATCGAGATATTGAAGTATGAATTGAAAGACTACAAATGACCAGATTGTGTTAGAATAGGTACTAACCTGCGATAAAAAAAAACCATGGATGACCAAGCATACAAAATTGTTTAAACCACTTTCCGTGACTGACGAATCATTAAATCGCGGAAAACGTGTTAAAAAATTAATAAAACAATGTACGTCCGTTTCAAAATTATCGCTAAATGTTAAAAAGCTCGGTAGTGTAGATGGCAAGAACCTTGCAGAAGGACAGCGGAGTCGTGGAGCAGAGATTTATAAACATTTTTTTTTTTTTAAAAACAAAAAGCAGTCATGGTTCTGTTCTGCGGAACGTTTCTAGAACGTAAAATTATTTTCTTATTAAAATTATAAAAAAAAGTCTGTTGGCATATCGATGATTGAGCTTTTCCAAAGAGCTAGTGAAATGATATGATAGTAAGCGACACTTTTGACGCTTCTCGAGATTTTGAATTTTATGAAAATATGTAGATAAGCGTGCAAGCTGTGATAAAACTGGTGGTGGCTTCATGGAATAATTTAAAAGGAAAAATCGTACTCAGCAGCTTTCGAACAAATTCCTTCAAAGCTTAAAAAAGTATGCAAAAAGTCATTGATTTAGCGCTCTTATTTTAGAACTTGTACCCTTTGTTTCTTCAGACTCAGGTCAATCACATTGCTCCTTAATTTTGTTTATTGTGACATAATGAGTATGAAAATCAGAAAATCTACACTTTAGATCGATCGGGATAGAATTTATACTGTTTTGTACTTAAAATATCAAGTATGTTTTGTTCTTGGGTGTACTTAAAATAAGTACAAGCCGTTCTAGAATCGAAAATAGATTGTTAATGTTATTTAAATGAGAACAAACCGTATTAAATCAAGAACTATGTATTCGTACTTATAGAAACCGAAAAACAGAAGAAAAGTTAAATCGAATCTGTTCTTAAAATTCCCTCCTGGTTCTAACACTTTGGTTATGGAGTTATGATAGATTTCGGACGTACAATAGAACCATTTTGATCCTTGGTTAATTCAATTCCCTTGGATATTTTCCAGACTTATTTGATTTAATAAAGAGTCATATTTTCAAGAACAAATTGGCAATGGCTTTAGAAATTAATGTGTTTAAGCCAAGACCATTTTGTACTTATAATATGAACTTTTGTTTTCTTTCCAAAATGTATTGGAGTTGACTTTAGAATAGATTTGACTTTAATTAAGAATATTTTTTAATTATTTTGAGTGAAACGGGTTGAGCTTAAGATCATTAGAACTTAATAGTATGATAAAAAAGATTTTAAAATAGTTTGAAATGTACTTAATATATCCCGAAAAATTCTTAAGTTGAGTATTTTAGGAATGAAAAAAGCGTACTTGTAATAAGAATTATGTAATTGAATACAAAAGTACAAAGTTTATGGTCTTTTTTTCTGAGTGTATGTAGAGTTTTTGGATATTTTTCAAAGTTCGAAATAGTTCCGGATAAAATTTGAAAAAATTTTGAGCTGAGTTTCGAGTATAAAGTACTGAGTATCTAATATCGAGTACTGAGTATCGAGTTCTTCGTATCGTGTACTGAGTATCAAGTATTAAGTAACAAGTTCGGTGTAGTAAAAATCAATTACAGAGCATAGAGTACTAGGTACGGAATACTGGGTATCGAGTACTGGGTACATATAACTGAGTATTGAGTACTGAGTACCGAATTCTAATAGAGTACTAAGTATCGAGTACTATGTATAGGTTGCTGAGTATCAAAATGGTGATTATGAAGAATTAAGTATCGAATACTGAGTGTTGAGTGTTGACTACTGAGTATCGAATACTGAGTATCGAGCTTCGCTTGTATCTGCCGTCCCTTGACACCAGCTCTTTATTTATTTTAAATTTCTATATAATAATTTGAGCGAAAATAACTCCAGTTCTTTGTATTTTTAATAAATTTCAAGTGGCGACCGTGCTCGCATGCCTTTTTCGTGGTGCCAACTGTACATTTGACCCCATAGACCTGTAATATAGTTAAAAACTGAATCAAGGCTAAGACCTGCTGACTTTTCCAAGTGAAAATAATTTTCATTTTTTCAAATATATCAAAACTTACCCATTCTTGTGGAATAAGCTAACCTCTCATGGTTTCATTGGGTGACAATCTTCCTGGCCATTTCAAGTCTTACCACTATTAAAGCGACTCCACTTTCTGGTTCAGAATCACTTTCATATGCTTCCCAGAGGCATTTGCTGGCACTCAACGTCAGTTTTTCTTTAAAAACAAAACACAAAAAGCCAACGCTTGCCCATAAAACCTCAACGAGATGTAATTAAATCAATCTTAAAAATTAATTGACACACCCAATAGTACACATATTCTATTCACCTTAATCCTTTAAGGCTCTTGGCAAGCATCAAAAGCACATCAAGCGGCAGTGGCAGTGGCAGAGGTTGAGGCTCAGTTGTTGTCCAGAGTTTAAGTTCGAGTTCCACATTTCCACACACACTCCGCACAC
The DNA here is from genome assembly GCA_037044535.1 of Lordiphosa magnipectinata. Lineage (NCBI taxonomy): Eukaryota > Metazoa > Arthropoda > Insecta > Diptera > Drosophilidae > Lordiphosa > Lordiphosa magnipectinata. Next base: position 51,506 of record JBAMBO010004461.1, read on the forward strand.
TCACCGCCGCTCGCCGCTTGCCGCTCACCGCTCGCCGCCGAAGACAAATGAAGCAGCAGCTAAAGCAGAAATACGATAATTGAGTGCTCATTTGTCTTACACGCAAAAGAACAGACAAGCAGCAAGGTGAGCGGCGATAGGGGAGGCAGATGGAGGGAGACAGGAGCGACAATCGGTTCAGTCGGTGGCAGGTATTTGTATGTCTCAGCTGGACTACACGCGTTTTCATGCCCACATTGAAATCTTTATGACAGCGCCGCTCCCCCCATCCCCTGCCACAAGTGGACCCTCCAGCATTGATGTATCGAATGTCCTGGCAATTGATTTGAGCCAGCGCTCCCAAAGACTTTTCATAGAGTATTCCCGCTTCGCACTTGCCGCCTATCGTGGTTTCCCCGCTCGCAGTCGCATAATTATACACATGTCAGCTGTTTGGGGCACTTCTCGGTTGTGTAGTTTTTCGAGTTGATTTGATTTTCCTTCGATCGCAATTGTTTTGTAATGGCAACTGCCGGCCAGTTGCTGCTGCGACTCGGTCTTGGACAACTCGTACCACTTGCAGCTCATTCGAATGGCAAATTAATATAATTATCATTGCACGAACCGGAATTACACGACCAGCAGCAGGCACAATTGCAGCCGAGGAGCGACGATGCCAGCAAACAAATAAAACAATCAAAGAAACGGCGAAACCCATAATTAACGCCACAAACGCAAATATTAAGCCCGAGTCACGTTATCGATAGCTGCAATCTGTGCGAGTATCTTTTGTATCTTACAGATACGCATTGCATAAACATACACATAACTAGCTAGCCGAATGATGAGGATGAGGATGCGGATGGGGATGGAAATGGGTAGGAGGGCGTGGCTTTGTCATGGGCCTGATCAAAGCATATAGATGTAATGTTTGAAAAAATAATGCAAAATATTAGGAGGCAAATTGGGAATTTTTGGTAAATGCATTGAAAATGCAAATTAAGATACAATTTCTGAAATTTTAAAGTAAAACTTTACTCAATGCGGTAGCCAATACTCCAGAATTACTTTTGACAGTGAAACTGTAAATGTTTTAAGATAACTATCTGCTAGCGTTTGAACGAACACAAGTGCAGAGGGCACCCAAATGGGAGGGTCACATTTGTTAGCATTTAAGTCGACCCAGTCAATGTTAGACTGTGCGGGCCTGGTTTTTATACCCTTGTAGAGGGTTAAAATTGTCCAGATGTTTGTATAACGCAAAGAAGAAAGCATCTCCGAGCACATAAGGTATACATATTCTTGATCAGCATGGCGAGCTGAGTGGATATAGCCTTGTCCGTCCGTCCGTCTGTTTCTATGCTATCTGCTCTGCAGTTCTAAAGCTATCTTAACCAAACTTTGCACGAAGTCTTTTGGTACAAATACGCTGCACATTTGTCGGAATCGGCTGGATCGGATAACTATAGCATATAGCTGCGATAAGAATTTGGTTGGAAGTGGTGTCTGTGGCACACCTGATTATGGGACTTGTGAGCTGTAATTAATAAGGTTTTTCCACAATTCTCAAACGACAATTCAATGAATATATAATATTAGCAGGAGAACGCACCCATTCATGCTGCCATAGTAGTAAAACAGTGGATAATCGATCAAACTGTAAAATCGCTCGAGTCGACGCCAAACTCCCAATACCTGAATATTATCGAGATTGTTTGGGAGCAAAATTTGACAATTTTGCGACGCTAATTGAGACCATTAAAAAAGCCTGGTCAACAATTTATCTTAAAGTTATTGGGAAATATTGAACAAAACAGGCTGAACCAAATACATAAATATACCTAAAGTAGCAGTCCTGGGGTGTGTTGCTACGCCCCTTAAAGTATGTTGAACACAAAACGCTTAAGTGAAGCTTACATTACATTCGCCAACTATCAAATCTTCAGTACAATCTAAATCAATTTAAAAGTTTGCAAATTTCACGATTTTGTGCACCTTTCGTTCTTCACCATCTTTTTATTCATCCGTATTAATAATGGGATGCTAAAATTATGATAAAAGGGACCTCTGTAAGCATCACCTCACACCCAGTTTTTCAAATAAAGCCTCGGTTCGCGTTTTATGGGTACTTTTGTACTTGCAACACACAACGATAACAGTTTTATCTCAGATTTTAAGGGCTTAAGATAAAAATCTGGAAATGAAATGGGTGAGTCCAAAAGTGAGACTCCATATCGCGGTTTTATGGCTATCGAGTACCATCTCTTAGGGACATAGAGTAGTCCATTATAACATCATAAAAAACGATTTTAATAAAAATCTACCGTGCGCTTTGAGTATCTTTGATATTCAAGAATTAAGGTTTAACTCCTTCTGGAGGTACCCTAACCAATTGCCCGATTGAAGTGCATTTTTTTATATTGCATTCCCAACGACCCTGTCCACATTTGCTGAATTTTTCAGATTTTTATCTTAAGCCCTTAATATATAATATAAGATAAAATTGTTGTCTCTGTGTGTTGCAAGTACAAAAGTACCCATAAAACGCCAGCCGAGGCTTTATTCGTAAAACTGGGTAAGAGGTGATGCTTACAGAGATCCTTTTTATCATAATTTTTGGGTCTTATGCGGGGTTTTTTTAAAAAAAGTTGGATTTTGTCGAACTGTGTAATAGTATCAATCGGCAATGGCTGCGGATCTACCAAATCTGGTAATCCAATAGGCATGGAAAACTGCAGTTCAAGAAAATGTCGTCAACAGGCGTGGAATTTGTCACTTTGTCAATGAATTTCCTTCATCCAAAGGGGCCAAGCCTAGTAGGCCATTCACAATCCCCCTATTCATTTCAATTTGCTTCATTTTAATTTCATTTTTCGAATCCTCAGTAGGCTTAGTATTTCAACGTAGTTTAGAAATTTGTAACATATTTCATTCTTATTTGTTTGGTTGAACCAAACAGACGTGTTCTTATTCTTCTTATTTTTGACCCTTATCCTTTTTTTCATCGCACAACTTGGCCCTGGCTCTAATATTTTCATTTTTTTCGAGACGAAGCAATTTTCATATTTAATAAACGGCATATTTGAATTTTAGTTAGCATTAAGTTTCTTATCACATCCAAGGTTGGATTGTTTACTTCGTTCACATAAAGCACACACATGCAGTGTCCTCATTAAAGCAATTGAAATCGCTGAAATACTTCCAGCAAACAGACGTGTTCTTATTCTTCTTATTTTTGACCCTTATTTATACCTGTCCTTTTTCTCCTCGCACAATTTTGCCCTGGCTCTAATATTTTCTTTTTTTTCGAGACAAAGCAATTTTCTTATTTAATAAACGGCATATTTGAATTTTAGTCAGCATCAAGTTTCTTATCACATCCAAGGTTGGATTGTTTACTTCGTCCACATAAAGCACACATATGCAGTGTCCTCATTAAAGCAATTGAAATCGTGGAAATACTTCCAGCAAACAGACGTGTTCTTATTCTTCTTATTTATGACCCTTATTTATATCTATTCTTTTTCTCCTCGCACAATTTGGCCCTGGCTCTAATATTTTCTTTTTTTTCGAGACGAAGCAATTTTCATATTTAATAAACGGCATATTTGAATTTTAGTTAGCATCAGATTTCTTATTACATCAAGTGACAAGCTGTGGGATTTTCTCTAGTTCCATGAAAAAGTTTGAGTATGCCTGCATCACTAGCAAATCACAATTGTAGTTAATTTTTTGCTGATGATAACCTGTACGGTGGTCTTCACAAGCGTTTTCACAATATAACGCAGAGCCGAGTAAATATATTCTATCTCTGTAGGGCTGCTCTATGATCGGCCTATGGCGAACATCCTCGAAATTGTAACCAAATTCTAAAAGTTAACGATTAGAAGACTTGACAAGCTGATTTTATAAACATCTTTTGGAGCACCGAGAAACTTTTCTTTTTTTATATTATTTTTAAATATGCTAAAAATAAAAAAAAAAAAACGTCTAAGGGCCGTTATCTCATGTTGGTGTTTTTGCAAATCTAGTTGGATTTGTTGCATTTGCTTTGCTCATGCTCAATGCTAACCATCTAGATCAGAGTTCCCCAGCGATAGCCCCTGGGGCACGAACATACTCGCCAATTCACACCGAATGCTTGCCGAAGTCATGCATCACTGTGTGTTAGAGAGAGACACAGTCACATTTTAGCACTCTCTGCTTGGGGAACCCTAATCTAGATGAATTTGGTAGCAATCTACTTCATCCTCATTGATTTCAAAACCATGTGCATGCTAGTGCAAATTAAGTATAATTATGTGTCTGCGCATATGGTCACACTGAAAAATATTTGAAAACAAAAAACAACTGTTGCTAAAAACAGTAAAGTCTGAATTGTTATTAATTAAACCAAAAATGGAAAATATTGGTTGTGCCTTTAATATACAAGAACACCTGCAGACATTGCTGAAATTACAGATGCACATTCTGATTCCCCTAGTTCATTGCTTAAGCTATGTTCACACATCCAAATAATTTGGCTAAATTTTGATAAACATAGCCATGATTGAAGGTTATGCAGCATTAAAAACTTAAACTATGGTTCCATACGCAAATAATTTAATCAAATATGGCCGGAAAGTTCCACAATTTGTTCCAATTTTCATGAAAATTTGTCCAAATTATTTGCCTGTGTGAACATAGCTTTCGACCTACTGCTTAATCTCCCATCATAGTAACAAGTCTTTCCAAAAGAAAAACCTTCTCCTCTGTAAAATTCTTGCATTAATTTTTAAAATTGGCGCGGAATAAAAAAACAAATAATCAGCCGAGTGCAGAGCTGCTGCCAACTTAGTATTACACCATTCCAGCCGTCCAGGTGTGACCGTGGCTCAAATGCCCGAATTTATAATCAACTTACATGAGACAACCAATTGCACAAAAACCACCTAGTTGCAAAATCTAGATGGATTTCGATTTGAGTAAAAACATGAATATGAGAAATATATTCAAAATATATTCAAAAGCAAATACATTCAAAATAATCAATATTATTCAGCAAATGTATTCTAAGCAAATATATTCAAAATAATTCAAAAATTGGAATGCCTTTTATGTTAAGTTCTGTTACCTGTCCGCTCATCAAAATAAAAAGAATCAATTTCAAACTTTAATTTCTTTCATTCTCCGCCAAAACAAAATTACTTTACATCTAAATGCAAAACTCAACTGCTAAGGGCGAAAAGGGGAAAAAATTAATATTCTTTTTTAATTCAGAACCACTTATTTCCATCCAAGCATTTCCATTGCGTTTCGACTTTTAACCATGACTGCCTGCCATAACAAAATCGCGATTGTTTCAACATGACATGAAACGCTAGTCAGTAGTTGCACAAATCGATCGGTTCCATGAACGTGTGAAAAATTTTGTAAATCCGGAAGCGGTGGATCATCAAATTCTATGTATTCGAGCAAAATGTTTGCAGTGATGCCGATAAAATGCTATCGTTATCTAAGATTATCATGTCAACTCAATTAGGGCAGTTTAAATTTATAGAGGTCTTTTTGTAAGCTCTTAATTTTGTTGGGTCGTAAAGTTGTTCATGATAATATAAAATTTTTTTTAAAAGCTCTCTAGCGCACTTTCTTTCTGTTGCCAAAAAGTATTGTAAGAAGCACAGTTTCACAAAATTATTTACAGTTTCGCGCAGATTTTGTGACAAATATTGCGTTGAACAAATTAATTTACATAAGAGTGCGCTGTCATGTATAACCGAGTTGCAATACTTTACATTAAATAAAGTAGATTCGTAAACTTTCATAACAAACGTAGCTAAAATGATGAAGAATTTGTAGTTACATACACACCTGATCATATTAATAGGTACACACCGGAATTTTTTAATTATAGATGGTTTTTTCGTACTTTTAGTGTTGACAACTTTTTAATTTTTGGTTTTTTGTTGTTGTCAATGTCTGGCCACACTGTGACAAAGAGTTGAAAGAGGGGCTGCCCCGTATATCAAAGCTTTTCTATAAATTGCGAGTCCACCACACATTTCGCCTGATCATAATAATAGGTACAGTCTCCGTTTCTCACAAGTATCAAGTGAATAATTTTGTAATCAGTGATCTTTTGGTAACTAAAGGTAATTTAAGTATAGCTCCTGTCAATACAGAGAATTAAATAATTATTTTTTTTAGAAAAAATGACTCGAAATTCTCATTGTACTAAGGAAGAAGCTCGATTGGTTCTTAGTCTGAGAAAAGAAGGCAAATCTTTACGAGCCATGGCCAAATTAATGAACAGGTCTCATAATTATGTTAAAAATGCATTAGAAAGAAACCTAAGACAGGAAACCCGTGGAAGGCCACAAAAAACAACAGAAACCCTTGACCACTACATAGTAACTTTGAGCAAAAAGGACCCATTTAAGTCATCGAAGGCTATTGCAGCCGAAATTGGGAATTCAGTTAGTGCTCCAACTATCCGAAGACGACTACAAGATGCCAACCTACCAGGAAGAATTGCCAGAAAAGTCCCACTTATGCGCAAAAAAAATATCACCATGAGGCAAACTTTTGCAAGGGACCACAAAGACTGGGTAGGATGCACCGGGGAGAAAAAATGGAGAAACATATTATGGAGCAATGAAACCAAGATTAATTTGTTTGGGAATGACTGTGAAAGGGATGTTCGACGCCCTAATGGAAAGGAATTCCTTCCACGGTTTACAAAAAAAAAACAGTCAAACATGGAGGTGGCAATATAATGGTATGGGGTTGCTTCTCCTGGTACGGCGTAGGTCCAATTTATCAGACTACGAGCAAAATGAATGCTGAAGAGTACAAATCCATATTGGAAACAGTTATGGTACCGTATGCTGAGGAAAATATGCCATTACGTTGGGTATTTCAGCAAGATAATGATCCTAAACACACATCAAGGCTGTTATCTAAATTTTTCGAGGACCAAAAAGTTGACGTTATGAAGTTGCCAAGCCAATCCCCCGACCTTAACCCAACTAAAAACTTGTGGGGAGACTTAAAAAAGAAATTGGCAAAGCATTCATTTTCAAATAAACAAAAATTATGGGAAGGTGTCCAAAAACTGTGGTATGAGACACCAGTAGAAACCTGCCAGGCTTCTGTTAAAAGTATGCCAAAAAGAATAGCAGTAGTGGCCAAAAATAGAGGTGGATACACTGGATACTAAGTTAGGAAATACTAATTTACCTAAAAAAAGAACACAAAATGGAAATTAAAAGTTTTTTTCTTACCAACACATGAAGTGTACCTATTATTATGATCACACTGAAAACGTATCTGAAACTCAAAATGATCTCTTTTATGTTATATTATTATTCTATGTTACAATTAAGTTTATTTTATTAAAACCAAATAGTTTAAGAACCGATGAGAACAAATTTTAAGTTTGAAACAATGAATAAAACTGTTTTCTGTTACCTTAAAGTCAGAGTTGATGTGTGTACCTATTAATATGATCAGGTGTGTACAATCGCAGAAATCTACACACAAAAAAAATCGTTGGTAAATGCAACATTTTCTTTGGTTCACCAATTTCCGTCTTTGATATTCGCCCAAAAGTTTTTATACCCTTTACTTGTATTGTTTTAAGCTAAAAATAGTTTCGTTTATTGCCACAAAAACCCTAGTTTGAATGCAATTCTGCACTCAGACTTATTGGTCATGGAGAGGAAATCTCTCTCACTAACACTTTAAGACCATTGGGAGACACACACACGTACAGAGGGCACAGTCGACGCAGCTCAAGCTCGTTGTGGCTGTTTTTGCTGTTGATTCGCATTGGAGTTCCCAAGCGATTATGGCATTGCAGTCATAAGGAGGAAGTTACCAATGGGATACCAATAAAACAGCTGTTCAATCAACTAACCTCCTCTGTGGTGTGGTGTGTCCCTGTTTAAAAGTTATGTTCAAACATAGTGAGACCTAGAGCCGGCAAAAACTTGGAGGGGTAAAAAGGGTATACTAAAGTCATGCAAATGCATGTAACAGACAGAAGGAAACATTTCCGACCATAAAAAGTATATAAATTCTTGATCAGCATCAACAGTCGAGTCGATATAGAAATGTCCGTCTGTCTACTCATCTGTATGAACGCACAGATCCCGGAGTTGGTAAGAGATAGAGGTTTGACATGTATGGGACATATGTTTCTTATACTGGCAGGCAGATCAAGTTTATTTTCAATTTTTGTCACGCCCCCTCCCGCCACCGCAATATGGAAAAAACGTCATGATCGGATGAACGATCAAAAAACTGCCAGTTAACACTTACTCACCCACCATCCTTTACGTGCAGAATAACGGGTAGATTTTTCAATGTAAAGCGTCGGACGATTGTTTCGGAATATTCCAACTGCATGCTGGCCACCATAAGATTAAGATTCTCCTCTTGTTCTTGCAGTTTTTTCATTTCCGTAGCAAATTTTGCAAATTTTTCAGCATGCCATTCAACAAAGGCAATCTTTGTGAGAGAGAGAAGCTTAGAGATGAGCGTATAACAAAAATTACGCACGATGATCGCGTTACTCGTTGGATGTATTATAATATTATAATCGGGAGCAAATGCAAGCGGCGGCCTGAACTGATACAGAGTATATTATAGTCAGGCTTGACCGACTTTTTCACTTGTTTATTCATGTTAAAGCTCATTCAATTTTATAAAATATTGCTCAATTAGTTTTGAATTCAAAAATCGTCAGTCACAAAGACAGTTCAACATAATTTCGTCCTCTTTTCATTTCATTTAAAGAAAGCATCTTCTGGCTAAATTCCACGCGAATCGGCAAGTCTGCTGCGTTCAGTTTGTTAGCCATTTGAATTAAGAGAATAAGTTCAAATCTTTGTGCACAATTGTGTGCAATGATTGTCTACTGATACCCATTTGAGCAGATAAGCTCCTTGTCGAAACTATTGGATTGTTCTGTATGGCAGCAGCTACAGCAGCGATAGTTTCCTACGTCCGAACTGAGGAGTTTCGATGGTAAGGTCTTATTGCGACTCTCCCTTGCTTGGAACAAATTGTTTACAGGCTTTATTATTGTTCAATCTTTTGAAGGATAGCCCCCAAACGAGCACGTATACACTATTTGAACCGAAACAACATACTCTAGTGCGAAATGATTGCGAGCGGACATGACACAAATTCTTCTTTCAGTGTCCAAGTTATCCATTTTTGTTAAATCTAAAGATCAATCTACTAAATAATACAAAAATTAAGCAGATTAGCAAGCAGATTAAGCAGAATTAAACAATCAGTAGTCTGATCCGATTCAGATTCTATATGAATTCTTATATTATATTCTTATATTCTTTATTCGGCTCATTGAGTTTATAAATAGCGCTAATTATCAGTGGTTGAAGTGTGGAAGCAAAAAGTCTGTTGATGAGTGAATTGTGGTCACGTTCCGAATCAGCCGGTTGTCCAGACGTACCATTGCTGTCCCAATAAGGTTGTGTGTTGGCTCTGTTGAAGTGTTATGATTACATAGAATTACAATCAACCATTATTGACCTTGCGCCAAGCTTCAAAAAGCAAAGAACTTTCACTTAAATCAAAACCCGTTGAGCTAGCTTTCTGTGTATGAATTCTTATATTATGTTCTTATATTCTTTATTTACACACGGTTTTCTATTTACAATGTCTCTATATCCGTTTGTTTTTCACGGTTTGTCTATACAGGTTGTGTCTTTCTGTCCCTCTGTCTATCTACTATCTGCTGCGTTCTACTCTCGGTATCGTCATTGTCCATTCTCTATGTAGTGTAACCATTATTCGATTTCTTTAAATACCTTAACACTAAAATATCGATATACTTACATCTTGGCTGTAACTTTACAGCAAAACCATTAACCAAAATTGAGTTTAATACTATTAAGGATAACAAACAGAGTGAAATTTGGCAAATCCAAACTTCCGATCGGTTTGTTTCACTTATTCAAATGATATCGAGAGTTTATTTAGGTGGGAAGGGGAGTTTCGCTTTCGAAGCTCAATCTACTCTATAGGCAGTAGTGGTCCAGCGTTACCGACAAACTTCAAACTATTTCGCAAAGTTCAATTCAAGTAAATATGTTCAATATTTTTTTTTTGTTTAAGTCTCAAATTGGTTTTTGATTGCCAATGTCGCCATGTCACTCTTAATCTCAATCTCAATTTCGGCTTGAGATTTCAATCACCTGCCAACACTTTTATTTGTGATGGACATTTGGACAATTTCATCGTCCACTTTGCAACACCTTTTGGTTATTTTATTATTATCGTTGTTATTTTTGGCTTATGCTTTTGCGTAATTCGGTTGCCAATGTTGCCAAACTTCGACTTGTTAGCAGTGGCCAATTAAAAGCAATTTGCCAAACGCAACTAAAACAAAGAACAGTTCAATTAGAGCTAAATTGCCATGGAATCTAAGTCTAGTTGGGAATCCCCCTGCCTAAGGTATTCATTCTCCACATCAGCAAAGTTGCAGCCGCAAATGCAACTGCATCAACTGAGTTTCTTCTTTTTGGCCAAGTCGTGACTTACCCTCGCCTGCGATCCGATAAACCTAAAAAGTGAGGAAAAGGAGAGAAAAAAATTCAAACCAAGGCGCAAAGCGCATAAGAGAAAAATTTACCCACCAGCAGGATATATTTAAGATTGCCCCAAAAGACCACAAATGTGTTGGATGCGATGCGAGTGCAGACGATGTGGAAGACGATGATGATGGCAACGACGATGATGATGAGGCAGAAAACCTTTGGGCAGCCTTGCAGTTGATTAAGCGGCGGCAACAAATTTGCATATTTCATTGAGCAGTTCAATCAAATGGAGGACACCAAAGACTGAAACAAAACGTGGCCAGGAGACGGCGACGACGACGACGATGACGACGAATCCAAAGGCAAAAGGCATTTTTGTCGTCGTTGGACGAGATGCAAACTCACCGATTAAGTCCGAAATAACTCATTCATACGGCCACGGAGTTGGGAGTTTTGGCCAACTGGGAGTCAGGGCTGGGAGTAGCATAAGTGCACTGAAAGAAAAAGTGCACTCGAACTAACATTCCAATGGAATGAACTCTTCAAGAGGTGTCGAGTCGGATCATAGGAGAATATTTAACAATTTGGATAATGAAAAATTTATAAACAGTTTGTTCTTTTTCCAAATTTCTAAAGGATGACAGCGAAGGATGGAGCGATATTTGCCACAATTTTTGCACTGTGCCTGCCGGCAGGATATGGTGCTTACCCATCCCTCTCTTTCTCTTTCACTCTCTGCCTAATCTGTGGAATGTCATCACAGCAGGCGCAGACACAGCGACACAGCGACACAGAACAATGGAACTGCCAGAGTGGTAGGCCCAGGAGGTTGACACTCAAAGATGGCGAGAGATCAGCCATCGGGCTTTAGCCTTCTGGCCAAGATGGCCGGGGCCAGTGAATTTGCATAAAAGCGGCCCACCACCACCACCGCCACCGCCACCGCCACTAGTCGCCATCTCGCTCTCGCAACGTCCACTGGAGCGTGCTTAATGCGGGCGGACACTAAGCCACGTGTGAAATTCAATCGCCCGTTCGGGGATCAGCTCATCGTCGTCTCACTCTCACTCAGTCTCGGTCCCCGGTCTCGAATATCGTCATCGTCAGCGTCGTCATCGCCTGGACACCTCGTTAGGGCAACGGGAACGGACATCGTTGTGGGGTCCCCACCGATCGCGCTCGTTTCGGTTTCGGTTTTCATATTTTGAGGTTCACCGATGTGTTAACAGGCGGCGGCTGTCGCATATTAGGCAGCCACATGACCAGGTTGACCAGTTCCCTGTTAAAAACAAAACAAAAAAAAAAAAAGAGACCCTGACGAATTTCGCAGGCAGGCTGAGAAGGCTGGAAGGCAAAACTCAGCGATTGCAAGTGTCACGTCAAGCACATAAATTAAACACACAAGCAACAAGAACAACGGGAAGACGGTTAGAGTTTACAAAGCCCCGAATGGGGGATGCTCTTACATGAAATTAAGTCTCAAGCAACGACAAAAACTGCCTTTAAATCTTACTAATATTATAAATGTCAAAGTTTGTACGTTTGTATGTTTGTTACTCAATCAAGCAGAAATGGCTGAACGGATTCATGAGATCTAGGATTATTATAAAGATTTGATAGACGGCAATAGTACTTGGGTTAATAAGGGAAGTGTAGAACAAACAGTCAAAAAATAGCGAAATGTCAACAAGGTCCAGTATATTGAAGGGTTAGGGGTGATTGTAGATGATTTTTGTGTGCTGAACACGAATCTGTTTTCAGAAATCGTCCATCACGTCGAGATTTTTGGTAATTTGAGCTTATAGTTCCAAAAAATACCTATTTTGACCTACTTTTGATTTGACTATTTTTAATATTATCGTAAATTACTATTTCTTAACTTTAAAATAAACTATTCCAAAGAATTGTACGATTTTTTAATCGAAAATATACCATTTTCAATAAAAAGTCTCGATAATAATAAAGTAATAAAACTGTCTACTGCACAAAAGTATGTCTTGCAGAAACAGTTCAACCGGCTAGTAATTTGTATGTTCAATGAAAGTTTTCAACAGAACCCATTGCATAAATTAGGACAGCAACAATATATTGTGTTTTTGTGAACTCGCATACAATTACTAAAAATGGTATTTCTTCACTGGAAAAAATCGTAGAATTGTTTGGGATAGTTTATTTCAAAGTTAAGGAATAGAAAAGTCAAAACAGAAGTATAGGTTCTCCACAAAAATGAGTCAAAATTAGTCAAATTAGTCAAATTACTAAAATTTTCTACGTGATGGACCATTTCTGAAAACAGATTCGTGTTTAGCACACGAAAATCATCTAGAATCACCAAAGTTTGGACGACAACTTTCGGATCAGTTTCCAAAAAACACTGGAGTAAAGCAAGGATGCCTCCTTAGCCCACTTCTGTTTTCACTTTATGTCGACGACGTTACAACCTTGCTTCCTGGAGGCGTTAACATTAATGGCACCACCACCAAGGCATTAATGCACGCAGATGATATGGCGCTACTAGCAGAGTCCCCCGTGATGCTTCAAGCTATGATTAATAAGCTCTCTGAATATTGCATACAATGGAGTTTACAGATAAACGTGGATAAGACGAAAGTTTTGTTGGTTTTTAAATGGCGTTAAGCTGGAAACTGTAAAAAGTTTTAAATATCTTGGCGTGACCATCACTGGAAATTTGAGATTCAAACCTCATTAACAACAAAAACTGCAAGACTCTAAGAAAGCAATTAATAGCACTTGGAAAAACTATTTCGGAAAACGACATATTTTGTCGACCACTAAATTCAGAATGTTTGGAGCCACTGTTCGATCAGTAATGTGCTATGCACCTCAAGTCTGGGGATACTGCCGATATGAGGAGGTGTATATCGGATATTTAAACTACGCCACACTACTACAAACTATGCGCTCCACTTAGAAACCGGCCTGCCTTCTTTATTCTTGTACGGTCTGCAAAATCACTTCACATACATACGGAAAGTTATGGATATGCCGAATTGTAGACTAGCTAAAATAGTCACTGCTATGATGCTGTCGTAAAAACGCCAATTTTTGACATTTGGCTGTCCTTATTTCAGGATCATGAGTTATCCATAGACCTTCAAAGCGTCGGATCATGGGAAAGATCTCACCAATTGCTCTTGGGGAAAGTTGTTAGCAGAGAAAGAGACTCTTTTCTAAGCCAAGCCAGGCAAAGTGTGGTCCGAAACACTTACAAAAAACTAGAGCTGAATCTGGAAACGCTCAACTATTTTCATGACCGTTATGACACTCAAGCAATCTCACATATATGTCGGGCACGCTGTGAGATGCTTAGTCTCAACTACAGGCCGCACTGGAGCTCTGCTAACACAGATTGTAGCCTCTGTAATTTGCACGCAACTGAAGACGTCATGTATCTGCTTGGGGAATGCTCAATTTTACCCGAGATAAGAAGTGCCCATCTGGGAAGCCGTTTCCTATCAGAAGCAGACGTCATGAATTGGCTAAATGGCAAGAACTGGACAACATTATCCTCCTTTCTACAACAGGCACTAAAATATAGAACCGCTATTATAAACGAATATTTGAAACTTTTCTGTAAATTAAATTATGTATCTTTTCTTCTTATTTTTTGTCTTGGTCAATGCTTAAATCGAAAACTATGTTTCTTTGTTTTAAATTTTCGCTTGTTTATATCGTTAACAATGAACAAAAACTCAAATGCTATGGCTGACGGTTAAAAATCAAGCCAAAAATGTATATTAATAAATATCAAATACTTCTACTAAAATCACCACCAACCCTTCAATATACTGGAAAAAGTCTAATTTTGTTGCTTTGTGTAATCAAAAAGACGGGTAAACCGACGATTAAATAGGAACGGTCAAAAAATCGCGATATATGCCAAATTTTCAAAGGATCTAAATTTAATTTGAATATTGGAGAGATTTCAATTAAGGACGCATATATAAGAGGTGAGAAAAACGCTACTTAAAGGATTTAGAGCAGGGGTGCCCAGAATGAGCTTACAAGCGCGTGAAAACCAATACAAATGCACAAAATACAAATCAAGCAAGAACAACCACAAGAAATAGAAAGAGAAAACCGGTTTTTGTTTGTGTGTGTGTGGTCGTTGCTATCTCAAGAAAACGCGCGCGAAGCGATCGCTGACAACGCAAAGGCAACATTGTTGTTGCTTTTTAATATGCCAGAGACATAGGAGAGAGAGAGAAGAGAGTCACATATGATGTTGTTGTTGCAGGTCTGCACGCTCCAACAACAAAACCTTAGATCGGAAAAAAAGAGAGGAGAGCACGCATATGAAATTGTTTTTACTTTTTATAATCTTATGGCCGCGCGAATCGTATGCGCGCGGGCTATTCCTTTGCGCAAAGCAAAAACAAATGCGTGGCTTGCGGAATAGGCTTGGATACCCCTGATTTAGAGGAAACGTCAAGATAAATAAAGCGCCAGAGAAGATCAAATACCCTATGAATTTTATATGAATGCCCCGGATGACTTGGAGTTTTATGAAAAAGGAGCAGTAGAGGAGAGCTTTAATAGCAGTAAAGTCTTTCCAATATTCAAAAAGGAAAACCCAGTTGATCCAGTTAACTACCCTGGAATATCATTTATAAACTGCATTGCTAAAATATTCATTGGCATTCTCAACGCGCGGCTTGCATCATGGGTGAAGGAAAATGATATTCTTAATGAACTCCAAGCTGGATTCAACATTAGATAATGTCCATATTTTAGCATCCATAGCTCACCTTACTTTGCTCAGAAATGGAAAACTGAATGCCTTCTTTGTGGACTTCAACGCTGCCTTTGAAACAGTTTCCAGAGAGGCACTAATATTTAAGCTGAATACGATGGGAGTATCAAACAAAATGACCAATCTTATTGAAGATCTATATAGAAACGAACTGTCAAGTTTCTTTGAAACAAACATGGGTGCAAGGCAAGGATGCTTATTGTCACCATTACATTTTGCCTTGCATTTAAATGATCTGCACGACTTTTTAGGAGAAGGCGTGTACGCCGAGGAAGAAAACATTCGATTACTGATGTATGCTGATGATATTGTAATCTTAGCGGATACGCCGGAGGTCCTGCAACGGATGATCTATTGACTGCAAGAATATTGCAGAGTATGGAACATGAAAGTCAACTTGGCCAAATTAATGATAATGATCTTTAGAAAAGGTGTCCAGTAAGAAAAAATGGACTTTCAACAACGAATACATAAAAACATCTTCGGAATATACATACCTAGGAGTTTTTTTTACGCCAAAGCTAACTTTCAGAAAAATATTGCAAAAAGAAATGGAGCAGCTAAAAATGCAATTAACATGCCGTGACAAAACTTTATCAGGAATGGAAAAATATTGTAAAGTAAAGTAAAATTGGCTCAAACAGCACCTCCAGGAGGGCCAGGGCCAAGCTTCTCTCAATCTCTTGACGTGTGTGCTTATAATTTTTCGCTCAAGAGAAAGGGACCTACAGTTTAACGCCGAATCCGAACGGCAATAGTTAGAGAATTTTTGCTTTTTCTTGGCTTAGTTACTTCACAGCTTGTGCCAGTAGCTGGTGAAGGTGATCGGGTGTGTAAAAGCTTTTTTCTAAAGAAAGAAAAAACTTTTTCTATTAGATGGTCCGAGGCGGGATCGAACCCACAACCTCCCACCAGCCGCCACACATACGACTGGTACGCCACGCCCGACCACAAAAAATATTGGAAAAATATTGATCGATGCTAAATAGAAGATTTTTGAAGCTGTTTGCAGAGCCACACAGACGTATTGCGCTTTAAGTTATTTGAAGAGGTAGTCAATTTGCAGTTGTTTTTTTGTAAAAAAGATTTTAAGATTACCAATCACTACACCCACATATGCCTTAGCCTTAGAAACGCAGCTCGAATGTAATCATAATTTATACACACTGGAAATGCATTTAAAGTATATAGGCAAGGCGCTGAGCGACGATTACCCCACTTTTTTACAAAACAAATTTTAAACAAAAACATCTTTTGGGCAGAAGAAATAAACAAACTGGAAGTAGAGTGTAATATAAGATGGCTCAATAATATTACGCAGCCAGTTTGGTTTCAGGAAATTTTAACTCTGCAAAATCACCTAAAAAACAAGCCTCATTTAACAGTTATATAAGATCAAAGGAAGCAAGCAGTACTAGAATATACAAGCACTTGGACCACACTGTTAGCAACAAATACCATGGATTCCCAATAGACCATGTAACTTGGATTATGAAGGCTAGATGCGGTCTTTTAAATCTAAATGGAGACAGCTATAATCGGGAACAGAACAAACAGTGTTCGTTGTGCAACACTGGAGAAGTGGAGAATATGTGGCATCTACTTGGAAGATGTTTCATACTCAAAGAGATTCGGTTGCTCTACCTCAACAAGACACTTCTTACAGAGAAGATAACGCAAATAGAAGTCAATGGCAAAACCTGACTCGTTACCTCAAATAAGCTATACTATATAGAAAAAAGATATTAGCAGAAATTTTTGAACCAACTAAGGGGCCGCGCACACATGTAGCTGAAAGATGAACTGACTGCAGAACCGAAAGCTTTGCTGACAACAGAATTTGATTCAGCACACCTATTATTTTGAAGGTGCGCACACATGTTGCTGACCTGAGCTTTTAACTTATTCATTTTATTCTTGCTAAATTTTTTTTTCTTGGAAATTTTTTAATTGCGGAAAATTTAAAAGTGCAGAGAAAATTTAAGCAAGGGAAAAAAAGAATATGGGTTCACTAGATTGTTACTGCTAGAGAGACATTGGGTGAATTACATAATTAATATGTTCAATTACGAACGTACAAAAAAAACTTTTATGAATACGCCAGAATGGTTATGGACACTTATACATATTTACAATACGCGACAATATTTTAAATAAAATGGGAGATCGCATTCAGAAGGAGAAAAGTCTTATTCATTCGCATCTATGTACATAAAAATGTATGTGAGCTTCTAAATTTTGCATGTAATTTTGTGATAAAAGAGCATATAACATTCTTGTAGCATTGACATTTTTTGGCAATTCTATTGAAATAGTTTTAGTTTTTAATGCAATTTCACTTAATAATGTTTCGTAGTCCATGACTGCTGTGTAACTGCCGCCGTTACTAAATACATCAGCGAGCTGAAATAAACAAAGCTGAACTTACGGCTGAATTCAAATGTTCAATTAAGCGCATAGTGTGCGCACTTGCATGCTTGAAGTGTGTTTGTTTTTTGAAAGCTTAAAGCTCGGCCTAAAGATCTGCCGTCAGTTCATCTTTCAGCTGTATTTGTGCGCGGCCCCTAATGTAGGGAAATATATACTAGCCGAGAAATTCAATCTCCGACTGAAGACTTAACTTTGTTATAGTCGCGTTCATGTTATAGTTGGCAATTGAAACCGAGTAATTAGGAGGTGTGGGTCAATCGGTTTAAAGAAAGCAAACATTTTTAAAATTCTTTTATGAGATTAGATCAGGGTTCCCCAAGCAGAGAGCGCGAATATGTGACTGTGTCTCTCTCTTGCACACAGTGAAGCATTCGGTATGAAATGGCGAGTATGTTCGTGCCCCAGGGGCTATCGCTGGGGAACTCTGGATAAGATTGACATGGAGACATGTAAATGGGAGGTGCTTAGACTATCATGAAAACTCTTTATATATACATTTTTTCTAAACAAATGGCAACTTTATTTAGATTGTTTAGTTATATCCGCATAAGTTATATTTTTGTGTATGTTTGAGTTCAAGTGTTATGGGTCTGATTATGGGTGAGTTGATTTGTGATGATATTATAAATGTTCAGTGTATTGATGTTGTCAAGTTTATACCTATAGAAGGTGAGGTGGTTGCTAAGTTAGTATTTTCTCTGTTAGGAAGTTTCCTGGTAAAAACCACCTACTCTTCGGGGTTTTTAGGTCTTTATTTA
The DNA here is from genome assembly GCA_037044535.1 of Lordiphosa magnipectinata. Taxonomy (NCBI): domain Eukaryota; kingdom Metazoa; phylum Arthropoda; class Insecta; order Diptera; family Drosophilidae; genus Lordiphosa; species Lordiphosa magnipectinata. The sequence continues at coordinate 69,994 of JBAMBO010004461.1, forward strand.
CACAATATTTACACAATTACTATTTACATGATTAATACGGTCTCTGTCCATTTATATACACACTGACCGTCTCAGTCAGCGTCCATCTAGTACTACTCCACTATCGCCTCCTTCTATGCTCGCATCATCCATCCAATGTGACCATCCTCTCAAATATTAGAACTAGTTCGGTTTTCTTATTAGAGTGCTTCAGATTAGTTCTTCTAGCGGCCCAAAGCCAGTTCATTACATTAATATGTTTACACTGGGGAAAAGTTTTTCGAGACTTCTTCTTATTCTGCTTCCTGCTTTTATCATGAACCGGATCAATAGACGAATGATCAGACGAAAGATCAATGGGTCCAAAAAAACGCAACATTTGCTCAATGTTATAATGAGCTTAGATCAGTGGTGTCCAAACTCACACAAGCAAGCATTGCGCATGTGTGCGTAGCAGCGAAACACGAATTAAGCATGTTAACATTTCAATATGAGCAACAAACAAACATACAAATGTCTCGTGAGAGAACACAAAGCCGAACGCGCGCATCGTATGAGAGCAAGCCGCCGAGCGTGTTATTTATAGAACACACGTATTCTCTCTCTCTCTATGCGTGTGTCGGCTGCGACGCCGGCAGAACTATGACTTCGTATCCCATGGAATAGGCTTTTGGCAATTTGGACACCACTGGTTAAGATTATCATGAAAATTTATTAGATAACAATTTTTTAGTAAGATTTCATCTCTTCGTTTCATTTTCAGAGAGTCCTTTAAATTTGCTATAATTTTATTTTGAATCAGGGATTTTCGAAAACAATCAACTGAAATACTTTTGGTAGTGCTTTGCTTATTAAGTAGGCGCTAGCATAAAATAAGGTTGCATGTGGCCATAGGCATACTTACGCTTGCAGTGCTTGCCCTATACACCTGCTCCCTCTCGGCTCTCAAGCTTTGAGTAAACTGTATAAATTTCTTTTAAGATATCCGGTCCTGGAGAACCCTGATTCTACTCTTCTTTCGCAAAAATAATGACTTTGTGAACGAGGGTTTTTTTTCGGTTTTCGGGTTTCTATTTACACACCATTGAGAGAAGCTTGGCCTCTTTTGGAGGTGCTGCTTGAGCCAATTTTACATTTTGCATTTACACACCATTTACACAGCTTTACTATTTACACACGGCTTAATATTTACAAGTTGATCTCTTCACGGTATGTCGATGCGAGCTTTTCTATCAGTCTCTCTCGTCCATTTTATTTATAGCGACTGTTTTCGTCCATCTAATGCGTTTTACTCTCCCTCTTGTCGTCTATTTTCATATACAGTGTGACCATCATTCGATTACCATACCTTAACACTACAAAATCGATATATCTGTACATATTCACAACGACTACAAATTGTAAAGGTGTGGTGCGATATTTTTTATTATTACCAAACCTGCTAAAACTCAGAAGGGGTTTACTTCGCGGATCAAACCCTCGAAACTTTTTGTGTTCAAAGTTTAGGTCAAATTTTAGATATAGTACCATTCAGTGTATTTCAATTGAAAAGCTCTGCAAGAGCGGAAATTCCATGTGAAACAGAATACTCCTCTGAGATACTGAGAGAAAAATAGAGGGTTTCTTACTTGGATTTGTACGTTAAGAACGAACATTCTTGATCCAAGAGCGAATTTCTTGATTCAAGTAGAAATTTTTGCTATCAAATTTCTTGATCGAAGAGTTTCATAACTTGAACCAAGTACGAAAAATTCTCAAATCTTCAATCAAGAGCTTGATAGACTCAAAAAACCAAATCGAATATTGTTGAAAAAAGAGCTCGTCAGACTCTGAACTCCATTACCGATGGCGCTTTCCGCTCAATAGTTCCCCGCGAATTCTCTCAAATGTGCTTGCTCTTTCCGCTCAGCAACTTAACCTCACATCCCTTTATCGTACTCAAATTATTGGTTCCACTTTATTCTTAGTGTGCACCTTATCAACGAAAGAATTAAGAAGAAAGTAGAATTCACCTGAATAAAGCTCTCCCCAATTCAAAAAAAGTTGCCTCAGGGTAACAATCAAAATTAAAGTTGAGGTTTTCTTCACCGACTCAGTTTTGATGACGTTTCGAGTCGGTATATGCACGATGAGGCCAGCTTGAGGCTGTTTTGCCAAAAGCCCTGCTTGTAATGGAATAGCTTGCCTCTCTACACATTATCCCGCTTCAAGAAATTCGTTCCATCGTGTAACTCCCGACGCAGTGTATTTCATTTGTAAAGCTGTGCGAGCAGCACTCTCTTAAAGAGCTTCGACTGAAAAGCTTTGCGTAGACTGAAAAGCTTCCCAGCTAAAGCAGAAAGGGTGAAAATCTATTTCTGCACAGATTTTACTGCGAAATCGAAAACATTAAAAACTCTACAAACTCTTCCTCATAGCCTACATACCCCAAGTTGTGAAACCCCTGCGAAACGCAGTGCATCTCACTGAGGAGCAGCCCAAAAGAACATGAATAAGCAGCCGATCGAAACGAGCACAAGACAAGATAAGCAGATAATTTTCTAGGCGGCAGCAGGCAGGCAGCCCGGGCAAGCCAAGCGGCTCCAAATTGGACCACAGAGGCGGCTGCTGCCGCTGCCGCTGCTGCTGCTGCTGTCCCTGTACACCGGGTACCCTTAGCAGCGACATGATGTTTTACTAACCAGCAACCGGCGAGAGCGAGGCGAGGCTGCTAATAATTTGTGTACGCGACGCCGCCGCCGCCGCCGCCAGATCCCCATGCCCGGACCGCAATCACAATGGAGAAAGAAGTTCGAACTGCGAAGTGAAGTCCATTGTCGTCCTTCGTTTTCGTGCTAAACGTGTTGTTGCCAAATTGTGAACAAGATTCATTCATGTTTCAACACATTGAGCAACACGGTGCGCAGGATGCTGCTGGAGAGCTGATGGCAGTTGTGTGGGGCGATGGAGACGTAGAGGGAGGGGGATGGGTACGTGGCCGTGTCGTTGCCATGGCCATCAACCGTCGTCATCGTCGTCGTCGTCGTCGTCGGCGTGTGAACAGACGCCGACCGTTGCCCCAGCCCTTTATTCAAATTTTTGTGTTGTCTGTTTAGACAACTCTGAACTCTGCAAAATGCCTCAGCGAGCGTCGGCCATTCTATGTGGCGTATGATGAATGAAATGAATCCCGGGCAGACAGTAATTAGGGAATTTGAAACGCCGCACAACTGCGAGCAGCGACAGATCTTGATGATCATGAGAATGAACACGATGATGGGGAAGAGGGACGCTGCGAATTGCTAGACACACGCACTTAGTCATCAGACGAATGACGAAATTGAAACTAGACGTCTTTTGAGAAGAAGAACTGATGACAGGCAGACAGACAGAGGGACAGACACATGGCTTGGAGAAGTCTTAGCTCAAAATTGCGGCGAAAAAATTCGTTTGTTAAGAGTCGACTGGATACGGAATCGTTCTATGCTTGCAGCTCTCAAGAGCAGGGTTCCCCGAGAATAGAGAGGACGGATGCATGATGCATGAAGTCGGCAAGCATTCGTAGTGAATGGCCGAGTGTGTTCGGCCCCCAGAAGCTATGGCTGGGGAACTCTGCTGAAGAGCTGCGACTTTAGAACTGTGAGAAGACCAATAACATTCAATTCCAGGTGGCGCCATCACCAAATTCTAAAACGAATCTGTTCTTAAAATTCCCAACTACTTTTAAAACTGACAAACTTCTGACTTCTTATCTTCTACATAGAGCTTATTGTCATATTATATAAGCTAACAAATGACAGAACAATTTTGTACTTATCTTACCTTTCACCACCATTTTATTTATAAATTTATTACTTGAATCAAGTATTTTCGTACTGACTGCAGTAATGACACCGTTTCTGCTAAATTCAAGTATAAAAGTATATCTAAGTGTATCTTTTTGAGTCTATTTTCCAGAATAAGGATAATCGGCTAGAGCCGAATTGGTTCTAAGGGTTCCACTTTTGGACCAGCTTCTAGCTTTGATTTCTTGTAAAGGATGATTTTTATGCTATTTGTTTTTTCAATGTACTTTTTTTGACACCTCACGAGTGATTCGTAGCATGTGTCAACGTCAAAAATGCTCAGTAAGGTTTGCCATTTCACCATGAATAGAAACGAACTTGCAAATCATTGAATTTTACTATCAAAATTCGTGCTCGCAAATTACTATAATCAAAAGGTGCATTATTTATTTAAGCTTCTCGGGTCATTCCAATCGATAAATTTGTTCTTTCTGCAACCTGGTAACACTGTTAGTGACAGCTGTGCCTGCTTATTCACCTGATTTGGCTCCGTGTGACCTCTGGCTATTCAGAAAACTTAAGAGACCGCTACGGGGACACCGTTTTGACTCTATTGAGATGATAAAAGCAAAATCGCAGAAGGCTCTGAAGGTCATTCCGAAGGTGGACTTGGTCAAGTGCTATGATAACTTGAAAATTCGTTGTCATTACTTTGAATGGGATGAAATAGATTAAGATAAATAAATAAAGATTTGGAAAATATAAGAAAATTCAGCTTTCAACTGATCACAGTAGTACGTGTATTTTATGGTCATCATAATCGACCCACCGAATAGGCTATTCAAGCTTTTGGGACCAAATTTCTCACCAGTTTTACTTTATTAGAAATTGACCCACCATTAGGTGTGCGGAGAGTGCGTACCCAGGTGTCAACGAAGATCGCGATATGTCAATTCGTCGCCGTTCTTAACAATTGGGCTTGTATTATTTAACCACCAGGAAGATTTTATGTAAGGACCTCGGTATGAAGCCATGGAAAACGTCGTTTGTTTGCTGAATGGTCTTTAGAAAAGATGAATTAAGATTTACTTTATTAATAAAAATTTTCTTCAGCAACGAAGCTCATTTTTGGCTCAATGGGTACGTCTTCAAGCAGAATTGCCGAATTCGGTCTGAAGAGCAGCCAGAGGCAGTTCAAGAGCAGCCAATGCACCCTGAAAAATTCACTGTCTGGTGCAGTTGGTGGGCCGGCGGCATCATAGGACCGTACTTTTTCAAAAAATATGAAGAATTGCACTTGGTTGACATGAGGTTTTAACAAGACGGTGCCACATGCCCAACGGTACGTGGTACCATGGACCAATTGAGAGGCGAGTTTGGTCCATAGACCAAGTCCATTGCAAGCCAAGATCAAAGTGAAGTCTCTCGTAAACAGGGACAAGCCAGCCACAGTTGCTGCCCTGGAAGACAACATTACAGCTGTCATTGCTGAGATACTGGCCGAAATGCTGGAAAAAGTATGCCTAAATTGGAACTTACGGATGGACCACCTCATGCGTAGCCGCGGGCAACATTTACATGAAATAATCTCTACAAAGTAAATGTCAGGCATGGATGTATCGCTCCAAATAAACATTTCATTCACTATTGCAAATTTTCTGACGTTTTTTTTTATTATCAAAATTTTTTACAATTTTTATAAATTTCCAATAGTCCCAAATAGCTTTTAAATCCAAAATAAACCCGAAAGAAGCTGCAACAAAAACTAGCCATGTATTTCGCATTGAACGGTACTACAGGCCTGGCTGCGGGGGTGGAATGGTCCAAATTATGTTCAAAAAAGAAAAAATTTTTGGATTTAAATTTTTTTTAGTACATTTATCCCCGTGATTGTGCAAGCACTGTTTTGATTGTTAGTAACCGCGGCACCCATCACGACTTGGACAATTTCTTCTTTCCGAAAAACGTTGGGCTTTAAAACCTTTTTTATTACTTACCTTGAATGGGATTCGAGCTTAGGACCTCGGGGACTTGAACACAAAAGACGGCATCTCAGCGCGTACGACTATCCAGCACATGCGTCACGATGCGACAAATTATAGTAAAGAAACATCCAATTGTAACTGTACGGGCTTCAATTCAAAATTCAAAAAGGTTTAACGAGAAGGCCAAGCCAACTTCGTCTGTGCCGAAGTTTTTATACCCTTGCAAATGCCAATGTCACAGTTTAAGAACGCTTACATAAAAATCAAAAAATTTTCTAATTAAAACCCATTTTCCGACAGATAAACATCTGATTTCCACCAAATTTCGCGAATCTTTTTAAAACCATATCAAATTATTCTCTCAATTTCTCACTAAAGTCAGTAAATGGGCTCAATGTTATGGACTTTCTCTGAATCCGTCTAAATGTAAGTGTATCGTTATTTATAAAAAACTGCTGAGCACTGAATCACTATCAAATTTAATGCTAAATAGTACACCAATCCAATATGTAGAGCAAGTGGTCAATCTTGGCATAACAATTACTAAGAGTCTTTCCTGGAGTGACCATGTTATTAAAGCCACTGGAAAAACATTTGGACAAATTAGGCAACTTTCACTGACTAAAATCAGACTAGCAATAGCAAAAACTTACCTGACACCCTCGCTGTGCTATAGAATAGAAATATTTGGAAATTGTGATGTTACTTCTCAGCGGAAACTTACAGTAGCATATAATAATATCGCCAGATTCGTGTACAATGTTGAATGAAGAGAGCATATATCAAGATTCGCCAAACAAATTTTTCAACTAAATTTTATATCTTGGACCGACTTTAAAAATCGACTGCTTTTGCACCAAATTATTTTTACAAAGGAGCCAAGCTACTTAATTGACAAATTATGTTTCAGCTCATCGCCTAGAACTAAAAATATCAATAACTTTCGTCATAACGACACACTGTTCGTTTGTGGAACCAATTACACCCTCAATTAAAGGTAGTTGGTAGCGCAGCTCAATTTAGGGAAAAGCTTAGACAGTTCTTATTGTTAAACAATTAATTAATTAAAATATAAAACAATTTTAAAATTTTTCGATTCGCCTATAGCAGATGTTGCAATAATGTAACTTTAGATTTAATTAGGTTAATACTCTCTTTTCCATGTTTGTGTTTTTCTCTCTAAAGACTAGTGCATTAATTTATAAGGTTTCCTAATCGTACTAGGATGTAAGAATAATAATAAATAATAAATAATTAGACTCAATTTCCGACCAATCAGCCCTATGGCAGCCTTAAGATATAGTTATCTGATTTCGACCCAATTTTGCGAATCTATTTGAAAGCATAAAAAATTAGTCATCAGCGAGTTTAAGGACGCTAACATAAAAAACAACAAAATTCTTACTAAGACTCATTTTTAACCGATCGATCCTATGGCAACCATAAGATATAGTCACCCGTTGTCGATCAACTTTTTCAAATTAGTTTGAAAGCGTTTAATATTAATAATCACTGACCTTAAGAACGATTTACTTAAAAACACAAAAGTTTTTCTCACTAAGATCCATTTTTTGACCGATGGTTCCAATGGCAGCTATAAGATATAGTGATCCGATCCGGTCCGCCTTACCCACTCCTTGCTCACGCTTAGTAGTTTAGTTTTTGGTATACATAAATCAACACACAGGTCGCCTTTCGATTAGCATTTGCAACTGGAAAAGTGACCACCACTTGGTGAACGAGAATTGCTTTTAAACTGTGAAGTATGTTAGATTTCCCAAAGCAAGGAACTTGTTCACCGTAGCCATAAGGTAACCAAAGTATTTGAATAGCCTCAAACCCAGTTTGGGCTTTGTAACAACATAAATTTGCCTTTTGCTTTTATAGTTAACCAAAATTTGTATACCCTGCACCAAAGATACAAAAGGGTATGATAAGTTTTTGCAAATTCAAAAGACAATATCTGTGATAGGGTACAAGAGATGATGAGAGCTCGACCCACCGAGTTGGATGACTATCAGATGATGTCTGTGTTGAAGTTTTTATACCCTTGCAAATGCTGTTTTTAAAATATCAAAATTAAAAACCCATTTTAAGACAGATAATAATCTGGTTTCGTCCAAATTTTGTAGGCTATTTGCTCCAAAATTCGTTGGGTATTGTCATGAAAACTGTTCCATCTAGTGCTGCTACTGTTCTCTACTTCATCTGCTGCTACTGTGGATCTGCGAACAGCATTTCAAGTTGCAGATCCTTTCGCTTGAATAATGTGTTTGGTAGAGCCTGTTCAGCATCTTTCGTAACAACTAAGTTCAAAGTGTGTGATGCGCATCTGAAGTGCCTTGGAAATCTTACGATGAAATGAGTTTATCATTGAATCAATATCTTACACTCGTCGAAGAAGAAGGGTTCTTCAATTTTGTTTTGGTTTTGTAGCCTATAACTGTAATCTAATCCATCCAAATTGATAGCTTCTTAATTCTCTAGATGTTTTTTTTTGACGTTGACGATATAAAAATAGTAAGTGGAGTAACTCACCCACAAGAAGGAGTATGTTGAGTGATTTGAATATCTCGGAACTAAACAAGCCTCCGAAAGTGCTTTTGCCATCTGATATCATTGTCAGAAGTAATGCTCCAACGTGGAATTCAATTTCCAAATAAGATTCTAGACGAGGCTTCTTTGAACTGATGTAAATCAAATGTTTTCACATCTTATGCCCTAGTAGCACAATTGATTTTGCAAAAGCACCCAAGTATAGCCATCTTTGTCTGTTCCTGTGATTGTTGTTGTTTGACAAATAGTTTTCTATAATAAAATTTAAAAAAGTATAATATTTTGTTAATAATAATATAATAATAATTTTTAATAAATCAAAATGTTTTCAAATACATATAATATTGTGAAAGAAACTAAAATTACAGAATAACATGGTGAATAACATTGTGAATAAATATTATAAAAACTAAGAATATCATAACCGACTTGGTTGCACGAACCGTCCGTTCCGGTTAAAATGACGATGTCATCCGCATAAAGAAGCAGGCGAATACTAACATCTCCCAGACTTAGGCCTCTTTGCAGACTATCATGTAGATCTTCCAGATACAGCACAAACAACAGGGGGGAGAGTATACATCCTTGTCTAACTCCGATTCCAGTCCCAAAATAGCTCAATAGCAGATTACCCGTCCCAACCGCCACTTCCGTTTGACAGTATACTCTTTCCAGAAAGTTGATAAATTTTGAAGAGATTCCCATTTTGTGCAGTTTATACCAGAGAAGATTCCTTGGCACTTTATCAAAAGCTGCTTTAAAATCTACGAAAAAGCCATATACTTTTTTCGATTATTGCAACTTCAGGTTGATCATCCACCGTAGAGTAGTCCTTTCTAAGCCCGGCTTGATACTCCTTCATCTTACTATAATGGCTTACCCATCTTGTAAGCCTATTGATTAAGATGCCCATAAGAATCTTCGCGATGCAATTTCCAAACGAGATTCCCCAATAATTTGACGGTAGGTTTGGGTCGCCCTTTTTGAAGATTGGGAACACAATTTTGGTTGAACAACATTTTTCAGTAACTTTCATGCTTAGCGAGTTATTAAAAATTCTTGCCAATGATTCTAAGAATTTGAACGGAGCGTTGATAAAAAATTCGTAGGGAATTTCCGTCCTCTCCAGGGGTTTTATTTTCCTTTGCCTTGTTCAGGGCTATAAGCACCTTAGACATTGTAATATCACTATCTAGTATCTCGTTCTGTATAAGGTTTCTTGCATATTGCATGTTGCACCCATGTGCGTCAGGGTTTAGCAGATTTTTAAAGTATTCCTTAAAGACATCAACGTTAATATTACTTCCTACATGAAAGGTTCCATTTTGAAGTTGTCGAGCTAGTCTCCACAATTGCTTGCTGTTGTTTATCACAACCAATCGTTTTTCCAGATCAACCAAATAATTTGCCTTTTTCGTGCCACAGAGCTTTTCGTACTTTTTAGCGCTCGCAGTGTTCTACGTCCGATCAGCCTCCCTATCAGTCAGTCTAAATTTGTTCAAAGGCTGGAAAATGCTCTCTCTTAGTAGACAGCATTCCCTATCAAACCATTGGCTTTTCGGTTGTGTTTAGACAGGCTTAGTCGAAGGTTTTATTGCTGCTTTTGATATGAAAACATTTCTACGCCATCTTTGGCCAATGCGCAATTTAATTCCTTTATATCTTTCCTTAACTCTTGGGAGCCACTTAAGTTCTGGTAACAGGTTTAACTGTGATGACAACTCAGCAGGATTAACATTAATTTTAAGTAGTATCGGCAGATGAGTTGACCAAATTTTACTCTCCACTTTAAAATCCTCCACATGGTGCAGCAAGTCACATTGCACAGCAACTATATCATTGGTGGATATTTTGTTTAGTGTGGAATAACGGTCGGCACTGCGAGGGCGAAACGGCCCTTTGTGTGTCCATTGTCCAAAATAAACCCCCAGCTCTCCACCTTAAAAACGAATCGACCAAGCTTTATCCCATCTTTATCCCTCTTCAGATAATTTAGTAATTTTTTTTTTCGAGTTTTTGTCAAATTTGCATCCCTTTTCTATTATTTTGGGGAGCGAGGCGCCTCCCCGTCCGCTGCCTTCAATGCGGCGTTCCCTTCAACCTTTAGAGCGTAGGGCACGCAAGCCCAACCGGAAACGCCCAACATTCCGACTGACATTCCAAGCCAGTTAACCATAAAATAAAAAATATAAAAAAAAAATTTATAAATACAACAAAACGAGAAGTGCGCTCCATGGCCATTCCCTGCCGCTGCCGTTGCCGCTGCTGCTGCTGCTGCTGTTTATTGTGTGTTCTGAAGATGTTTCTTATTATGAAATTAGACTGAACACGACTCGGCGACGGCAACGGCGACACTTGGCCAAAAGAGCTCAATGAATGAAACCGAAATGAGAAATGAATGATATCATGGGCATTGTTAGCCCTGCCTCTGTCCCTGCCTGCGGGTCGCTGTCGCTGTCGCTGGTGAGATCCCCTGGCCCAGGGCAAACGAGATCAAATGCGATAGCGCCACAAAAAGCAAAGCGGCGGCGGCCACCGCCACCAGCAGCAGCAGCAGAAGCAGCAGCCAGTCGGAGTCGTCCTCAAACGTGTTGCTCATTTAGCTGGCAGCCAAGCGCGGCCATAATTCAACGCTTTTGATAACTGCGTTAGGCAACAGGCGAAGGCTCGGGCTCGGTCTCGGGTCCGGACTCAGGTTCAGGCTGAGGATCGGCGCGCGTCAGCACAAGGGCGAAACTGTGAGCTGAGAGCCGCCGTCAATGCTGCGTTGATGCCACAGACAGCCAAGCCACAGTGGGACAAGGTTTTTTTTTGTGAAAGCTTTAAAGAATTTGTAGAGAAGCAAAATTGAAGCAGTGTATTGGTGCACAAAAATAAAGCGACGCAAACCAGCTGTGATCAATTTCATCGACCGCTGGCCAGCAACCAAAACGCTGTATGCTCACTGGAATCAAGCCACTGCGTGACAATCGTTGCTTTAAAGAACACAAAAGATCGCACGACGAATGGAATCTGGGACCGACCCCAGCAACTGAAAAGAGCTTAAGTCCAAAGTAAGAAAGAACTGCTCACCTCGGGCTTTACTCGGCTCTGCGTTATATTGTGAAAACGCATGTGAAGACCACCGTACAGGTTATCATTAGCAAAAAATTAACTACAATTGTGATTTGCTAGTGATGCAGGCATACTCAAACTTTTTCATGGAACTAGAGAAAATCCCACAGCTTGTCACTTGATGTAATAAGAAATCTGATGCTAACTAAAATTCAAATATGCCGTTTATTAAATATGAAAATTGCTTCGTCTCGAAAAAAAAGAAAATACTAAAGCCAGGGCAAAATTGTGCGAGGAGAAAAAAGATAGATATAAATATGGGTCAAAAATAAGAAGAATAAGAACACGACTGTTTGTGGAAGTATTTCAACGATTTCAATTGCTTTAATGAGGACACTGCGCATGTGTGTGCTTTTTATGTGGACGAAGTAAACAATCCAACCTTGGATGTGATAAGAAACTTGATGCTAACTAAAATTCAAAAATGCCGTTTGTGAAATATGAAAATTGCTTCGTCTCGAAAAAAAAGAAAATATTAGAGCCTGGGCCAAATTGTGCGATGAAAAAAAGGATAAGGGTCAAAAATAAGAAGAATAAGAACACGTCTGTTTGGTTCAACCAAACAAACAAGAATGAAATATTTAACAAATTTCTAAACTACGTTGAAATACTAAGCCTACTGAGGATTCGAAAAATGAAATTAAAATGAAGCAAATTGAATTGAATATGGGGATTGTGAATGGCCTACTAGGCTTGGCCCCTTTGGATGAAGGAAATTCATTGACAAAGTGACAAATTCCACGCCTGTTGACGACATTTTCTTGAACTGCAGTTTTCCATGCCTATTGGATTACCAGATTTAGTTGATCCGCAGCCATTGCCGATTGATAATATTACACAGTTCAACAAAATCCAACTTTTTTTAAAAAACCCCGCATAAGACCCTAAAATTATGATAAAAAGGATCTCTGTAAGCATCACCTCTTACCCAGTTTTACGAATAAAGCCTCGGCTGGCGTTTTATGAGTACTTTTGTACTTGCAACACACAGAGACAACAATTTTATCTTATATATTAAGGGTTTAAGATAAAAATCTACAAAATTCAGCAAACGTGGACAGGGTCGTTGGGAATGCAATATAAAAAAATTCACTTCAATCGGGCAATTGGTTAGGGTACCTCCAGAAGGAGTTAAGCCTTAATTCTTGAATATCAAAGATACTCAAAGCGCACGGTAGATTTTTATTAAAATCGTTTTTTATGATGTTATAATGGGCTATTCTATGTCCCTAAGAGATGGTACTCGATAGCCATAAAACCGCGATATGGAGTCCCACTTTTGGACTCACCCATTTCATTTCCAGATTTTTATCTTAAGTCCTTAAAATCTGAGATAAAATTGTTATCGTTGTGTGTTGCAAGTACAAAAGTACCCATAAAACGCGAACCGAGGCTTTATTTGAAAAACTGGGTGAGAGGTGATGCTTACAGAGGTCCCATTATTAATACGGATGAATAAAACGATTGTGAAGAACGAAATGTGCACAAAATCGTGAATTTTGAAAATTTTAAACTGATCTAGATTGTAATGAAGATTTGATAGTTGGCAAATGTAATGTATGTTTCACTTATGCGTTTTGTGTTCAACATACTATAAAGGGCGCAGCAACACACTAGAGCTGCAAAACTATTGATGGTGACGCTATTCTACTTTTATACTCTGTACCGAAGGTACATAGAGTATATTAAGTTTGTGCAAAAGTATGTAACAGGGAGAAGGAATCGTTTCCGACCCTATAAAGTATATATATTCTTGATCAGCGTCAACAGCCGATTCGATATAGCCATGTCCGTCTGTCCGTCTGTCTGTCTGTCTGTCCGTCTGTCCGTCCGTATGAACGAAGAGATCTCAGAGATGGTAAGAGATAGAGGTTTGACATGTATGGGGCATATATTTCTTATACTTGCAGGCAGATCAAGTTTATTTTCAATTTTTGCCACGCCCCCTCCCGCCCCCACAGTTTGGATAAAACGTCATATCTCCTACAGTTTTGAAGATAGATCGTTCGTATCTTTTAGAGATATCTTATAAACAAAATTATTTATCGATTTGCTGAAGGAATAATAAAGATCGGATGAACGATACTCAAGTTATGAGCAAAAAACGGCCAGTATACACCGCCCACCCCCCCACCCATCACCACACCATTCTATTGAACGGCAATCTTAGTGAGAGAGAGAGAGAGAGAGAGAGAGAGAGAGAGAGAGAGAGAGAGAGTGAAACTTAGAGATGAGCGCGTATAACTCGTGAGCAAATGCGAGCTGCGACGTTAATGGTACAGAGTATGTTATAGTCGGGCTTGACCGACTTGCTTTCTTGTTTTGATAGTCGATATTATCGATAATATCGGTTTCTCCACATTAATTGCAAGTGAATGAAAAACAGACAATAAACATACCTATTTTCAGTGTTGCCATTTTAGCTATTTAGTTGCTAGATCTAGCAATTTTAAAAGTGAAAATGCTATTAAATTTTTGAAAATGCTATTAGCTACAAATCTGGCAATTTTAAAATTATGTTAAGCGATTTTTTGCAATTCGCTACTTTCGAGTCATAAATCCTTTTGAAAACCGAGCATCTATGCTATTAAACTGGACCAACTAGGCAGCAGGAACAACCTGACCCTACGTTGGATACCGGGACATAACAATATTCCCGGAAACGAAGTGGCCGACGAATTGGCACGCAAGGGTGCAGCCACCGCAATGGTAGGCCCGGAACCATACTGCGGCATAGGACAACACACAATAAAAAGTCTCCTTAGAAAGGAAGAGAATACGCTCAGAGCAGCCTCCTGGGTAAACACCAGGGGGATGAGACAAGCTAAAGTATTAATAGTGAACCATAATCTCAAAAGGTTCAAAAAGTTAATCCAACAATTAAAGAATGCCCTAAGGATCTTGACAGGGCTCTACACGGGCCACTGCAGACTACGGAGCCACATGTGCGAAGAGAAGGAGGAGTCCTCCGAGCATATACTAGTACACTGCGATGCTCTAGCGAGGCGCAGACTCAGTAGATTTGGGAAACAAATTTTACACCCAACCAATATCAGTAACCTAGAACCCACGAAAATCCTGACCTTCGTACAGGATATAGGGCTGCTAGGAGAGTGGTAGACCCAGTAGGGGGCACAATAAACCAAGATTGGTCGCGGTGCGCTATTCTCCCAACACTAAATAATAAATGCTATTAAACAGCCCCTTAGTACAACGCCTTAGATGTAAATAAATCAGTAATGAATTAGGGCATAATCATTAGAAATCGCCCCAGTTCGTGAGTGTTTTCTTTTAATTTTTACGCATAATAAAGAACGCCCTGCCAGTCTCAAATTCATTACGAAAAATCCCTTATGGAAATCCATGTTTTTAGTACCATCGCTTTCAAATCAGAGCCCACCTAACGGGTTCTCACACTACTGTGGACCATTCAAAATGTTGAACCTGAAGACGTTAAATGAGATTTTAAGCACTCAGAAACAAAAAACTGAAACCCTAATATCTATTTGGAATGGATATGATCAAATCCTTTCAAAATTGATATTATAATCCTTTTTATACCCTTGCAAAGGGTATTATAATTTTGCCCAGAAGTTTGCAACGCATAGAAATATTCATTTCCGACCCCATAAACTATATATATTCTTGATCAGGGGGACGAGCTGAGTTCATTGAGCTTTGTCCGTCCGTCTTTCTGTCTGTCAGTGCGTCTGTCTGTCTGTCTGTCCGTCTGTCTGTCTGTCCGTCTGTTTCTACGCAAACTAGTCTCTCAGTTTTAAAGCTATCGAGCTGAAATTTTTGCACAGAGTCTTCTTTTTACTGCACGCTGCTAATATGTCGGAACCGACCGGATCGGATCACTATATCTTATAGCTGCCATAGGAACCATAGGTCGAAAAATGGGTTTTAGTGAGAAAAACTTTTTTTGTTTTCAATGTTAACGTGATTAAACTCGGTCATTAATAATATTATATACTTTCAAACAGATTTGAAAATTTTGGTCAAAATCGGATGACTATATCTTATAGCTGCCATAGGACCGATCGGTCGGAAAATGGGTCTTAGTGAATAAAAACTTTTTTGTTTTTAAGTAAATCGTTCTTAAGGTCGGTGATTATTAATATTAAACGCTTTCAAACTTATTTGAAAAAGTTGATCGACATCGGGTGACTATATCTTATGGTTGCCATAGGACCGATCGGTCGAACATGTAAAAAATTTTTTTGTTTACTTTTTGTTAGCGTCCTTAAACTCGCTGATGACTTATTTAATATGCTTTCAAATAGATTCGCAAAATTGGGCCGAAATCGGATGACTATATCTTAAGGCTGCCATAGGGCCGATCGGTCGGAAATTGAGTCTTAGTGAGAAAAACTTTTTTCAGACGTTTATCTGTCGGAAAATAGGTTTTAGTTACAAAATTTTTTGATTTTTATGTAGGCGTTCTTAAACTGTGACATTTGCATTTGCAAGGGTATAAAAACTTCGGCACAGACGAAGTTAGCTTGGCCTTCTCGTTTTCTTATCCTTTTGACGATTTTCAGCTGCATTAGATAACAGTTCTAAGATCAATTTAACATTAAATGAATAGTTGTTGGGCTTAGCACATAAAATATACACGACGTGGAGCCGGCTAAGAACTATTTCTTAAATTAAATGTATATTTTACTAGCCAAAATCGAATATTAATAATATCTATAATATCTATATCTATATCTATAATAATATCTGTCATAATGGATACTGAATTTATCCAATGGCTCATGAATAAATATTCTTTTTTGTCTGTGCATTAGGATGGGTTTAAGAACTTTTATTTGCTTTATTATTTAATAATATTTTGAACAAATGGACTACACAGATATAACAAATGTTGTCCCCTCTTTGATTTGTGGGCAAAATATTTAGGTTCAATTTTAACTAGCCGATAGGCGAAATCACAACCTTCCCGTTTAGCTCAATACTGAAAGTAACCAATAGAGATTCTGTCTCCAGGCTGTTTGCAGACCATATTTTAATTATTATTATAGTCTTAACTCCTTGAATAGTATGTTTGTGTATTTTTTGTTAAATTTTAGTTTTAAAATTAATATTTTTTTTAAGTTTTGACTTTTAGCAACTTTTTTAGCCAATTTTTTTGTATTTTTAGCTATTTTTAGCAATTAATTTTTGCACATTTAGCAACTTTCGGTTCTTATTTTCTGGCAACTTACAACTAACTCCATTTATTAAAACGATTAATTAATTAGAGCTTACAGATTCAAAATTTTGTTATGTGTAATATAAACTGAACGATTTCCTTTCATAAATTAATCAGTTCTTCTGACTACAATTTTTTGTATAAGAATGCATATAAACGTTAATAATGAAGTCTTTTCATAAATTATTAAGATATTTGCTGAACTTTCTTTCAAATTCTGTTGATGTGGCAGGCACGCAAAAAAAATTTAAAAGGGGAATCGGTTGGGAAGCACTGAAACTAAATGTATATCATCTTGACTTCCATGTTCCATGGAATGTGCTTTCTCCAATATTGACACATTTTTTTTTAAAAATCAATTTTTTGTCAAAAAAGTCTTGCGGTATTTCCGCAAGCTTGTCTTTGCAAGCGCGTAGTTCTAGTTGTATTCGTCGCATCGGTTCACGCTAGATCTTTTTGGAAAGCTCTTTTCACGCGCTAACACGTGTTTGATTTATTGTTGTTTGTTTTTAGTCGTTCGTGAGTTATAGCGTCGCAAACATGGAGCAAAATAAAGAGAAAATACGGCATATTTTACAGTACTACTACGATAAAGGCAAAAATGCATCTCATGCTGCCAATAAAATTTGTGCAGTTTATGGACCCGATACAGTTTCAATTTCCACCGCACAACGATGGTTTCAACGTTTTCGTTCTGGTGCAGAGGTGATCGAAGATGCGCCACGGTCCGGAAGGCCTGTCGTCGAAAATTGCGATAAAATCGCTGAATTTATCGAAAGAGACCGGCATAGTAGCAGCCGTAGCATCGGCCAAGAGCTGGGCATGAGTCATCAAACCGGTTTAAACCATTTGAAGAAGCTTGGATTCAAAATGAAGCTCGATGTATGGGTGCCACACGACTTGACGCAAAGAAACATTTTTGCCCGTATGGATGCATGCGAATCGCTTCTGAATCGCAACAAAATCGACCCGTTTTTGAAGCGGATGGTGACTGGCGATGAAAAGTGGGTCACTTACGACAACGTGAAGCGCAAACGGTCGTCAGACGGTGGCCAAGCCTGGATTGACGGCCAGGAAGGTTCTTCTGTGTGTTTGGTGGGATTGGCAGGGAATCATCCACTATGAGCTGCTCCCCTATGGCCAAACGCTCAATTCGGACCTGTACTGCCAACAACTGGACCGCTTGAATGCAGCACTCATGCAGAAGAGGCCATCTTTGATCAACAGAGGCCGAATTGTCTTCCATCAGGACAACGCCAGGCCACACACATCTTTGGTGACGCGCCAGAAGCTCCGGGAGCTCGGATGGGAGGTTCTTTTGCATCCACCGTATAGTCCGGATCTCGCACCAAGTGATTACCACCTATTTCTGTCCATGGCGAACGAGCTTGGTAGTCGGAAGTTGGCCACAAGAGAGTCCTGTGAAAATTGGCTCTCCGAGTTTTTTGCCAATAGGGAAGCGAGCTTCTATAAGAGGGGCATTATGAAGTTGGCATCTCGTTGGGAACTCGTCATCGAACAAAACGGAGCATATTTGACTTAAATCGCATTATTATAACCAATTTTATGAACAATTGAAAATTCAATAAAAATACCGCAAGACTTTTTTGACAACCTATTGCTTACAGAAAATATGTACATTGGTATGGGGCTTATATGTAAGTAAATTTAGTGTTACAAGTTTCATTTATTTTTTTCTATGTCGTGGTAAAGGTTTATGGACTTGAGGAAATTTATCATTTGTGAGGAGTTGTGGTATGAGAATAGTTCTTGACCTAGGTATAGGGTTCTTTGGGTTTGGAATTTGGGGCATTCTAAAATTATATGAACCATAGTTAAGGCAGTGTTGCAGAATTGGCAGTTGGGTGCTGCACTCTTCTCCATAATGTGCTAATGGGTAGCTAGGGTATGACCTAGGTGTATTCTTGAGAATTTAATTGCGTCGAGACACGTGTGTGTGTGTTTGTTCCATTCGGATTGATTGATTTGTAGTGCTGCGAAGTGTTCGTGAAAATGGTGCTCTTGTTATTAAAACAGATTTTTTTCATGTATACTCGTAGGTCGTGTGTATTGAGGTTGCTTTCTATAGTAAGGGGAAAAATGTGTTCGTTTTTTGCTGCTCGATCAGCCATTTCGTTCCCTGGGATGTTGCAGTGCCCGGGTACCCATATTAAAATACATTTGTTGGTTTTGACATGAGCTATGTTTTAAATTGCAGTGGGGTAAAAGTCAGTATTGTTGTTGTTGGCTATTGCTTTTAGAGCGGATAGGGAGTCTGTGCATATAGCAAATTTGCCTCTTTTATTGCTTCCGAATTTCCAGGCTGTCAGAATGGCTGCGATTTCTGCCGTGAGAATTGAAGAGAAGTTGGGGAGTAATTGTAATGAAATTATACGGTTCAATGTGGTCATGCCTGAGCATGACTTGGAACCGTCGGTAAATAAAAAGTTGTGGTCTTTGAGGGAGTCCTGAATTTCTAAAAATTTGGATTGGTATATTTCAGGGGGAGTTTCCGTTTTTAGGCTGGTATGTAGTGATGTTATAATGCGGGGGGTCCTGATGACCCAGGGGGGAGTAGAGTGTCTTTTGATGTTGAGGGGCGATATTGGTAAGTTGTCTATCTTGCAGAGGTTTATTGTGTTGTGTAAAGCTGAAGGAAGTCTGGGAATCTTTTTTGATTTAATGATTTTTTTGTAAATGTGTTCTATTGGAGAATGCATGGAGTTTTTGTAAATAGCTTGGGTAGTCCTGATTTCTATTGGCATTAGGTTGGCTTCGAATAGAAGGTTATGAATTGGGGTGGTGCGTAATGCGCCAAATGCCTGTCTAAGTGCTGAGTGATATAGTGTCCTCAGTTTACTTAAAGTAGATTTGGGTGAGTTTCCGTAGAAGTGAAGGCAGAAATATATTTTGGACATAATGATGGAGTTGATGACGTTTATTATAGAGTTGGTGCTGCAGTTATATTTGTAACTTGAGAGGCATTTGATGATTTTGAGTCTTTTTGAGAGTTGTAATAAAAGATGTTCGACTATCTATTGTAAGCCCAAGAATTTTAAGGGATTTTACCGTTTCGAATGAGAATAAGTTGGATTGAAGTTGGAACGTGCAGTGCATTTTGCGGCAGATATGGAGGTGTTTGCATTTTGGGATGGATAGTGAGGCACCTGAGTAGTCGCACCATGAGGTGATATCTGTGAAAAAGTCGTTGATGTTGAGAGAGAAAGTGTTTTTATGAATTTTTTTGACTATAGTATAGTCGTGAGCGTAGGCTGTAAACTCAAACGATTTGTGTCAGAAAATAATTTTGTTTAATTTGTTGTATGCAATAGCGAAAAGTATGACAGAGGGAATCCCTGTGGTATTCCATTTTCTAGTGGTTTTGATGTGACTTGCACGGATATTTTTCTGTGAGCGAGGAAACTTGTTATGTAGTTGAGAAATATATGGCCTATTTTCCAGTTTTTGAGCTCGTCGGTGATTGTGTGGATGCCTATTCTGTCGAACGCCTTAGCAAAGTCAAGTGAAAGTATAGATAAATGATTTTTTGTGGAGAGGGCTGAGGTAGTCTGATAGTCTATTGTAGCTAGTGCTTCAGATACCGATTTCCCTTTTCTAAAAGACACATTTTAATGATGGCATCTGATAGGTTGTTCCTACTCTTTGTAGCTATTCAAGAATTGGAACAGTGGTTTAAAAGGAGTGGCCTTTTCCAAAGATGTTGGCAGCTCCGTATCAAGGATTGCATGTTGTGGTGGCTTTTTAGGTAGAGCCCACTTATTTTCCAAAAAGTTTGAGGCCTGAACCCTTCTCTCTTAAATCTGAGGTTCCGAAACCAGAAATTTATTTGATTGCTCCAGTTAGTCATAAGAGTGCTTCCTGACCCTCAGCAGTATTAATAGCTTTGGTAATGCCGTTCAAATTGTGCAAAGTACCATAGACTGCAGGTAATATTAATGAAATTGCTGTTGATGCTGATGATGTAAATGTAAAATTGGCTCAACAGCACCAAAGAAGGCCAAGGCCAAGCTTCTCTCAATCTCTTGGGGTGTGTGCTTATAATTTATCGCACAAGAGAAAAGGACCTACAGTGCAAGGCCGGTCCGAACCATAAAATGGTCATTTTTTTGAGAGAGATGCAAACCTGTTTGGATCATTTACTAGTACACAAACCTAATAACAAAATTTTCTCATAAGAAAATCAAATCTCTAGAAGTTGGCACCCTCGTGTCACCCACGATCAAAATAGTCCCTCCCCCAACACCATTTAGTCACCTGCACAAGTCTGATGACAACTTAAGAATCATTCCTCCGTTCGCAGGTCATAAAAATAGTAGCTATAGCCATCCGGTTTATCCAAGTTAAACTTCTTTTCATCAAAAAAGCCGACAGTCTCGAGCGATCCGAAGCCGCTCAGCTTAACGCTTTACTTTCAAATCTGTGCGGGATCTGTGCTTTCTTACAGACAGGTAGACAGACGAACAAACGGACATGGCTATATCGACTCGGCTGTTGATGCTGATCAAGAATATATATACTTTATAGAGTTGGAAATGATTCCTTCTCCCTCTTACATACTTTTGTGTACCTTTGGTACAGAGTATAAAAACGAAACAAAATTATTATAAAAATTTCTTAACTAACTTTTTGATTACTTTTTGTTTTGTTTCTAAATTCTCAGTTGCCTTTACAAAAGTTTTAGTTACTTATTTTTTATTCTTTGGTTCATATTTTCCAAAAATTCTCACACATTTTCCCTTAAGCTTCAGCACACTGTGCCCGCCTGTCGTTCGCTTGGTTTTTGGTTGTGCTTTTGTTGTACAATTTGATTTTGGTGTTTGCCTGGCGATTTGTTGTGTTTGATTTGCTGCCTTGTTTGCTGTCGCTGTCCTCCTGCTGGACTTCCCTCCCCCGCCGCCACCAACTCCAGCTTGGCATTCCTGCCATGCCGCGCAGTTTACATTGTTCGCTTTTTTTTCAAATTTTTTTTTTTATTTTTTTGGTTCATTCAAATCCTTTCGGTAAAATTCTTTTGTTTGGTGTCAAGTTTAACAAATATTTGAGCGGCCTCTTGTCTTGTTTGTCCCCATGTTTCTCTCGCGTGTTGGGCTGCTTGTCATTGTTGTTGTTGTTGCTGTTGCCGAAGAAGACATGGGGGCGTATGAGTAATCAGCGCCGCCTGCAATTAGTTGGTCTTAGACGTGGCCCAAACTAGGCAACTGGGCATTCAAAACAGACAACAAAAAAGGAGTGAAAAAAACGCAGCGATTTGCTTGAGCAGATTGGCTCAAAGTTATTGTTGTTTGTGGGGCTCTGGCTAAAGCCGTTTTGCTGGGTTCCATTGTCGCTTATCGGCCACAACATTTTTTACTCCCCGCTGTGGGCATCGCATACAAAAAAATGCAAAAGCCAAGAATTGTCTGCTGCCCACTGCTGTGTCCCCCAGCGAGTGGAGTGCACTTTCTGGCCAACGAGCGGGAGCGGGCGGAGGCCAAAGATTTTGTTTGGCGACAAAATCTGCCACTGCAGCCAACCAAAATGAGAACCGTAATTGTTTGTTTATTATGGTTTCGGTTGCTGTTGTTGCTTTTATCGCATGTTACTGTGGCCGCTGCTGCTGCTGTTGTTGTTGTTGCTGTTGCTGTTATTGTTATGGTTAAATGTTAAAGTACTACACAAACAATATTTATATTGGCATTGTCTGTGAATCTGCCACTCTGCCTTGGCGACTTGGCTGCACAGCGGCTCTGGGCCACTGGTAGAAAATGGCCTGGAAGGCCCTGTCGAATTGGAAATGCTCTTAAAAGTATATACAAATTTTTTAATAAAATTGTTTAGCTTTTCTTCATTCCAAATCTTTACAGTCTCCAACAAATCCTACGCCATTAAATCAGAAAATTCATTTGAGCGAAATTCATTGCCAACTTTTAAAGATCCACAAATCCTGCGAAGGAGTTTTTTCTCACAGACGCATCTGCTCCATATTGCAGGACTGGGATGATAAGCGACTTGGGAGAGGGCTCTCCCTACCGTCGTAACATCGGTTTGCAAGAGTAATTCTTTTTCGGACTTACAGACTGATGTTCTTGGGGCTGGTTATAACCAGCCTTGCAAATCAAAATCCCTCACAACCTTAATGTGGTATTGTCGCATTGCAACAGATTGTCCAAGACGCATAGACTCTCTGTATTAAATGGTTCGCAGAGCTTCTTTTATTTGGAGGGAGCTTTGTGTGCTTCTCAACGTCTTCATGAAAAGTTCAACGTACTTTGCTGGTACACCAAAAGTAAACAGGGCTTCAAAGAACTTTGACCTAGTCGGTGTGTCGAATGGGGCTTTATTATCAACAAAAAGATGGTGGGTGTCGATCTGTGTCACATGGGTCTTCTCCAGAGTTTGGATTCACTAGGTCTAAAGCCAAACTGATAATTCTAATCAGTGGGCATGTGAGCGGATTTAGACGTTCATATAAGATGTATGACTGAACCTTATATGCAATGGTAGGACTGATCCCACGGTAATTGGCGCAGACTGCAGTGGTGTCACTCGTTGAGAACATACGTGGTGCCCGTCATTAGGGGTTCTAGTGGTTCGTCTCGTTAAGAGCTTTCGTGTGCCTCGCGTTGAGGGCTTTCGTGGTGCCTTTCATTGAGAACTTTCGTGGTGTCTCTCATTGAGGACTTTAGTGGTGCCTCTCATAAGGGCTTTCGTCGTGTCTCTCGTTGAGAACTTTCGTGATGCCTCTCGTTGAGGACTTTCGTGGTGCCTGTCGTTAAGGACTCTTGTGGTGCCTCACGTTAAGAGCTTTCGTGTGCCTTGCTTTGACAGCTTTCGTGGTGCCTCTCTTTGAGAACTTTCATGGTGCCTCTTGTTGAGAGCTTTCGTGGTGCTTTCACTTTCGTGGTGCCTCTCCTTGAGGGCTTTCGTAGTGCTGTTCCCTTTCGTGGTGCCTCTCGTTGAAAGCTATTGTGGTGCTTCTCACTTTCGTGGTGCCTCGCGTTGAGAACTTTCGAATGCCTCGCGTTCAGGGCTTTCGTGGTGCCTCTCATTGAGGACTTTCGTGGTGCCTCTCATTGGGGCTTTCGTGGTGTCTCTCGTTGAGAACTTTCGTGATGCCTCTCGTTGAGGACTTTCGTGGTGCCTGTCGTTAAGGACTCTTGTGGTGCCTCTTGTTAAGAGCTTTCGTGTGCCTCGCGTTGAGGGCTTTCGTGGTACCTCTCTTTGAGAACTTCCGTGGTGTCTCTAGTTGAGGGCTTTCGTGGTGCCTCTCGTTGAGGGCTATCGCGGTAAATGCATCAAAATATAAGCTGAAACTGATAAATTGAATCAAGAAGAGTTAAGAAGAGATTATTATGAATCTTACTAAAAAAAACTCTCTATTGGGGAGCTCCAAAAAATTTACGTCGAAACTGCAGTAACTCTAAAAGAGTAAGGAAAAGATTGGTTTCATCGAAGACTACTTAGTTGCAGTTATGGATCAAGATACCATAAGATCGGTTGAGCACATTTGCATCAGTATTTTCTGAGACTGCTAAAAAATTATTATTATTTTTTTTTTTTTTTGCTAATTGAGGCTCAAGTAAACCGAAATCTAGGGTTTCTATTAAAAGATTTTAGACTTAATATATATCATACGAAAAAATTTGCATTATAAATGCCCTGCGAAGTTCGCAAACTTTATTTTCCTTAATAGTTATCTATTTGAACGAGATAGTTGATAGTTGGATTGTCGCAGCATTTTAAGAATTAGGAGAAAGCTAAAGCTGCCTTTACACTTGTCCTATATATCTAAAGGAGACTCTCTGACGATAGTGTAATAGCAAATCAATTTCAATTCAATTCAATTTATTGCATCGGTTTGTAATGATAAGTGTATGCTTCTAATATATATTACATATTTCTTAAGAGTTCAAGTCTATGGACTTATTCTACTTTGTTGTGAATATGGACTGTATTATTGTTTTAAATTTAATTAATTTATATTTCATTGTAGGGAAAAATAAAAAGAAAGAAAAAACTCATGTGACAAAAACTTAATACTACTTATAGCTATCTATATTTGCATAATTATTTGGTTTATGTGGTTATAGGTTGAATATCTACATCTATCATTGAAGTTATCTGTCAGTCGGCTTAGTCTGGTGCAAACAGACTTGCACTATGGTGCAAATCGGAGGTATTAGATTATGCCATGGGAGCTTGAAAATCATTTCTAATAGATTGTTTTCAGCAGTTTGTAATCGCTTAATATGACATTTGGCAACATCAGACCAAACTGGGCCTGAAATATCGATCTGAACAAGTATAACTTATTTTCAATGGATAACCTTGAGTTTCTATTGATGAAGGGATATAGAGTTCTGGTAAGAGAGTTGATTTTATCAAAGGTGTACACTACTTGGTCCTTGAAGTTTACTTTTGGGTCTAGGTAGCGAACCTTTTTGTTCCAGGGAATATCAGTACCATCCAGATCTAGGTGGCTATTTGGGAGATATCTGGGCAATCTTTTTCTGGAGAAGTACATATATGGCTTTTGTTTTATCTGTGTTGACCAGAATTTTCCATCTTGTGAAAAAGGATTGGAGGGAGTCAAAAGCTTCTTGTAGGTTGAGTGAAATATTTTCTGGTAATAGCCCTGAGCTAATTATTGCTGTGTCGTCAGCAAATATTGAGGCAATACAGCCGCTTAGATTCTGAAAGTCGGAGGTATAAATGTTATACAGAAGGGGAGAAAGGCAGGACCCTTGGGGGCATCCAGCAGGGATGTCTACCGAAAACGAACGCTTGCTGAGAAAACTTTGTAATATTTTAATAAGTTCGGTCGGGAAGTTAAGAGCTGACATCTTGAAGACGAGACCGTTGTGCCATACGGAGTCAAAAGCAGATTTTATATCCATCACGACCATCCCGGTGGACTTCTTCATATTAAAGTTCAGTTTGACAATCTTTTTGATTCGGACTAGCAGATGAATTGTGCTGTGTTCTCTACGGAATCCGAACTGTTCATTAGGAAGTAGATCTGTATTGTCGACAAAGGATGAAATCTTTTCTTTGATGACTTTTTCATATATTTTGCTGACTACAGACAGAAGGCTAATAGGCCGGTACGAGGAAGGGGCCTCAGATGGCTTATTTGGTTTTCTGATTGCGACCACTTTGGATGCTTTCCAAGCTTGTGGAAAATAGCCAAGTCGAAGACTTGCGTTAAATATAGCGGTCAAGAATCGTATACCGCTACGAGGGAGAGCTTTTAGGCATAGGTTTTCAATATTGTCCAGACCGGGGGCTTTTTTGTGCTCCAGCATTTTAATTATGATATTTGAAAAATTTCCAAGGAGAAGGTGATAGAGAATTTCAGTAGCTTGAGGTCATCATTGTAGGTCAACAGGGTAACTAAGGATCGGCTGCCAAAGTGCAAAGTTTAAGACACTAAAAACGTTTCAAGAAATAGACAAAACATTTCAACTTTTTTAAAACGATTTATTATATATAAGGTTGTAAAACTACTTTTAGTTAACCACACTTAATAAATAGCTAATTTTTAAATAATAATTTTTATGAAAATAAATATTTTTACTAATTAAAAGTTACGATCTATGCCACGCGAAACCGGCCAGACTCTCGTGCACAAGGAAAGTTGCTTTCATTTCATATCAATACATTGATTAATCATGCATATTGATATGTTCAAGTAGCTCATACTCGTAAGAGGCAAAAAGGGCAAGCCAATATTTTTATATTTTGTTTAGAAATATGTATTTTACAAAAATAGTCACTCTAGAAGCGTGAACTAGCATGGATGCTTTTTTTACAGTCCGTCAAAGTTGGAAAATATGGTACAAAAGTAGTACTTCAGTGAAACGCCCATAACTCAACTTAAATTTTGTAATTCATTTTTCTTAAAATTGATGCATCTTTAAATAACAAAAAACCAGACTCCAATTGGAATACGTTCCCAAACGTGACATTTGAAACCAAAAAAAAATAATAAAAATTTATGAGTTTGAAAAATTGTTCAACTTTGAACCACTGTAGAAACCAAAATAATTGACCAAATTCAATAAACCAAAGTTCTATGGGCTAGTTGGAGTTCCCTTTAGTGAATAAAATTTATTCGGTCAAAAAAATCGACCATCAATTTTTGATTTTTGCAGCGCTAAATCGGCCAAACCGGCTACACTTCCTAGCAGCCTTACGTTTTGTTTCACATGCTGCCCCAATTTCAAACGCAGCCACCCCACGTTTTAGATCAGATCGCACACCCATCTCCTTCCATACTTTTCTTTTCTTTTCCAGCTTTAACTAAGTAGTAGTTGTGGTTTGTTTATTTTCAATTTTGGCTTCATTTATTTACCGTTAGTTTTCTATTTTAACAAAATATAATTATAATTTTTTTCTTAGTTTTATTCAACAATTTTTCACTAATTTATATGTTTAATTTAAAAGTTTTCTTACATAATATTCTTCCTATAATTTATTATAGCTTTGACGAATTTCGCAAATTACTGCCATTTTTTCCCATTGAGGAGTTCAATTACCTCCTTCTGTTCCAAATATATTTTATTAAAATATGCTACTTTATACTTCGCCAGGATAGGGCATAATGTTATAAAGTGAACTATGTCTTCTCTTGATCGCATATTACGTAAAGTACAAATACTATCGCTGTAGTGGAGTCATCTGGTTTTGAAAATAATTCATATAATTAATAATAATTGCTCTCTAAAATAATTATTTATGCCAAGGTTGTAGTTGCGCTGGTTGTACCATATTCTCGATTCGCTTCTTCTGGCTTGAGCTTCACACTACGAAATCTACGATTTTTGTCTATCGCAACAAGTACAGCCTCCTGCGCTGCATTCCATTCTTCAGTATTTAGAACGTCGCACTCTACACTGTGTGCAATAAAGAGCTGCTGCCAATTTTTGAAGCCCTGCGTTTTTTCCCTGAGTATTTCAAGCGCCACTATTTTCGGCAGTCGATGTTGCGGCAGTCCCATGATTTTGTTTATATACCTAAAATGAGTCAACAGCGTGTTAAGGTACATCGCCGATAGGCCTGTTTCTAGGTATAGTGCATAGCTTGGGGTATTCACTGACAGTCGAAATAACTTTTTAAGGAAGTTTCTCATCAATTTTTCCACGTCATCGTAACTTCCGCCGCATACAACATTATCGCTCTTGCAGTAGCCTGGAAAAGCTGATATTATATTTGGCCGAATTTGCAATGCCTTTCTTTCCCATGAAGCTTTTCCATGTGCTGTTCACCGCCATTGTAGCATCCTTCAGTTTCTGGTTAAAGAGTGTTTTAAAGTTCATGTTTTGTGTTAATGTTACTCCCAAGTATGTGCATTCTTTAACAACCTCCAGTGCGTAGCCATCAAGTATCCATCTTTTATTTTCGGGGCGTCGCCCTATTCCATCCCGCACAACCATTATTTTCGACTTATCCTTGTTTATTTCTAAGCCACATTGTCGACAATATAGCTTCGTCTGCTCAATCATTCGTTGCATTTCATCAGCGCTCTCCGCCATAATCACCATATCGTTTGCACTCCATACTGCCTATTTGCATTCCACCTGTGCAGATCATTTATGTATAAGGAGAATAATAACGGACTTATTAGACATCCCTGCTTAACTCTTGTGTTAGTGTCGAACCATTCAGAGTGCTTATTTCCATCCCATACATGTTGTTCTGTTCTTGTCGTACATGCTTTGCAAAACGGACATCATCTTAGTGGATATACCAATGTTACTCAATTTGTACATCAAGGATCCTCTGTTTATAGTATCAAAGGCCGCTCGAAAGTCCACAAAAAATAGAAAAAGCTTTTTTTCCGTTCAAGATACATATTAGCAACGTTGGACAGTACAAAGATACTATCCACCGTAGAGTAACCTTTTCGGAATCCGGCTTGGCATTCGTTGAGTATATTGTTTGTGTCTACCCACTCTGTTAGTCTCTTTTGAAGAACTGCCGCAAATATTTTAAGTGCCACAAATCATACTTTTTATAGGACAGGGCTTATATTGCTTATGCGCATTTTGGGTTGGTTGTTTGGGTATTCACTTATTTAAAAGAGGATTTACATTAAACACTGGGGCCTACCTATCAGCACATAAGATCAGTATTCAACTTAAAAAAGCATAAATTGTCGTGGTGAATATTTTGAACAAAAACAGTGTTGGTTATTATTTGCTGTTTCCGAAATATAAATCATCACAGTCCTGCAATATGGAGCAGAAGGCGGAAATTGGTGGTTCGAGAGAAAAGTCTTCGGAGGATTTATGCACCTTCAAAATTTGGCGATGAGTTACACATCCGCAGGGATCTCGAATTGTAAGCGCTGAATAGGACATGTAATCCGTATGGATGAACAAACTCCAATTAAACAGGATCGGAAGGCGAAAGACTGGGAACAGGAAGGGATGACCGAAAGTAAAATGGGAAAACATTGCCAAGCTTGGTGTGAATAACTGGTGCAAGCTCGCACGAATCAGAAACGACAAACGGGCATTAATAACTGCGGATAGATTTTTAATATGCGGTTGCATCTAATAACAATCCACAATTTCTAAATTCTTAATTTCTTTAGTCTATAAATTCATTAAAACAGTCCTGAAATCCGTATTTAGTTAAGCAACTCACTAACTAATCTAATCATTTGTGGTAAAAACTTTATTCTCAAATATATTTTAGCTTAAAAACTAAAGAACCTAGATATCACAAGGCGTAAGTTCTAGAGAATAAGGAATAGAGTATATTAAATTATGGAACCCTTCAAACAGGCGTCGAAATTTGGAGTTTTAAAAATTGGTATTATTGTGAGCTTGGCCCTAATTCTGAGAGAATCAATAAGGAGTTGCCTCTGATCGTTCATCAACTCCAATACAAACCAAATATATGAAATTCAAAATTAAATATCTTAAGATATTTGCAAGGAGTCTTGATGCTAGGATTTTGTAGATATACTAAAAAGTACCTAGTAATCGAAACAGCAGATTCTTCTGTCAAGACAATCAATTCTTTTTATTCCAAGCCTGAAGACTTCAACTGCCAATTCTTCTACAAATATAAAGTCGTTTTTAATAAATTCTCTCAATTTTCAGAGCATTCGCAGTCGTATTGAGTCAGTTGTGCTGTTTACTTTCAATTTTTCAAGTACAAGTAATGTGCCTAGAACCTGCAGAGTGGACCAAGAGCTGGCAGATGATTATCATCGGGCACACACATTTGGGCACATCTTGCGGTGGTGGTGGCTCTTCTGACACTTCAATGGGGGCTCACACCAAGGCGAGAGCGATGGAGTCGTAGTCAAAGTTGCCTCATGCTGTGGCGCTATGCAGCCCGATTATGGCCACGGATTAACTTCCTCTTTTGTTGGTGGTTACAATGATGTGGCCACCACCCGCTGGCTTTTTTAGGTGCTGCTTCTGCTGTCGCTGCTGCCGCTGCCGCTGACACTGCAGCGAGCCCCCAAGGGTTAATTATCTCTAATTAGATTTGCCGTCTATTAGGCGCACAATTTGAGGTGATGATAAGAAGGCAGGTGCGATTAGTGGGTCGTGTTAGAAGTGTTGGGCCAAGCCTAGAATTATGCTAGGAAACGGAAAGCCGCTCCACCCCCCAAATGGCCTAATTGACTTCAATTGTAGCTGGTGTTAGAGTCACAAATTCGGCTTCCCACTTATCACCGCTTACCTTTTCCACTTGGCCGCAATTTATCACACGCCACTTGTCCCTCTCTCCCTCTCTCGACCTCTCTGCTGTTTTCCTGTTTTCTGATCCAATAAAAACTGTCAAAACGTTGGCAGGATGCTGGGAAAATATTTACACGGCTCACACAAAAAGGTCAACGAGAGACGGCCCGGGGGTTGTTCGACCAGACAATAGAGCAGGTCAGGTCAGGCTCAGGCCAGCGCTTGGGCGGCACAGAGATTTCCGAAATTTAGACATTAAAAGGACACACAGCTGATGATCCTCGCCGCAGGTTCGGTTTCTATTCAAAAAGATGAAAGTGAATTCGCTCAATTGACGATGGACTCGTTCGTCGATGTGGGACTGGACGGGTTCTCTCACTGTGGCTCTTCTTCTGGGCGGCCCAGTGCACGTTTAGCTATTTTTATGGAGTTCCAAGGAATTATCGCTGGCCCCGACTTGAAACGTTTCTATTAACACGGCCCCGGGGCATTGTTGGACTTCTCTCGCTCTCTGTCTCTCTGTCTGTCTGTCTGTCTGTCCGTCAGTGAGTGTGTGTTTTTCTGTTTGCCGCCGCTGGGAAAACTGAAAAACTCTACTTGGCGACAACAGAAATATGTCCCCCCCTCCCCGCCCCGCACCTTGCCGAAAGGATAGGCATTTCCTGTCCTTAATTTTTCAATGTCAATGACTCGCGCGCGCGCGCTATTTCTCATCTCAACAATTTTAAACCCGTCGGCAATCTTTGACCTTGTCGCCGGCTCATTGCCAAATTGCCAAATTCACAAGAGATTAGCCAAAAGGTTTCGCCGCCGCTCGTAATCGTAAAAAATTATTAAATATTTGATTTATGGGGTGTTAGACACACAATTTTATATCTACTTAGCGTTAAGAGGCGGCTGCCTCTTCATTTGCATTTTGGGTTCATGCAAAAATGTTGCAACATTTTGCCAAAACAAATTGCCAAAAAAAAAAAAATATTAAAAAATACGCAATAATTTTTAAATGCAAAAAGGAAACAAAAGTAAGAAGCAAAAAAAAGGAATTACTGACTGACTGATTCATCAACGCTCAGGCAAAACTCGAAGGCTGATATGTAACAAATGTGGAAAACAAGTTGGTCAAGCCAAAGTTTAATAAGTTCACAGACTTTAAATGCCAAACTTTGACGCTCGTATTCGGAGTTAAGCTGTCGGTCCCTTTCTCTTTTGCAAGAAGTAGAAGCTTACAGGCCAAGTGATTGAGAGATGCTCGGCTAGGCCCTCTATTATTAGTTAGAAAACCTTTCAATGATTTAGGTCCGTCACATAAACTTACAAATAGGAGAGATGAATCTATGCTTATCTGCACTGAGAAAAAATCAATCTCAAATCAAGATTATAGACTCTAAAACATGAAAAACGGTGTCAGAAGTTGACAGAGACGAGATAGTCACAAGCCAAGATTATATTCTCAATTTGAATCTAAGTCCAACAATTTTTGACTAAGATCGTTTATACTCGACTTTAAGATGAAATAATCTCATTTTTATACTCTGTACCAAAGGTACACCGAGTATATTAAGTTTGTGCAAAAGTATGTAGCAGGGAGAAGGAATCATTTCCGACCCTATAAGGCAAATGGGACTTTCCGCTAAAAACAATTTTGCATAAATTGCATATTTGCATAAAAAAATATGCAAAATAACCATTTTCTGATATTGTTGCAAATCTGTTGGAACTTGTTACTTACGTCACCAATTCAACTTGTAATCAATTAAAATGCCGAAAATTAGTAGCGCACTTTTAATTCAAAAATGGCGAAGAGATTTGCCATCAAACTGCTTTGCTATACATATTTACATAAAAGGCACCCGGAGTGCGTTGCTGCGACCCCTTTAGAATTTTAAACACAATACGAAGAAGTGAAGCTTAATAGACAATTGCCATCTATAACATTTTCATAAGAATCTAATCTCATTAAATTTTTACCAAATTTCCCGAGTTTTTGGTCCGTTTGATCTTCACCTCCTATTTGCCCGTCTATATACCAGTCTTCGTGTCAATCTAAACTAACATAAGAATTTCGCAAATGTTAAAATTTCTTAAAACCGATTGACCGACACCTCCTATTTACCCGTCTTTAACTGCAAATCTTCATGATAACCTGAACTAATCATAAAATTTAGTATATATCCGGATTTTTGGACCGCTTGATCTTGACTCGTCAATTTACCTTTCTACATTGTAAATAACTTGTGAAAAAGTTTCGTAAACTTTTTGGACCGTTGGATCTAATCATTTACGTGTTTACAATTGCCATCTATCACATCTTAATGATTCCCAAAACTGATAAAATTTTGCATATTTCGCGAAAAACTACTATTGCTGTCTATTAAGTCTTCATAATAATCTTTGGTCATATGAAAAATTGGCAAATTTCGCGATTCTTTTAACCGTTCGATCTACACCTCCTACCCCTTCACCAGTCTACTTTGCCATCCATAAAACCTTCATAAAAATATTAGGTCATACGAAAAATTTGCAAATTTGGACCTGTTCAAACCATGCCTTTTATTTACCAACGCCTGCGCTTTCGTAAATGCTAAACTGAAAATTTTAAGCCTCTTATATACGCGTCTTCAATTGCCATCTATCCAACCTTCATAGTTATCTTAGGTCCTTTGAAAATTTTGCAAATTTCGCGATTTTCTTGACCATTTGATCTTCTCCTCCGATTTACCCGCCGGTTTGCCGTTCTTTATGATAATCAAAACTCAAATGATAATTTTTGAAATGTCGCGATTTTTTTGACCATTAGTTCCACATCTCCTTTATTTACCCGTGTACTCTAGCCGCCCATAAAATCTTCATAAAAATTTGAAATGAATACACAATTTGAAAATTTTCCAATATTTTAGAACTTTCAAGGTACACCTTCCATTTGCTCGGTCTTCAACTTCCATTTAACCGTCTATATATGCCATCTATATATTTTTTATAATAATCTAAGCTCAAGAATGCGAATTTATGTAAATGTCGCCATTTTTATACATTTTTTATAGAAATACATCTTATGCATATTTATTACATATTTTGCATATATTGAATATGCAGTTTTCAATGTAAAGAGGGTTATTAAATTAGACTAAATCAAAATTTTCACCTCAATCAACCTTCATTTAAAAAAGTGCATAAAATCCGTTGTCTATTCATAACAAATTTCGAAATATTCGAACTTATTTCCGCGCTAGAGCAATTTTTCTAATTTGGACATTAATTTTGCACTTTTTATACCCTTGTAGAGGGTATATTAAAATTGTTCAGATGTTTGTAAAGCATAGAAGAAAGCATCTCCGACCACATAAAGTATATATATTCTTGATCAGCATGACGAGCTGAGTTGATATAGCCATGTCCGTCTGTCCGTCCGTCCGTTTCTATGCTATCTCCTCCGTCAGTTTTAAAGGTATCTTAACCAAACTTTGCAGGAAGCTTCTTGGTACATATACGCTGCACATTTGTCGGAATCGGCCGGATCGAATTACTATATCATATAGCTGCCATAGGAACTATCGGTCGAAAAAGTAGTTTTAGTTAGAAAAACTTTTTTGTCTTCAACGCAAACGTGCCAAAACCTCGTATTTCTAAGTTTTCTATGCTTTCACATAATTCCACCAAGTTTTATGAAAATCGGTCAACTATATAGTATAGCTGCCATACAAAAGATAATTCTGAAAAAAAGTCTTAGTAGTAAGTCTTTTTGTTTTCAATGCTATCGCTACCAAACTTGTTACTGATCAATATTATATGCTACCACACAATTCTGCCAAGCTTAATCCAAATCGGATGACTATAACATATAGCTGCCATAGGAACTTTCGGTCGAAAAAGTAGTTCTAGTGAGAAAAACTTTTTTGGTTTCCATGTTAGCGTCTTTATACCTGCCAGTTGTCAATATTATCCGTTTCCACACAATTTTGGGGAGTTTTGTCAAAATCGAATGAATATATCGTATAGCTGCCATTTAACAAACTGGCAAGCAAATGCTCAAAGTAATGGCGCCATAAAGCTGCAAGGGTATATAAACTTCGGTCGTGCCGAAGATAGATTTCCTCTATTTTTTTATGATTAAAGTGCCTTTAGATTTCTTTTACTTTTGCTATCTAAATCTTTCTGAGGGTTCAAATGGTCAAAAAAGAATGCACAAGAAACAAAAATTTTTAATTATTTTTTTTATGTATTACATAAGATAGCTTATATATTAAGAGACCTAATTACATTAGAGTGCTAGCTACCAGGGCCTACGACTCTATGGTTACTAATAGACAGTTAAATTTTCTTGGTTAAGTTTAGGGAGCGTATGTTTTTGTAAACAAAGTGAATATTTTCGGGTGTGGACTTTACCAGAAGATCGGAGGGTTTTGTATTGTTAAAGAAGATGTTTCTTTTACTGTCCGTGTCCGGACAGCCTTCTAAGATGTGGTCGAT
The DNA here is from genome assembly GCA_037044535.1 of Lordiphosa magnipectinata. Classification (NCBI taxonomy): domain Eukaryota; kingdom Metazoa; phylum Arthropoda; class Insecta; order Diptera; family Drosophilidae; genus Lordiphosa; species Lordiphosa magnipectinata. The sequence continues at coordinate 104,762 of JBAMBO010004461.1, forward strand.
GGTGAGGATATCGCCGCAGGAGCTGCGTTGTGCCAGGCTACCAGATAAAAGGTGTTCATGTGCCAGTTGCGTGTGACCAATACGGAGGCAAACAAATATTGTCCATATGTGTGTTTGGGCAGTTTGCTGGATACGATGTTCCAGTACCATCCTGGTTAAACGTTTTGTATCTGTGTTGGAATCCAGTCTTCGTTATGTTTGCTTGCAATAATTCTCTTGACGTGTCTTAGAAGGTCCTTGTCAGTCGGGGGGTTATGTAGTATTGTTGGAGCGTTGGTCACAGTGTCAGCAGCGGCGTCGGCACTTTCATAGTGAAAGTTCTTTTGGGTGTTAGATGCATAAATTCTGGATGTCTGCGATTACGTTGTTATGACAGTTTGAATTTTAAACTGCTGTTATTGTAAAAAGGCTGTCGGTGCAGATTGTAAATGTCCCTTTGTTTAGGTGTGCGTAAGTACAAGCCCTCAGTACAGCCGTTGCCTCTGCGGTGAATACAGAGAAGATACAAAATATTCCTTCAGGTTTCGCTGAATTCAGTGTTTGAACTGTTGGCCTTGAAAGCGACTTCTGTTTTTGTCGCATGCGAATGAACTGGTTTTTTGTAATTATCTTGAAAACGAACAATTGCCAAAGATCAATTTTAGCACCAATAAATAAGAGCTATAAGTTTCGTCTTGTGTCAAAATAAGATAATGTTTTGGCACATCTTTTTCGTCACTTTGCGTACGAATGTCGCATTCGACATTGGAGAAATGCCCATATAGCCCTGTCCGTCTGTCTGTCCGTCTGTATGAACGAAGAGATCTCGGAGATGGTAAGAGATAAAGGTTTGACATGTATGGGACATATATTTCTTATACTTGCAGGCAAATCAAGTTTATTTTCCCAAGTTTATTATCCCGCCCCCGCAATTTGGAAAAAACGTCATATCTCTTACAATTTTGTATATAGGTGGTTCGTACCTTCTATGCATATTTAGTAATCAGTATTATTTATCGATTATCCGAAGAAGTTATGACCAAAAGTCAGTTCTAGTTGTTACAGTAGTGGCGCCATCTACTGGTCAGTTTGGACATCATCTGCATACATATGGATTTCACACTTTGACAACACACTGGGAAGATCATTAACATACACTGTAAACAGAAGAGGCCCTAAAACTGATGCCTGAGGGACTCCGCGTGTAATAAGGAGAAACCCTGACATTTTGCATTTGATACGACATAGAAGTTCTGGTGAGAAAAACTTTTTTGTTCTCAATGGGAGCGTCTTTATACCTTCCAGGTGCGAATATTATCAGTTTCCAGACAACTTTGGGGACAACTGGGGGCTGCCATATAAAAAACTATCTGTCGCTGAGTTTGGGAAATAACTCAGCTAAGAATGTTCGACGAAAATCATTTAAAACTTTAAATTATACAAGCTGCAAGGGTATATAAACTTCGGTCGAGTCGAAGTTAGCTTTCCTCTATTTTTATACTCTGTACCGAAGGTACATAGAGTATATTAAGCATGTGCAAAAGTATGTAACAGCCAGAAGGAATAATCTCCGACCCCATAAAGTATATATATTCTCGATCAGCATCAACAGCCGAGTCGATATAGCCATGTCCGTCTGTCTGTCTGTCCGTGTGTCCGTCCGTCCGTATGAACGAAGAGATCTCAGAGATGGTAAGAGATAGAGGTTTGACATGTATGGGACTAATATTTCTTATACTTGCAAGCAGATCAAGTTTATTTTCAATTTTGGACACGCCCCCTCCCGCCCCCGCAATTTAGAAAAAACGTCATAGCTCCCACAGTTTTGATGATAAATTGTTCGTACCTTCTAGAGATATCTATTTGTCAAAATTATTTATCGATTTGCTGAATGAATGATAAAGATCGGATGAACGATACACAAGTTATGAGCAAATATAAGTTAACCGGCGACCAAAAAATTTGCAAGACTTTTAAGTAAATCGATAATGCGAAACTTTGTCCTACAAGTGGTATCTGGGAGACCAAAGTAGACAGTATACAGGTCATTATGGATGACTTTATTACGCTAAACAGAAGTGTTTGATTAAATTTGTAGCCAAATAAAGTGTCACTTATTTTGCGCAAAACACGGCAAAGGCTCTTTTGGTAATGGGTTCCACACAAAATCTCTGGTTAATTGGCATATCTAATGCCTGTGATGGTGACTCTGTTATATTTTCAATTATGTGACATGAATTAAATATTTTATGTTTATAATGACAGAAAAAATGAAAAAAGGCTTTTGGCCATGTACTCAAATTTGCCTCCACTATTCGCTCAAAAATTTGTGTCAGAGCTGCTTTAGTCAATAAGTTTCGCTTGAACCGAAATGGATAACACAAGTTCTGTTCCGTCCATGACATTATAATGAGATTCTTAGAATATTGAATGCAATATTTTCAAAGCGACTGGTCTCGTGTTTTTCAATTTCACAATACATTAGTTTAGCTAAGCTTACGAAAGCTTACGATATAACCGAATTGCGTAAGAGTCCCCCAAAACTAAGTGCCAGCTTTACAATCTAGTTGTTGCACTCAGAACCGAAATCAGATCAGATAATCAGATCTGATTCTCTATTATCCAGTTCAAATATATGAATTTTTAAGAAATAAAGCAAACTTTGAAGGTCATTTATCATGATATTTTTTGTGTGTATTAACAGGGTATATACCGGTACAATGTTTTGGTTCTTTTAGGTCTTTTCAGTTCCAAAAATACCGGTACTCGGATACCGCTACACAGACGGTCCCTGTTCTGGTTCCGGTTTGATGCCCTGATTTCGATATGATTACGTAATGTATGCATTCTACATTTTGCACCCAGCCAATGAAAATAAGAACAAAAGATGTAAGGCTATCAATATTGCCGACGGTAAATGCGCTGCAGACTGAATGCTTTCTAAAGGCTAAAATCCTATTTTTAATACATACTTCAAAAGTGGAAATTTCACATTTAAATAGTTTAGAATTTTGAAAATTTTGCTCCCATGTAATCGGCCTCAACTCTTTTACATCAATTTGGCTGTATCTAATAATAGCTCAATTCGCAGCGATCATAACTTCCAGCTGAGGCTTTTTGTTGGTCATAAAAAAATAAAAGTCATTGACTCAATTTGGAAATGTCTCACACACGACGCGTCGATGGCGTTGGCAAACGCTGATGACTGCAAACGGGAAGAAGGGGGCGTGCCAGCAGGCGCTTGTGATTATCCTTTCGCACGTTCGGCGTTGCTTAACAAATCATAAATATTGTTGCCGTCGTCGTCGTCGTCGTGGCTCTCCGTTGTTGGCTCTGGGTTATTGATGGTGCTGGGGCCAGCGCGCACAACAACCACAAAATTGTTTCCACCTTTTTTATGAGCCAGAGCTTCTCTTTCTCCTTCTCGTTCATCTTCAATCATTTAATAAGCGCTGGAGCCGGCGACAAAGGAAGCCTTCCGCCATATTATTAACTTATTCAGGTTAAGAGGGAGAATATTTACATGCCGTGGCCAAAATCTAAAGTGGCCGTATTGGCCACGCCCCGTGAGCTAACCAAAAGTTTGGCTAAGGGTGTCTACGATTCCGTAGCAGACGATGTATGGTCGAGGGGAAAGGAGCCGGCGGCGGTGCTGAAAAAGCACTCAGTTGGGTCAGCGAATTAGAACCTTGCTGATGAGATGAAAGTATTAGAAGTGAAAGAGAGAAAGAGAGATTAACCGGGTCTTGGGGCTTACCGAATGACGCCTCTTGGCGGTGTTTAGCAAACGCCAGGCCGCTTGGCTCATTTCGATGTTTTTCTATAAGCGATCAGGGAACGAGTGAATGAGTAAGTCCAGCCTTTAATTAACTATTTGACTCACCTCCAGTTCACGCTCGCTGACCTCCTCACTGTCCGTGGTTAGTATTTCCGACTTAGTCCAACACTGGCATTTCGCCCAACTTGGAGTGGTTCTTTGCTTTGCAAGTTGCTCCGCCTCCTCCTGCTCCAGGTGTTGTAGATGCTTTAGCCAATGTTCACGCGGATTCTTATACAAATCATCGTCCATCAAACGCTCCAGCTCGGCAATGTCCTTACTGAGGCGTTGGTGATAGTCGAGACAACGATGGACACTCACAGTGATCCGTTTCATTTTGAATTTTGATAACTTTGAAATTGAAATTCTGAATTTTCTGTTTGTTCCTTTGATGCAGACTTTAAAGTTTAGACCTGCTGTGTTCGCTTTTGGTTTTTGCTGTTTTTTTTTTGTTTGGGGTCTCTCCGCATATTTGAGGTGTGACTGTGCAGAATTGAGGAGAGCGCGAGTTCATCAATCAATTGAAAGGTTGAAGGATTCGACAGGCGGAGAAATATGAATTATGATTAAAGTTAAGCACAAACGGCAGATGCGAGACTTTCTACAGGAAGCGATCCAGCAATTTGAAGCTAATTGTGGAAATATCAAATTACAGATTGGCATGTAGAAAAGCTATACAAAAGGAATGGTTCATTTAGATTTTCCACACGCTTAATTGGAAATAAGTCAATTGTCTAATGTTTAAGTAACGTTTAAGTATTCTACATGCGGCGTTTACTTGTTTTATATCTACGTGTTGCATGCAGTTTTTCTGCACGCCACGTGTAGCTTCCTGCATTCTACATTTAGCGTGTGCAATTTAGCAGGGCGAAATACTTTTCGTTTAGGATTAACGTTTCTTCACGCGCTCGGTGTACAAACTAAAAAGCTTACTTTTAACGTTACGTTCAGCAGCTACAAATACTCGATTTTCACCAATATTTTGACAGATCGATGATTGAAATTACGATTTCTTTTAAAGAATATACATAAACTTAAAAGATTAATGTTTGAAAAAGGAATACAATTATTATTAGTTAAAGTTGACATATTCGGAGCACACAAAAACTATGTTGTTTTCACATCAGCGAAACGACATATACCGAAAAAGAAAGCCTGGCTTTTCTCAACGTTCTCTTTTCGCTCTCATTGTACATTTGTTTCCATGAGACACTTAACTGGGCAGAATCTGCCGAAAGTGTCTTTAACGTATGTATGTATGTGTGGCGCGTATGCCTCAGTAAGCTGCAAGTGTGTGTGCGTACTTGTGCCCACATCCTCTTTTATGCTTTGCCTGTGATGAAATGTAATGCAACATTAAACAACAGCAAAAAAGACACTTTGCGCTAACACTTTGTTCATTTTTTCTCAGTGGCTTATGCTCAGTTGTTCAGAGCCAAGCGAAATTTGGCCCATCAAGCTGTTATTGTAAGAGACAGCTTCGCGTGTTTCTCTTATTGAAAACTATGAAACAGTAAATACGAGAAAAATAAAATCAAGTGTTCTGTTGAAAGAATGAGCGAGTCTCTTAAATGTGTCTCTACAATTACGGTGAGCAGACAGCATAGAAAAAATTGGTTGACCATATTTTGCGAGCTCTGCTAACAACTAATCAAATTTAGACTTTTATGCTCTGTAACAAAAGTACAAAGCCAGCTAGAAAGAAGCATCTCGGACCCCCTAAGGTATATATATTCTTGATCAGCATCAACAGCCTAGACGATATAGCCATGTCTGTCCGTTTGAATACACAGATCTTACAGATACTTGCAGGCAGATCAAGTTTATTTAAAATTTTTGCCTCGTTTGGTAAAGATTGAATAAACTGTAGTCAAGATATGTGCCAAAGAAAGTACGCTGCGGCAGCGCTACCTTCTGCGGCTCATACACTTTCGCAGGTACACAGTATTTTGCAGTCAATCATAGAACTTTTAAGCGGGCTCTAGGTCTATAAGTTATGATTTTCATCATAGCATTTCTAAAACAAGACACGCACAACACCACAAAGTATGCTGGTTGATTGTATAGCTATTTCACAAACTACCAGAGTTTGATCATCACCGATCTTTTGCCCAACTTCAATGAGTTTGCACACGCTACCTCATGCCAGAACTACTAAGATCGCTTGGGAATCCCAAGTCAGACTTGTAGCAAAAATTCCGCCAACCTTAGCCAAATGCTAAGTCATAGAAGCTTTGTATGTGTGCGCGTGACCCGTATCGGCCCTTCTGTTGTAAGTGGGGGAAATTCTCTCCCCGCAGTTGACACAGGCGCCAATTGTTTGAATTGCCCAAATGCAATATAAACAGGGATTTTGTATTGTTTTTTAAATGAAACTATGTTCTGTTTAGTTTCTAATAACTGCGTCGTGGCCACGCATTTTATTACAATGTGACTGTTTAAGCGAGATTAAGATTTCAATCATAGACCTAGAACCCGCTTAAAAGTTATATGAATGAAATCTTAAGGTCGCGAAAACAGACACATTGATTTTACAGTCAAGCTTAACCGACTTTCTCACTTCTTCAAATTGATTTCTAAAGTTTCTTCAGGAGATCCCTCAGCTTAGAATTAAGTTTATGCATTAAATCTGGCATGATTTTTCGATTGATTGGCATTAAAAGTTATTGCATAATCAATATTTTTTATTCTTTATAGCAGATGTGCCCAGAATCAACTTACGCGCGCTTGAAAACCAATACGAATTAACAAAATGTATCTGAAGCAAAAACAAACACAATAAATAGAAGAAATCAGTTTTTTGTTTGCAGCCAACAACAAAATCTTCTCTGGTAGAGAACGAGAAGAGAGAAAACACTTAAAGTTGCTGTTGCTGTACGATAGAGATCCCCAGCAGTAGCCCCTAGGGAACGAACATACTCGCCAAATCACACCGAATCTAACACTTTGTGTTAGAGAGCGACACAGTCACACTTTCGCGCTCTCTTCTTGGGGAACCCTGCTCTATGCATAGCCAAATACTTTGCGAGACGTCTATACGTTACGGCAACAACAAAATCTTCGGTCCTGATTCGTCAGTCACAGAAAATTGTTTTGAAATTACTGACCTACCACAAAGTCCATAACTAAAATCGTTTGGCACTTAACTCAAAATCGTTTTAAACTTAACTGAAAATAATAATTGGCTGGCACGAGTGCTGAACACAAAAAAAAATCGGTACTTGGTTATTTCAGTCGTCGTCTTACCAAGCATTTACTCTACTTTTACTTTGCGTAGAAAAAAAAATATACAAATTACTTTCGGTTGATGCTCTTTAAAACTGCATAATTGAAATATGTTAAACTCTGCACCTGTAAGCCTTATCCCTATCAATATAATCAGAATTCCACATTTGTCGTACCCTGCAAACAACTTTAAGGTAACAGAAAACAGTTTTATTCATTGTTTCAAACTTACAATTTGTTCTCATTGGTTCTTAAACTATTTGTTTTTAATCAATGTTACAACTGGCTAGCTCAAGGTCTTTTTTGGTTGATTATAAGCCTTTTTATAACCAACACAAACCAACAGATATTAATTACAACATTTTGGAATAGCAATTGGGTATGTCCGTACAACGATCGCTGTTTCGAGAATAACCAAATTCTCTCATCAGCGGACTTGTTTTGCTGTTCACACTTCAAACAAACATCCAGCTAGAACTTATACTCTCAAGGGGGCGAATAAAGACATAGGAATTATACTATTATAAATTCGCAGCCCGAATTTCGGCTATGGCTTTTTTATTTTTTTTTTTTTTTGTTTGTTTGAAGGTGTTTGTTTACCAATTTGCTGTAACTCGGCTATGGTTTTTTTTTTTTGTTTGAAGGTGTTTGTTAACCAATTTGATGTTTTTAATAAAATAAACTTAATTGTAACATAGAATAATAATATAACATAAAAGAGATCATTTTGTGTCTCAGATACGTTTTCAGTGTGATCATAATAATAGGTACACTTCATGTGTTGGTAAGAAAAAAAATGTTAATTTCCATTTTGTGTTCTTTTTTTAGGTAAATTAGTATTTCCTAACTTAGTATCCAGTGTATCCACCTCTATTTTTGGCCACTACTGCTATTCTTTTTGGCATACTTTTAATAAGAGCCTGGCAGGTCTCTACTGGTGTCTCATACCAAAGTTTTTGGACACCTTGCCATAATTTTTGTTTATTTGAAAATGAATGCTTTGCCAATTTCTTTCTTAAGTCTCCCCACAAGTTTTCAATGGGGTTAAGGTCGGGGGATTGGCTTGGCCACTTCAGAACGTCAACTTTTTGGTCCTCGAAAAATTTAGATAACAGCCTTGATGTGTGTTTAGGATCATTATCTTGCTGAAATACCCAACGTAATGGCATATTTTCCTCAGCATACGGTACCATAACTGTTTCCAATATGGATTTGTACTCTTCAGCATTCATTTTGTTCGTAGTCTGATAAATTGGACCTACGCCGTACCAGGAGAAGCAACCCCATACCATTATATTGCCACCTCCATGTTTGACTGTTTTTTTTGTAAACCGTGGAAAGGAATTCCTTTCCATTAGGGCGTCGAACATTCCTTTCACAGTCATTCCCAAACAAATTAATCTCGGTTTCATCGCTCCATAATATGTTTCTCCATTTTTTCTCCCCGGTGCATCCTACCCAGTCTTTGTGGTCCCTTGCAAAAGTTTGCCTCATGGTGATATTTTTTTTTGCGTAAAGTGGGACTTTTCTGGCAATTCTGTCTGGTACGTTGGCATCTTGTAGTCGTCTTCGGATAGTTGGAGCACTAACTGAATTCCCAATTTCGGCTGCAATAGCCTTCGATGACTTAAATGGGTCCTTTTTGCTCAAAGTTACTATGAAGTGGTCAAGGGTTTCTGTTGTTTTTTGTGGCCTTCCACGGGTTTCCTGTCTTGGTTTTCTTTCTAATGCATTTTTAACAAAATTATGAGACCTGTTCATTAATTTGGCGATGGCTCATAAAGATTTGCCTTCTTTTCTCAGACTAAGAACCAATCGAGCTTCTTCTTTAGTACAATGAGAATTTCGACACATTTGGTTTAAAAAAAATAATTATATAATTCTCTGTATTGACAGGAGCTATACTTAATTTACCTTTAGTTACCAAAAGATCACTGATTACAAAATTATTCACTTGATACTTGTGAGAAACGGAGACTGTACCTATTATTACGATCAGGCGAAATGTGTGGTGGGCTCGCAATTCATAGAAAAGCTTTGATATACGGGGCAGCCCCTCTTTCAACTCTTTGTCACAGTGTGGCCAGACATTGACAACAACAAAAAACCAAAAATTAAAAAGTTTTCAACACTAAAAGTACGAAAAAACCATCAATAATTAAAAAATTCCGGTGTGTACCTATTAATATGATCAGGTGGGTATCTGTTTGTTCAACATATTTCAGTGTTTAAGCGAATGTTATGTAGTTTTCGCAGACAAATTTACTGAAGAAATCGAAGAGAGAGGCATTAGCGGAACACGCCCATTTTGGATCACATACAGCCCAGAAGAAATATGAGTTTTTACATATAGTTTAATTTGCATACAGGGTCAAAAATATAACGCGGATGAGTCTTCTTCTAGTTCCAATCCCGAGTGGGATATAGGGCATCAACTACTCCTCTCCAGCGAACTCTGTTGTTAGCTGTCGCCTTGAGTTCTCCCCAACTTTTCCCGATGCGTTCCGTCTCTCTACCGACTGTCCTCCTCCAAGTTTCTTTGGGTCTGCCTGGTGTCCGCCCGACTCCGTCCAACGGGCTACACTCCATTGCCTTCCTTGCGATGTTGTTGTTATTTTTCCGCAACGTGTGTCCTATCCAGCTCCATTTCATTGTGCGTATTATTGTGTCGACACTCTCCATATTCGTTCGTCTGAGTAGCTCGGAATTCCGTATTCTTTCAGGCCAGAAAATGCAGAATATGCGACGCAGGCAACGGTTCACAAATGTTTGGAGTTTTGACACTATGGAAGTTGTAATTTTCCAAGTGGAAGAACTGTATAGGAGCACTGGCATTACGTTGGACTTGAAGAGCCTGATTTTGAGCCAGCGTAGATATGACGAGCATCGCCAAACAGCTGACAGCATCCCAAAGGCACCTTTAGCCTTTTGCAGGCTCCGTCCCTCCATCAACAGCGACTACGCTACCCAGGTAGCTGAATTGCTGAACTTGCTCAATTGGCTGTTCGTCCAAAACCAGAGCCTGGGATTGTCCGGAACGGATGCTGAGCGCTATGGGTAGTTACTAAAAATTTGAATGGAAGGAAGAATTTGTTAAGGAAATACTGGCAAGACGATACTAAAGCCAATGGATATAATTAACTAAATACATACAATAATGATGCAGCTCGAATATACAAATATGCAATGGTGCTTAATGCATTTATAAAAATTTGTTTAATAAAATAAAAAGAAATTATTAAAAAATAGCATAGTAAGCCGATTGGGAATTATGTAAGGTTCTGTTCAGTGTTTTATGGAGGTTTTAATCAACCGATTAGGTCTCTAACACAGTTTTTGAGGCAAATTAATCGTCGGTTTTGGTGTAGTTCACTGGGTTTCTCTCAATTTTCGCGCTTTATACTTTCCAGATAGACATTTTTCACTTTAAACTTTCATTTTCGAAATTAAAGTTGTAAAAACCAAGTTTTTGCGATTTTCAGCCACCTGGCCATTCACGAAAGGCAATTCCAAATCCGAGAATAATCCGTAAAAATATCTTTAAAAACGTTATTCAGAACGCAATCTGCAACAGCATGAGGGCAGATTTTTTTTGAAGAGACATCAGTTGCAGGAGATGGGCAAAATCTAATGTTGTGGAAACACGCACCCGATTGCAACCAGATAGATTGCTGTCCTTTAAGAGGAAGTTGGAAAAACTTTTCATCGCTGCAACGATGCAAGTGTTTTCGCATAGCTAAGTTTTCTACTACATTTCCTAACAATTTTGCCACAAAATTGTCTACGAAATTTTTTTTATTTTTTGTTGTATAAGAAAAAACTTATGTGGCCTCTCATTCAGCAGATCAGAGACAGCCGTTTAATTAAGCTGTTCTGTCTGAGATGGTCCTTAACCACATCTAAAGCGGGTGTTTCCTCACCAAAGTCCTTGATGACCACCACAGAGCAGCCGCAGACCTTACGGGGTTTGCCCTCCTTGTCGATTTTGCACAGACCAGACCATTCGCCCAGCTTCTTGTGCGAGTCCACACGGATCAAGGGAATCTGATGCTCATTGCACAAGGCAGTGACCAGCTTCTTGTAGTTGGGCTCATCAAAAGATTCGGCCAAATGCAGAGGACAGCCTGGCGTTTGTCCAAAGCCTTGCAGGCCTGATGAATGCCATGAACCAGTCCATCGGCAATCAGAGACTTCTTCAGCACTTCTTGCAGTGCGGTGTTAATGTCCATGGCGCCACCCAGAACAGGGGCTGCGGAGGGCACATCTACATCAACGTCGGCCATATTTCAGTGGATGGGAATGCACGACACTTTATGACAACCGGAAAGAAAATTAAACGAACCGATCCGTTTTCTTTTGCAGTTTTGGGTTCAGCATTTCCATTTTCATATTATTTTCATATTCGACCAAGCTGACGATAATCAACATGATTTTTAGGTCGTTCCTGCAAAATGATTTGATTTTGATTTTGTGTGACAGAGTTCTTGTCATTTTCTGCAGGTTATCTGGTCACACGGAAATTAAAATCAGAATCATAATCAAAATCACTTGCAGAAACACCCCTATTCTTAAAACTCATTTATTATGAATAAAAAATTTCAGAGATTGACTGTTTTAGTGACCTTTTTAAATACCAATCATATAGACTCTTAGTTGGCTCCAGGTCAAATAGCTATGTTTTTGATCATAACTTTTCTAAAACAAGACACGCATACACACCACAAAGGAAGCTGGTTGACTGTATAGCTATTGCAGTTGAGAAATAAATCTAAGTTATTTTAAAACTTAACAATTGTTGACTGCAAAGTTAGAAATATATATTATACAATCCCTCTCTCTCTATCTCTCTCTTTCTCTCTTGGCGAAATTACAACAAACAACAAATCGTATTCACACCTCGCCTCGGGTCGCCCGGGCCAAGTGCGAAATGGAAAGTGTTAAGCTTCACGGCTTAGTTCCCATGTTCAATTTGTGTGCTTTTTTTACTGTTTTCTCAGTTTTTCAAGGTTTGATGAAATTAATGCCGCAAAGAGCAGAAGAACGGGCTGTTGGAAATGCCATAAATAATAACGCAAATTTTTTTTTGAATTTGTATGCATAAATAATAATTATGCGAGAGCTTCTCAGAAATTGTTCTGGTTTGGGCCATATTGGATCATCGATAGGCAAAAGGTTCTCGGAATGCAGCCAGGAAACTCACATGGTACGTTTTGGGTGATATTTGGTTATTGAATCTAATCATCTAAATTAAATGATATGAAATTATGTTATAAACAATTTTACGACCACACAATCAACAGCCGCCAACAGAACAACAAGCAGCAGCATCAGCATCTCTCACACTTAACGCCGTTTTTGGTGCCGCTTTGTGGTTTTTATTTCACTCGCTTGTGTGTGTGTGTGTGTGTGTGTGTGGGTTTTTTATACGTTTTTCGGCGGCTTTTGCTGTTAATCATTTTGTGGCCTGTCTTTTGTTGGTTGCTTGCTGATCGGCTGCCTGGCCGTATCATCGAGTTAATCTTGTTAAAACAAACCGTTTCAATAAATACAGCGATAATGCAATTTTAATGCCATTAAGATGAGCACCAATTATGGCCAGCACCAACGCACCACAGCTCCCCCGCTCCAGCTCCCGCCCCCGGCCAGCCACCCCTCTTGATTTCTCTCACCCCATCTGCTGTTTCATTTCATCTTTGACCGCAAAATCATTTGTGAATCCTTTAAGCCGCAACGGCAAAAAAAAAACAAAAACAAAACCAAAATACGTTTTACATCCCATCCATATGATTATCATTTTATACCCTAACTGCAAGGTAGAGCATTCACATTCAAGCAAGCTGGTGGAATATAATGCAAGATATGACTATCTCGAAACAAAAGTGCTTAAGCAACTTTGTTATTTGATGCCTCATTTAAAAAGCACAAATATTTATGTGGAACAGGATCTAAGCGATGGAAGACAACAGCAAAAAAGGGATACTACGAATACTACGGAAAGATGAATCACACCGGATCACAGTTAGAAACGACAGGATGCGAATCAAAGATAAATGGATTAAATTCACTGGCAAACTGAAACTAATGAATGGAGAACAAACTATATGGCAATAAGAAAAAGGAAATATACACTAATTTTCAGGCTCTAGCTTTAAAAACCCTTGTTACTTAGATGATAGCAGTAAACCCTCAAACCCCAACATTACAATATTGTCATATAATATTCATGGACTTGCCAGCAAAGTTGCCTTCCCAAGTTTCACATTTGATATTTTTATTCTTCTAAAAAAAGCATGTAGAAGCGGAAAAGCAGAACGACTACAATAAATTTTTCTAGTCACATCACATTTAATGAAAGCCAGCTATGCTTCGAAGTGTCCATGGAAGAGCAAGCGGTGGAAATATTTATGGAGTGAGCAAATACCTAAGAAGAAGGTCGAAGATATCGAGGATTAACCCTAATTCCAGCATACATTAGAGGTGTCCACTGGTCAAATGATTTTGAAAGTTTGAAACTTCTGCTGAAAATGCACGATATACCAAATCCAGTTATTATTGGAGATCTAAACGTGCGCATAGGGGGAGTTGCAGCAAAGTAAAGAGGATCTGTTTTGGAGTGACTTTATTGCCGCCTCAGATACTGGCAGCAGAATATCAAAAGACAAAACTGTTAATGGAAACGGATAACATTTGGTGGAGTTCTGCAATGAAACAACAAAAGGAGATAAGACCGGAGAGTTGACATTTGTTAGCACATGTAGAGAATCAGTCAATGACATAATCACGATACCATGGGAAACTTGAGTGATAAAAAAGCAATGTTAGCTACTTCAAGGACTGGTGGAATCTTGCAAAGGAACATCTAGGCCAATCTGCAGCTTCTGTTAATGGATGCGACATAGCGCCATCTGAATTTAGCACATATTTTGAGACTCTTTTGAACCCAGTACAATTTGCTTCTGATGTACTCTATGCGGTGCCTCTAATTGTTGTGCAAGATTTGGATAGCCCAATAACAGTAGCAGAAATAGTGACGATGCTGAAAATGGATGGAATTGGCACAAATTTTTTAAGAGAACTAGCTAGGTGCTTTACAAAAATCTATAATGAAGGTACTGGCCGTGAGGAATTCCAAACTAGCTTCCTATTCCCAATTTTGCCGAAGAACTATCGAGGTATGTCTTTTATGAACGCGAGTGCAAAGATAATGATGGAAGTTCTGAATCAGCAGCTAGCAGATTGGGTGGATGAAAGGGATTACATCAATGAATTCCAGGCGGGGCTTAGAGCGAAATACTCAACAGTGGATAACACCTACAATCTGACAGCAGCTGGGCAACTAAAGTTTAAGGAAAAGAGGAAAGCTTATGCGTTCTTCGTACACTTCAAAGCTACATTTGACAATGTTCACAGAATTTTACTAGCATATAAAATTAAAAACGATTGTGCTATCCACAAAGAGGACAAACTTCCTGCAAGCGGTATTTACGGATACAAAAACAAATGTATGGAATAGAGAAACAATGTCTGAAGAGTTCACCACCAAAGCAAAAGTGAGACAGGTATGTCTGCATTCACCTCTACTGTTCGCCTTATATTTGAAAGTCAGCCGCTTTTACCATTTGCCGTAGCAGGTGAGTTGTTTGGGAAGTTTTGTGTGTTTGAAGAGAGAAAAAATAAGAGAAAGAAAAGGGTAAATAAGTTCGAGCCCAGGTCGAGACTTGGGCCCACAAGTCTTGAGTCAAGTCAAGACCACAAGTGGGTCGTGAGATCAGTGGGACTTGGGTGATACTCAAAGAGGTGTCTGGTATCAACGACTTCGACGTGTCGCTCTGACGTATCTTTCCAGTGTCTTCTCTGCAGGATCTATGGGTGGTGGTCTGCCTCCTAGAACAACGTTATCTTGGTATGCTACTATGGTATGGGCAACCATTGCCACAGTGGTTGCGTCCATAGGCCAAAAATCAAAAAATCTATCACAAAATATTTGTAAAAAATGTAAACAAATTGTCTTTTAAATGTCCAATCTTCTTAATGGCAAACCGGGTTTTTCTGAAAATCTAACGGGACTTTCTAAAAATAGCATTGGAAGCATGAACGGGTGCTCATTTTCAAAGCGCAGCTGCACGCAGGGCGAATATATCACAACAAAAGAGAACTTCAAAGTGGTCAGTCGATCAATTACGTTTTCAAATTTAAGTTATTTTAAATGGATTTTGATGTTAAAGGTATTTAGTTTTTGTTCAAATATTAATAAAATCCAACTTGTGTTGTAGTTTTTTTGTAAATTAATGCTTTAGTTTATTCTGTTTTTTGTACATTTTGTGTGCGTCTTTATTATGTTAACTTAAAGTTTTAGCTATGTTCCCCCAAGAACCCCCGGTTCATTTCTTTTTCAGTGTATTTGTGTGTGTCTTAAGATAATATTAAATGAAAGTTAGCTGCGGATATTTGCGGATGTGTGCATAATCAACAATATACTAACGCCGTCTCTTTTTTCTTCAAGGTCAAATTTGCCTTGCGAAGCAGCTGCTTTGCCTTGTAGTTGTGCTGTGTCTGTGTTCGTCTTTCGTGTTATGTGTTCTTATTAAGTTGAAACTATAATTTTGATTGGGCTTTCTCTTCTTCGATTTAATTTTGGTAGGCGACTCCTATCAGTGTGTATTTACACGCTTATATATTTTCAATCGTGGTGCAGAGAAATGGGAACCAATGCAGAAAAATTACGGAAGGCGATCAATGATGTGCAAAGCAATATTGAAAATATCGGCTATATGCCCGAGATGAGCGAGCTTACAAAATGTATTGGGTACATATGTAAGAAAATTTATACATTTTGGATTCAATATAAACGTAAAAAAGCATCAGTTCTTGAATATCAATCTAATTGGCTTTAATAAAATGGAAACAGTTTCAATAAAACGCACCCCTAGTATGCCTAAAGAAATGCTTAAAAGTGCTCAGCGTGGACGTCCGAAAGTAGATTTCAGTGAGTCATCAAAGGGAACAAAGCGACGAAGAATTGCTGAGCTTTCGAAAAACGATGAATCTGCTGCTTGTGCTTTACGATCGTGCAACATTCCAACAAATCAATTGTATACTAAAGCTAACATCGATCAGGTCTTATCGCTTTTCATAGAGACAAACATGAGCAAATATCAATATATAGTTATTCGAAGCAATGTAAATACTAAAACGTCCTTTGACCTTTTGCCAAGCTACGAACAATTGTTAAAGGCAAAATCACCAAGCTATCCCGACAAAATCAGTGTGAGTGAATCTCATACAGCCTAGACCTGAAGAGTTGGCGAATTAATACCCCAGAAGGAAAAAAAGCCCTTTTGGAATAAAAATCCAAAGTGCAGAAAGATTTTCGCATAAAAATGGGACTTTTAGTGGACAAACCCAGAAGTGGAGGAAGTGGCACCTCAAATGATGGCAATACGGCCAAAGCATTCTTCAACAACCCGATATTGGCAGCTCAGATCTATTTATTACTGGCTAAAGAAAGCTCCCATGTGCCAAAAAGTCGGCATTATCAAAATCAGCATATCAACTATTAGATGACTCAAATTTAGAATAGTTTCTAATTATTTTATTTTTATTGTTATTTTTTTGTTACTTTCATATAATTTACATATAATTAAACCAAATTATAATTATAATTAAGGAAACCACGCCCTTTTTCTCTGAAAATATTATTTTTAATGTAATAATAAAAAAATGAAACAGTTTTAGACCGATCGTTATATGGCCAATTTTTTTATTATAGAGTTAAAATATTTTTCTAAAATTTTGGTGAAAATTTCATAACGATATCACAACTAGAAGTATTTATGGCCGCGGCTCCATACAAGCCCAACCACTGTGCATTGTGCTGTCACAATGCCATTTCCCAAAAGCTGTTCAACTTTAGGGAGTTCTGTCCTCATGAGCCTCGCAGGGGCATCCGATGAGATATTGCTGGGTAAGGTGTTGATTGTGGTTTCGGACTGGAAGGATCTCAGTCTCTTGGTGGAGATGGCGAGCAGTAAGTTAACAGTGGGTTAAAAGTGGGTTAACAGTGAGTTAACAGTATCAAAAACTATTGAATATTCTAAAATCCCCTTCGTAAATCAATGTTAATATTATTATACTCTTAAAATAAGCACAAAATATTCTTCGTTGAAGTCTAATAAATTCTAAAGTCAACCCCAAAACATTCTTAAAACAAAATAATAGTACTTAAAACAGGTACATGCAAAATGTACTTGGTTTAGGCCCACTAATCTCTAAAGCCACTTCCAATTTTGTTTTGTAATGGGGTGGTCTCTGTGTTGAATCAAATACCAAAGACCAAGATTATGATAGCACAATCTTATGTAGGCCTAAAATCAACCATCTTTCCATAAGCAAAGTGTTAAAGTCAATTGGGAATTTTAAGGACGTATTCGTTTAAGCTCCCGTAAAAAAGGCGTCCAAATTGAAGTCGAATGACTTGGGAGGAAGAGGCAAGAGGAGACGCC
Organism: Lordiphosa magnipectinata; assembly: GCA_037044535.1. NCBI lineage: Eukaryota > Metazoa > Arthropoda > Insecta > Diptera > Drosophilidae > Lordiphosa > Lordiphosa magnipectinata. Next base: position 122,285 of record JBAMBO010004461.1, read on the forward strand.
CACCACTAAGATGGGAGAAGCAATTGCGAAAAGACATTTCCAGCCTTGGTGTGAAAAACTGGTGCCAGCTCGCACGAAGCAGAAGCGACTGGAGGGCATTTATAGCAGAGGCCGAGACTGTCAAACGGTTGTGATGTAAATGTTGCAAAAGTTACTCAAGGGTCGCTTAAGGATCTCAATTAAAGCGCATCAGCAACTTCGAGTAGCTCAGATCAGCAAAGAAATCACTAGAAAATCTCTGATAAGTCGCTTTTAAGACTTTCCGGCGCTCAAAGCGGCAAAGAAATCGCTTAGGAAAGTTGCTCTAAAGGCGAACAGCAAAAGGTTCCCACAAAAGTCGATGAAGTAGTATCGTAAATAGTGCTTAGAGATTTTTGCAGGAGTTTAGCTGCTTAGATCAGCAAAAAAATATTACGACTAAATCGCTCATTAGTCGCTCTAAAGGCTTTCAGCAACGCGGAGTTGCTTAGCGGTTCAGAAACGCGAAGGAATCGCTAAGAAAGCTTTAAGTAGTTTATAATTGTTTTAGAAATAAAATTTTGTAGTCGCCTAGCTGTTCAAATCAGCAAGGGAGTGGCGTAAGGGTCACTTACGGCTCGCTGAGAAAGCTTTTAGTAATTCAGAGTCCCTTAGATTTCTTTTTAAATGTGCTTAGCAGCTTAGATCAATAAAGTTCTTGCTTACAAGTCGCTTAAGAGTCTCCCTAAAGGTACTTATTGGCTCTGTATATCTAGAAATCAGTCGCTTAGCTAACTAAATCGGTCGCGATTTGGCCTCCGTCAAGAACTAATTTCTTGATCCGAGTGTGTATTTTGTAATTTGAATTTCTTTATCGCTCCAAATTTCCTAGCTTTGTACGTTCCTCACTCCCCTCGCTATTACCAATTTGACTCTTGAACTGAAGTACAAAAATACGAAATAAATTTATTTCAAGAGCTAAAAGTACTAATTGAAGAACCTCCCAGTTCTCAGGTCATCAAACTTTACAAAAACTGTAAGATTGCAGTGTATTTGACTCGTCGGCGCGTCAACATTTTGAAACACTTTATATTTTGTCTTCCCCCTCCATGCTCTTGCCCTGGCCTGTTCCCAAACGTGCATTGTTGGCGGGTTCTCGATTCTGTCCCTTTTTTTGCGCGATCCCCCAGATCCCATCATCCATATCCATCGCGTCTTGTGGCGAAGTCTTTACTTAATCCGGCACCGCACAACATTCGTGCACATTTGACAGACTCGGGACTCGTGTATTTCTTTTTTTTTTTGTAGTTGTTGTTTTTATTGTTTATTTAACATTTCTGCGCTTTTATTTCGCGTTGGCCCGTTCGCCCGTTCGCCCGGTTGCCGGCTTCGGCTTGAGTTTCGCTTTGTTTGCCATCTTCTCTTGCATTTTCATTGTTCTTTATGATCCTCATTTAAAATTCGAAGCTTTGTTTCATTAAGAAACACGTTCGTTTCACAGCGCCAATTTCGACATTAACGCCGCCGACGGCGCTACGCAGCTTGTTAACGTTTTTTAATGCCTCCCCGATCATCCGACGACTCCAGCACCGATTCAAAGGCCGAAAGTCAACCGCCTGAGCCATTGATAAGCCGGCGCTCATTAAAAACGAGCCAAGAATTTTCGCAGCTCGCCAGCGCCTACTCCTCCTCCTTCTCCTCCTCCTCCTCCATCTGCTAATCCTCGAGCGTGTCAAAATGCTCTCAAGCCCTTGTCAGAAGCAGGGCATTGTATGTGCCCCTGCCCCTGCCCCTGCCCTCCTGCCAGCTGGTGAGGCCCTCCACAGCTGCCGTTGCTACCAACAACAAGCAGCAGCAACTCACGCAGGAAAATGATTTGTACAATTTTGTAGTGCATAATTGATGTCGATTGTCCGACGATGCTCTCATGAGTGGATGCGATTGAGATGGAGGTAGATTGGGATGGCTGGAAGCAAGAAGAAGGAGCAGGAGGAGGAGGAGAAGCGTTTTTCTTTTCTTTTTTTGGGTGGCAAAATGAAGGCGTGATTGCGCTGTAGGTGGGCTTGTCCAAATTGACGAGGGCGAAAAAAAAAGTAGAAGAAGTAGCTAAGCACTTGCACTTACTCTCTTGGTACCACAGTGACTACAAGCCTAGAGCTTATTTACGAAATTTTAGCTGTGAGAGCACTCCTTTTCAATTGAGTTTTAAGGCCTCTACGAGAAGTATCAAGCAACAATTGAGAGAAGAAGCAGAAGTAACGGTTGTGCATATTTGCAGCTAAGAATTAATGTAACGCTTAACAGCACATTTGTGGAGTCTATGTAAATTAGAGCCCGCAAGAGTGCACTCTAAACAACAAATTATTCTCTCTCTCGTTCAAATGGATCGTGTCCCTGCAGGGAAAGTGTCTAGCTTACAACCAGAAATGTACCTGTCTCTAAAAACTTGCAACTGGTTGCACTTCCTATCCAAATCAATGTATTGAAGTCGACCATTTTACCCAGACATGGCATGACATAGGCATGTGGCAATTGTCCCCTGCAGCAGCCATTTGTAACCAGTTTAATGCCAGATGGCATAGGCGGGAGAGAATTGTCCCCTGCGGCTGCCATTTTCAACCAGTTAAATACCAGTTGACCTTTGAGTTTTCCCCTATGACAGTCTGTTTATGTCGCTGCTCAGTATAACAGTACATCGAAATCTGTCGGTCAACTCACTCATCACCAATTCGTTTGCAAACGAACATTTCTTCGAAAGCTAATATTTGTTGTTGCCCAACGCACCCGAATCTAGCCATTTTGCTGCCAGTTATATTCTACTAGCATTCCAACTAGGTGTACGACAGTTTTGTTTTGTTACTAGTTGACAATTTCTCTGCAGGGATGTTACAGTATCATGGCTCACACTGTCAAAGCTATCATTTTAATAAACAAGCTAGTGTCGGATTGGGAATTGATGATCTACTTCGATTCGTTAACAAAGCAAGTGTAAATGCTAGCATTCGCAAGGGAACTTAATCCATATGATAGGAAAATCTAAGTTCGAGCACTGCTTTCCCCTTTCAATACTAAAAACTACAAGCAACAGCAGGCATTTGTGAGAACACTGTTAACACTAGCAACACGATAATATTAGTTATTAAATAATTATTTATTTGTCCGTTACAGCTGTTATTCTTTTATTTTACTTTCCCATATTTGTATTTAATAACAATATTTCATTCACCATGTCATCATTTCCGAAAATGGAACTTCTTTTTTCGCATATTAAATTCCTTGAGTGGGAAAGACGACGCTGGTATGGATTAAAGTTTGCAACTAACTTTGTATAACAAGGTAAACTGCCATTCGTTTTACTTCCACCAGAGCAATACGTTGAATTGATCCGTCATTGGAACTTTTATATTCGAGTAAGCTGTTACTTCTCTTGTAATAATATCATTAACAGATTGCTCAGTGGGTGATTCCATGAAATCCGTCAGAAATTCATCATATTTATTCGAATGTGCTGGTATGTCTGTGGTCTCCTTTTTGTCATTGCAAATCAGTCGCATCAACTCCTTGCAATCTTGAATGGTCTGGTCACGATCCACTTGCTTTAGCTGGTTTGTTGGAGGAAACAAATACAGCGCAATTCGGTGATACTTCGTTATATACTTTAAAATTGCAGAATTTATATAATAATCCAACGACTTTAATTTTCCCAAAACAACGTTGTCTGACATATCGTCCTTACACAATTTTTGAAGAGCATGAATTCGTGGGATTACCTCATTTAGTCCAGTCAAATTAGGGTTTCACCTCGGAATTTGAGATAATAAGCTGGAAACTTCTGTACACCTTTTTTTTCCGTTCTAAACGTTGTGCCAAAAGTCACCTAAAATCGCGAGTGCGCGTCGTTAGTTATTCAAGGTCAAAGGTCACAAAAATCAGATTTCAGCGATTATCTCCGTTTCTATAGCTCCAATGGTGTAATCACCTATGACAAAAATTGTAGAGCAGCAAATTTTTGAGATAGAGGGCAGAGAGCCCGCAGTAGTCAGCCATAATCCCAGTAATGCAAGGTCAACCGTGAATCTCAGTGAATAATACCAGGTATAAAGTTATTAAATATTTAAATATCAGGAATAATAAATAATTAGTATTATTATATCTAATAATACTCACCGACTTGGTTAATTAAAAACTCCTTAGATGACATTCCTACACTGCTCGAAAAAATGAAAGCCGATCTTAACATATTGAACCAAACCAACTTTTTCTAAAGTAAATTCTATCGGCTATTTATCGAGATATTATCGATAATCGTGTTTGTCGACTTATCAAAAGTTGTCTCCACCTTAACTCTCATAACTTTGTTGTTTTTTAACCGATTTTAAAGTTCTAACAAAAACTTAACAGAAAAAACTTGGACAAAAGTTGTGTTTTCAGATAAAAATGTGTTAGGGCGATTGCTTTTGATGCAATCGGCTCAGCTGCAGAAAAAAAAACATTTTTTCCAAAATTTTAAAATTTAACGTATTTAAAATGCCTTTAGATGTATAATGAAACAATATTATCAGATTTTTATTAATTGGACAGTGAAAACCATGTAATTTACTTTAATAAAAGCCCTCAAAAGTAAAAAATCGGACATGAAATGGCTGTTTTATTCAAGTTATCTCAATTTCCGAGGTTGACCCATTTTTATACCCTTGCAAAGGGTATTATAATTTTGCCCAGGAGTTTGTAACGCATAGAAATATTCATTTCCGACCCCATAAACTATATATATTCTTGATCAGGGCGACGAGCTGAGTCGATTGAACTTTGTCCGTCCGTCTGTCCGTCTGTTTCTACGCAAACTAGTCTCTCAGTTTTAAAGCTATCGAGCTGAAATTTTGCACAGAGTCTTCTTTTTACTGCACGCTGCTAATATGTCGGAACCGACCGGATCGGATGACTATATCTTATAGCTGCAATAGGAACCATCGGTCAAAAAATGGGTCTTAGTGAGAAAAACATTTTTGTTCTTAATGTTAGCGTTCCCAAACACGGTCATTATTAATATTCTATGCTTTCAAACAGATTTGCAAACTTTGGTCAAAATCGGATGACTATATCTTATAGCTGCCATAGGACCGATCGGTCGGAAAATGGGTCTTACACAAAAAAAAAATTTTTTTTCAAATAAATCGTTCCTAAGGTCGGTGATTATTAATATAATAAATTATAAATTATAAATTAATATATTAAACGCTTTTGGTCGAGATCAGATGACTATATCTTCAGGCTGCCATTGGACTTATCGGTCGGTAAATGAGTCTTAGTGAGAAAAACTTTTGTTTTCAATTTTATCGTTCTTAAACTTGGTGATTGTTAATTTGATATATTTTCAAAAAGATTCGCGAAGTTTGGTCGAAATCAGATGTTCATCTGACGGAAAATGGATTTTAGTTACAAAAGTATTTGAATTTTATCTAAGCGTTCTTAAACTCTGTCATTTCAAAAACAGCTTTTGCAAGGGTATAAAAACTTCGGCACAGACGAAGTTAGCTTGGCCTTCTCGTTTTGCCTAATTTGACTGGACTAATTGAAGAGTTGGGTAACCATCCGCTTCTAGAAATTTCGAAGCGTGATCGATTTTCGCAAGGACTTGCGTAACAGTTCTAATGTCGCTTAAGTTTAACGATTCTATTCGATTTAATTCAATTTTTTTTCATTAAAATAGTGTTGACAACAGGCCAATTGTCCTCAATAGATTTCATGGTATAAGAACTAGTATTCCACCTCGTTGAACAAACACCCTTAAGACTTAAAGCAAGGTTAGTGTTTTCTCGGGATCTCTTGAAGTATTTGGCCAGTTTTCCGCATATTTTTTCCATTTTTATTTTTTTTTTCATTTAAGAGTACCTGTTGCTGATTCTCAATTTATGCTTAATATTGCTAACAGCCGATTCTTCATTGTACCATCACATTTATAAGGCAAAGTTAGGCATAAGAGGATTTTTGGGGAAAAACTGTCCGTCCACTCGTCTGATGTGATTGCATATACATTACCGTTTATTAATGATATTTCCTCCATCACTGAACCGAGTTGCTTTTTATAGAGGTCCGTTATATTTCATGATACCGTTGTTGGATGAGGAAGCAGGTGGTTGACGATTAGGTCCAAGACGAATTCCAATTTCAAGGGCAAGTGATATGAGGTCTTTAATACCAGAATCGCTTATGACGCTGAATGGCCGACAATTTTGAATGACCCACTTCGCCACAGTCCTTGTGACCGATGATTTCGTTTCCGCATCTTCTTGTATAGTAGGTTCATCCCGGTTACCAATCCCTTTTATTTTGTCTATAGCATTTATGTCGAACTAAATTCAACGTAGACCCATTATATATAAAAACACTAAGGCATGTTTGGCACGCAACCACATTTGGAATATCATTTCTCGTCTCCCCAAGTACATGAACAAACACGTCCCACACCTTGCTTCTACCATGTTTTCCGCTAATTCTATATAGACCACTACTTATGTTTGCTCGTATATTACTTATTTTTCCAGCTGTTGGCTGTAAATTAATTAAAATGTGTTCTTGTATCATCACGAGAACTGTTCTCTATTTTTTAATAATTGCAAAATTAGTAGAAGGAAAATGACAAGGAAATCAACACTGTTAACACGAACTGAAACATAATTATTTAAAAAAAAGTGTGAAAGCGAGACATACGAGATGACAAGAATCATACGGCATCTAAATTTTGACTCAATGAATCTTTGAATTAAATGAAATAAAATAATTCAATAAGAGTTGTTTCGTTTCAACATATGAGTTGTTTCGATAGTATGCACAGTGTGATTGCCTACTGTTAACACGATTTCGTGTGAACTCGTGCAGGGTTCTAATGTAAATAGGCTGTGGGTCTCGTTTTACTTTAAACTGTTGAACTAACATTGACACCACTCAATGTCACGTCGATCTTCTTGCACTTTCAAACCACGAACACTTTTGATCCAGAATTGATTATTTCTGATTGATCCCACTACTTAGACTTGTAAATTTTGTAAGGAAATCTGAAGGTTTCAAGCCACAGCTGTATTTTTGTAGACAAAACGAGCTCCATACGATTCATCGCTTTGATTGATGAAATATCTGAAGTTAAATATATTTGTAAACTTTGAGCATTTGTATACGGAACTGGCTTAGACTAACTCGGGAAAGAAACATAGAAGTAAAAATCAATTTTTATGCAGACTCTGGTTGGTCAATATATTCTGGAACTGGACCATGCAAATTTATGGTGAGAAATTTGTGTGATTTCAAATTGGTTAAGCATGGGAGTAAATTTGGCTAATAGACGATGACAATTACGTGTGTGTGTGTGTGTGTGAATGAGAGTTTTAAACCAACAAAGTCCAACTAAAACGTGTAGCCACCCTCTGGCGCCTTCGGTTGGTTGGAAGCATTCATCTCTTGTGGCAGATCATCAAAATACGTTTCCATAATTTCATACGCCTTTTTTTATATCTCCTCGTTCTCATGCAGCTGCAACGACTCCAGTTGGTCTAGTCCACCGTGTTCCTCAACCATTCGACAAAGACTGTCAGTGCTTCCAAACAGATTGGCGAGACCGACCATCCAGTACCACTTTGATGGTAAGTGGACTTTGGGATTTCAATAGATCCTGAAATGGTTTGAGAATTTGGTACCTCTCAATTATAACTTCAATTTGCTGGGAACTGCTCGTTATGGTATGGTGGTATTGGTATGCGTCACTGCCCAGGCAGCCTCAGTATTTTCGAGCCCTTGGCAAATCGATATGACCACATCGGTCTCCGCAATGTGGCTCACAGTGGATAACACCGGTACAATAACCCTGATCACATCCAGTTGCAGCAGATCCACTAGTAGAGGCACTGCACCCGTGTCGTTCACAGTTTGGATTTTATAGCCTTCACAATCGGTGACATAGGACAATGCCCAACAGGAATCGGCCAGCACTTGAGCAAACACGCTGCACTTGCTCAATAGGGGGATCCTTTTTGGAGCACAAATTGAACATCAACCAGACGATGTTCTGCAACAGCGAAAGAGGAGCTTCTTGTGGGACCAAAGGCAAAATGCCATCAATGACAAGATGTTTGATGACTATGTTCCTGAAGGCTGCACAATCACCGGGTATGTTGAACAACGCCCAAACGGCCTGCTCGGCCAGATAAGTGAACTTTGATGGAAGAAGGGCAATCAAGTGTGGCACAGTTTCCTGTTCGATGATGCTGCTTGTCTGCTCCGAAGTGCCCGCTATATTTGACAGCACCCAGGCCGCCTCGAATTTCAACTGGAGATGGCCCATATTCTGCAAGAATCCTAGGCATTAAGGGACTAGACCCAGTTTTATCATCACGCTAATCGGTGGATCACTCTTTTTACACAGCAAATTGCGGGCGGACTGCACGCCCAGAAACTCCAATCGCACATTCTCGCTTTGATCCTCCCTTTTTTGATTTGCGTAAACTTCTGACCATTTCGTGGCGCCCCTCAAGCGAGCGTCCTCCAACTGCAGGTTGTTTGCCTTAATTCAGTTTTTTTTTATATTGAAAATTTTGTTTATTTGATAAAATTTTGCTCTGCTCTTAACGCTTGTACAGTCTGGATTGAAGTGAGGCAACGGCAGGGTATGACAATCTTACTAAACAAAACATGTTTGAACGAAAAGGCAAAACTAACTTCGTTCGGATTTCTTTGGTGGAAATAGGCTATTAGGTCAATTCTGAGTGGTACACGACCATTCATTGCCTACTGAGGATTCGAAAAGTGCAATTCAAATGAAGCAAATTGAAATGAATATGGGGATAGTGAATGGTCTACTAGGCTTGGCCCCTTTGGATGAAAGAAATTCACAACAAACTGACAAATTTCACTCCTGTTGACGCCCTTTTCTAGAACTTTAACTTATCTTAACGTTCCGAGGGCAGCTCTGCAGTTTCTCATGCCTGTTGGATTAGCGATTTTAGTAGATCCGCAGCCGTTGCAGATTGACATCGCAGTTATGCCATGTTTGACTTCTGCTGTTAAACTCTTAACTGATTTCATAGAGCCTTCTGCTTGCTATAACCAGCAAGCCAAACTTGTCAAGAACAACAACCTTCTTATAAGACTTTGGGAATGTCTGTTACTTTGCAACTTTCGCAACGAAAATAAAGGGGTTTCACATCCAATTCAAACTCTTAGAAACTATCTAAAGCTCTAAAAAAAACAAAAGCCATGCTAAGTCCGTCTGCACACGCATTAAGCATTTGCCGTGACGCTACTTTAACGATACAGCTGTTGATCCGCATACGATGAAGTTTCCAATCGTTGAAATTCAAAGCATAAAGATGTCGAGTGATGAAGACGAACTGATTTTGTTAATACATTTTCGGCTGTGAACAAACAAATTAAAAAAAAAAGAATTGATTTAAAAAATAGAGTAAAGCTAACTGCGGCTCAAACGAAGTTTATATACCCTAGTAGCTTGTATACTTTATATAAATTAACGATTTCAAACATTCTTAGCTGAGTGTTTCCCAAACTCAGCAATAGATGCCGCCACTACTTTGACCATTTGGATACGAGATTTGATAAGTAACTGACTTTATTCAATATAACTTAAGCTAACAATTATTGTTGATTCGAACAGACGCGAAAGCGCGCGTGGCCGAAGCCAGCCAGAAACTGCGCTCCAGGGATGGTGTGTTGTCGTTCTGCTACTGCGTAGGGATGGTGCTCGATGAATGGTGTGACCAGAGGTGGCCAGGGCTGCCACAGTACTCCCCCTCCAGAGACCATGTGGGAACGAATGATCAAGTTTTGAGTATAGCCGGGATGAAGGTATGTCCGGGGTGAGCATCTACAGGATTTGTACAAGTCCCAATGTGGAGGAAAGCTTGCGTATAGTTCTCGCTGTGATGTTTGTGTCGTAGTTGAGTCGATGGTAACCTCGCGTTGAGGCCGTTGCTTCAAGTGGGGGTCGATAAGCAAGTTCGCGCAAGCAGGGTTGAGGTTGCCTCGCGTCGAGGACCTTCGAGGTGATTCGCGATGAGGTCGTTGCTTCGATTGTAGGTCGATAAGCAAGATCGGTCGATCAGGGTTGAAGTTGTAGAGTCAATAGTACTGGGTTTGTACCCCGAGTAGAGACTTTCGATTTCCACGTGTTGTGGACTTTCGTTTGCCACGCGTTGTGGACTTTCGTGGTGCCACTCGTTAAGGACTTTCGTGGTGCCACTCGTTAAGGACTTTCGTGATGCCTCTCGTTAAGGACTTTCGTGGTGAGATCGAGAACTTGTAGGTAGACTCAGGCTGACATCAATTGCCAAACAAAGAGCGTCTCGAGTCGTAGCATGTTGCTAGTGGTCGGTCAGGTATGCGTATCGCTGTGCATGAACATCGGCGATGATGAAAGATGCAATGAAGATCCGAATTCAGCTGCGCGACGTACCTCTATAAGTATGATCGATCGTCTGGCAGGCTGCGTACAATGTTACATATGTAGATTCGGCTGAGTGTAAAGAAAATCGGCGGGATTGGTGAATGATTTACCAATGTTGCGATTGTGGACATAAATAGCAGACGTGTGCAGCGGTTGGTCGACAGCATGGGCTGCAGCAGGATGTGGACGGTTGGACGTGCAGGACCTGGGCGACAAACAGGAGGTTGGTGGACAATATGCGTGGGCAGCGGTCGGTGTGTGGGGCGACAGTCGTGTGATTTGCACAAAAAAACTGCTGTTTGTATTGTGTGTGTGCGCTGGTAGATGCTGTCTGTATGGGTGTACTGCTTTGTCGCGGCGTTTGTCGTGTGTGTGTGTGTGTACGTGTGAATGTGTGTATGTGTGTGTTTGTGTGAATGCGCCAAAATTCGTTTGATTGTATGCTGCAGACGCCGTGAGCATGTGTGTGCAGCCCTGTCGCGGCGTCCGTCGAGTGGGTCAAAACGGCCAAAATTCATCGACATGGCTCCGCCGCCGCTGTCGAGGATCTGGCTGGCTGTTGTCGAAATGCTCCTTGCTTTAGTTAGCTTAATACTGCTTGAATTTGCTGATCGAAAGCTGTTCTTCGAAATGAATTTCACAATAGCGCCATTGTATGGGTGTGCCCGTGTGTTAGTGTTTGCTGGGCGGCATCAGAGAACTGTTATAGAAGGTTGTTTAAGAACCTTTGGTTTATTGATCGGGTTCAATTGTCGCGGGTCACCACTTTAGATACGAGGTTTAATGTGTAACTGACGCGTGTGTTGTCGTTCTGCTACTGCGTAGGGATGGTGCTCAATGAATGGTGTGACCAGAGGTGGACAGGGGTGCCACAACCATTTGCTTGCCTGTTTTTTATAAGGCAGCCATATGAAATATTCATCAAATTTTGACCAAACTTCCCGAAATTGTGTAAAAACCGATAATATTCATAACTGGAAAGTATAAATACGCTACCATTGAAAACAAAAAAGTTTTCCTCAATAGAACTACTTTTTCGACCGATCGTTCCTATGGCAGCTATACGCTATAGTCATCCGATTTTTATCAAACTAGGCAGAATTGTGTGGTAGCATATAATATTGACCAGTAACAAGTTTGGGAGTGAAAGCATCGAAAACAAAAAACTAAGACTTTTTTCAGAAATAACTTTTGTATGACAGCTATACTATATAGTTGTCCGATTTTCATCAAACTTGGTGGAATTATGTAAAATCATAGAAAACTGAAAAATGCGAGGCTTGGGGTCATTTGCATTGAAAACAAAAAAGTTTTTCTCACTAAAACTTCTTTTTCGACCGATGGTTCTAATGGCAGCTATATGCTATAGTCTTTCGATCCGGCCGGTTCCCATAAATATGCAGCGTCTTTGTACCAAAAAACTTCGTGCAAAGTTTGGTTAAGATAGCTTTAAAACTGACGGAGAAGATCGCATAGAAACAGACGGACATGGCTATATGAACTCAGCGCGTAATACTGATCAAGAATATATTTACTTTATGTGGTCGGAGATGCTTCCTTCTATGCGTTACAAACATCTGGACAATTTTAATTTACCCTCTACAAGGGTATACAAAATTTACCTGAAGATTTCTTATGGCTTCAAAGGAACTATCGGAAGTTGTAATAACTTATATTCATAATTTTTGTATAAACATTCGCTGATTTCTTCCATGAATTCATGAATTTCTGAATTTCATTAGGCATTTTTATATTTAGGGTATTCACCAGTCATCGTAAAATGGTAAACCAAAAATGGTAAACTCCAAAAACTTACCACACAACAACAAAATACATATAGGGTATTCACCAGCTCTCGTAAAAGCGTTAATCAAAAAGCGTAAACTCCACAAGTTAACGACACAACAACAAAATACATAGAAAGAAAATTACCTACTTTTTGTTGCCGTGGGGTATGTCGATAAAATTGCTCGTAAAAGTGTAAAAACTTGGAGTATCGGCTAAAAATACTTGGTATTGTACTTATCTTATAAATAAATTTAGATAGATGTTCTTCCTTATAGGCGTTGCTGAGTGGATAGGATTGTCGCCTTGTATTTTTTGATATTTCGTCTCGGATCCCGGCTTTTTTATTAAAAAAGCCTCAACTATTGCCGAAGTCAGAAAAGATGTTCAATCACAAACGTTTATAAAAGAAAATAAGAAGTCAGCTCCATGTTTCTAACACACGACGGCCAGCTTATGAGTTTTGCATACAGTGCTCTACGCCACTGAGGCGTCTAAAATGTCTTGTAAATGTTGAATGTTGAACCTCAATTAACAGTTAAATTCACTGCCTGTCAAAAACAGCTGGTTTACCACAACAATTACTGGGGTTTAAAAGCGGCCGCTCACTAGCTCATGTGTGGTAAATTTACCAACTACGTTTTTACGAGGGCTGGTGAATACCCTAATTGAAACACCTGCTCATTGAAAAATGTAAACAAACTGCTAGGGTACAATCGTACACGTCGATAGGCGACTGCCGATTATAATTTAAAGTTCAGGGCACGGCACAAAACACAATCACATTTTGGCATTGCGTGTGCGTGTGTAGCCACTGACACGAAGTTCATTTTGTCTCGGCAGCATTGTTGGCAAAGCAGCGCAGCGACGAGCTTATACTGTCGGTGTGTGACTCAAGAGACCGCGCCGCTCAAGGGACACTGTTTTGACTTGATTTAGATAGTAAAACAAAATTCGCAGAGGACTCTAAAGGCCATTCCGAAGAAGGACTTTGCCAAGTGCTGTGACAACTGGGAAACTCGTTAACATAAGTGTATTGCAGCTGAAGGTGATAACTTTGAAAGCGTTGAAATATATTTAGATAAATAAATAAAGATTTTGAAAATATAATAAAATGCATTTTTCAATTTGATCGCAGTTGTATATAAAAGTGAAAGTACACTGCTCGCCACTTGAATAGGACACCCTGTATGCTCTCTTTAAAACTGCTCGTAACTCGAAAACGAAATGGTAGAATAACGGTATTTTTTGCATATTATCTTTGTGCAAGCATTCTTCGCTCTTTCTGGTATATTCCAAGTTTTGGAATAGAACCGTTATAAAGTTGTTTGCACTTTATGTGAGCATTCGCAAAAATTCAATGGAATTTTTGCGCCACTTGAATAGAACATGCATTTTATTTGGTCGGTATCGTTGACACGTGCACACGAATTTTGGTTTACTTGCTTTAATTGAAATGTATATAAAATTCAAAAAAATTAAAATGGGGCGTGGCACTTCATCATCTGAGTCGGAGAAAGGGAAAAATCCAAGCTTACAAGGATTCTGGCCTTCTATTGCCAAAATAGCAAAAAAAAAAAAAAAAGTCGACAGGAGCCGTCACGCCATAACAAATTTTTTAAATAGTGAGGCTAATTATAGTAAAACGAGAAGGCCAAGCTAACTTCGTCTGTGCCGAAGTTTTTATACCCTTGCAAATCCTGTTCTTGAAATGTCAGAGTTTAAGAACGCTTACATAAAAATCTAACAATTTTTTAACCAAAATCCATTTTCCTACAGGTAAACATCTGATTTCGACCAAATTTCACGAATCTTTTTGAAAACATATCAAATTAGCAATCGCGGAGTTAAAGAAATATAAAATTTAAAACAGAAAAGTTTTTCTCACTAAGACTCATTTTCCGACCGATCGGTCATGGCAACCATAAGATATAGTCACCCGATGTCGATCAACTTTTTCAAATTAGTTTAATATTAAGAATCACCGACTTTAAGAACTTTTTATTTGAAAACAAAAAAGTTTTTTTCACTAAGACCCATTTTCCGACCGATCGGTCCTATGACAGCTATAAGATATAATCATCCGATTTTGACACAAATTTGCAAATCTGTTTGAAAGCATATAATATTAATTATCGCCGAGTTTTATGACGCTAGCATTTAAAACAAAAAAGTTTTTCTCACTAAGACCCATTTTTTGACCGATGGTTCCTATGGCAGCTATAAGATATAGTCATCCGATCCGGTCGGTTCCGACATATTAGTAGCGTGCAGTAAAAAGAAGACTCTGTGCAAAATTTCAGCTCGATAGCTTTAAAACTGAGAGACTAGTTTGCGTAGATACAGACGGACAGACAGACGGACAGACAGACAGACGGACAGACAGACGGACAGACAGACAGACAGACGGACGGACAAAGCTCAATCGACTCAGCTCGTCGCCCTGATCAAGAATATATATAGTTTATGGAGTCGGAAATGAATATTTCTATGCGTTGCAAACTTCTGGGCAAAATTATAATACCCTTTGCAAGGGTATAACAAGCAAACAAAAATTATTTTCCTAGATGGCTTGGTTTAGCAGCAATTAACTATAGAAAATCGACTTTAGAGGTGTCCTATTCAAGTGGCGAGCAGTGTTCCTTATAGGCGACTAAGCCGCTGAAACTTTCACCAGTATGTTCTTGCCGTTCATGCTATATTTTAAGTCTGTGAGCTGGTTCGAAAGCGGTTAAAAAATGGTTAAAAAGTGGTTCAGAGCCATATCTCAGATGTCATTCAAGTTATGAACTTTGAATTTGTTTCGTAGATTGGTAAAATGAAGTTGGATATTTTACTGGGTCAGGACCGATATTGAACCGGTATCGAACCGGGTAAACAGTGATTCAGAGCCATATCTTACAAGTTATTTAGGCTATGAACTTTAAATCTGGTCGACAGGTTGATAACACTTGTTAACAGCCAAAAAAAAACATATCTACTGAAACTATTTTTAAGTGTAGTTTGGATTGGTGATCTCAAAAATCAATTTTTAAAATTTTTTTAAGACAACGTTTTTTAAACATGAATTTTTAAAAAGTTTTTCAGTATGTTTACTTACACTTACATTTCAAGTCATAACTAACTTCATATTGGTCAGATGGAGTTAAGCAAGATATGAATCGAAAGGTAATTGAATTGAATTGATTTCAAATCGGTTAAGTAGTTTGAATACAATGATCAAAAATATTTCAAAAAATCGATTTTTTGCTCGAAACCGCAATAAATTTCATTTCCAAACGCCTAGGAAAAAAATTTAAAAAATTGAAAAACAAAAACATTTTTTTTTTTACCTATGAATCGCATGAACAAAATCTATAAGCAAATTCAGGAGCTGTGAGCAATTGAGTGCTGAAAAAAGTGGTAATTTTGAGATTTAAAAACAAAATTTTCATTTGCTTCGACTTTTGTTCTGTTCTGGCATATATTTTCCCAAAGACGAAGAAAAATTAAAAAAAAATTTTGTAAACACTTAAAATACTCAAATTTGACTGTTAGTTCCTTCATTTAAATTGATGCGGCTACAACATTTATTTATAGAACTCACCAGCGATTTGGCTTCTAGCGATTTGTCAAATCGTGCGAAAATTTTCGCCATGCCACAGAACTTCAAGTGATTTCATTTGTTAAGCTTGTACACAAACCCTTTTGAACTTGACTGTGTAGGATAGACAGCCCGCAATGGTAAATTAGAGTAAGCCTTTTCATGCGATTTTATTTATCGATCGTTGTACGGACATACCCAATTGCTATTCCAAAATGTTGTTAATTAATATCTGTTGGTTATAAAAAGGCTTATAATCAACCAAAAAAGACCTTGAGCTAGCCAGTTGTAACATTGACTAAAATCAAAAACAGGTCACCAAACCCCACATACAGATTTTGTTTATATTTTTAAATGTAAAGAATTTAGTTAGTTCCTTTTTAAACAAAATAATCTTAATTTTCTTCAACGGAGTTGAATGTTTTTTGAAATCAAACAGCAAAAATTGTAATTTGCCGCCCGCCATATTAAAAATGAAACCTTGCAACTCAAGATGCTGTACGGCAAACGAAAAGGTAAACAAAACGATAAACGTAGGCAAAATTCTGTGGGTAATGCTCCTGTTGCTTGAAAAGTATCTTGGGCCCAGCTTTATTATTTATATTATTATATAATAAAAATATTATAATTAATTATAAGGTGGGCAAGCGCTAGCGTCGAGGCCTTCGGCTCTGGTTTATACTGTTGAATTTTATATATGCTCTATAATGTTACATTGTTTAAAGTATTTATAAATTCTGTCAATATTTTCGTTACAAGGTTTGGAGAGGTGTGTTACGAGTAGGGTTGCTGGGAAGTGGGCCTTCCGGATTCTCTCCAGATTTAGGCAGTTGTCTAATAGGTGTATTGTGGATATTTCTTGTACACATAGGTGGCAAGGGGGCTTGGTTTCTCCAGTAAGTAGGTGTGAATGTGTAATTGTGGAGTGCCCGATACGGAGGCGGGCAAACACTCTACTTTTTTTTCGATGACAGCTTACGGGGTATCGGAATTTTTCCATGTTTGGATTAAAAGCCTTGTACCTATGTTGAAACGTTGCCCAGTTGTATAAAATCTAGGTGTGAAGGTGCGGTAGGATGGCTTTTTGTATGTCCCGGTCTATGCATGGAATGACGGTTAAGGTGGGAGACTTCGATGCATCTTTGGCAGCAGCATCAGTTAGTTCGTTCCCGAGGATTCCTTTGTGGCTGGGTACCCAAAATAGTTGGAGTTTTGCTGCGGATTTTATGGGGCCCAGCTTTGTTTAATTGAAGCAATCGGAGAAAAGGTTGGCCAAATTCATGGTCAGTGTTTTCCAGGCTGCAGCCAGCTGACGCCTTGTCCTTGTGCTCCTTCATAAAAGCCAAGAAAATATCGCTCTGGACATCTGGTCGATGCTTTCCCTATTATAATTTATTGAATTTGTAATTTATTTGGCGACCTTTCTAATGTTTAATTAGTGTGAGTTGGCTGGCTCTAGGTCCGAAAAAGTTGCGTTTGTTCACAACTTGTAAACAACTTATGCATTGTACCACCAAAAAGAGCTGGTTACCTTTACAGAACTGTTTCATCGTTATCCCTAACGACTCTTCAGAAGGCTTTTTGCTGAAGAAAGCATGATCCAACTGATCTAAGCAATGATTGTATGGAGAGGCAGTTGGCAATCATGCTTTCTTCAGCAAAAAGCCTTCTGAAGAGTCGTTAGGGATAACGATGAAACAGTTCTGTAAAGGCAACCACTCTTTTTGGTGGTACAATGCATAAGTTGTTTACAAGTTGTGAACAAACGCAACTTTTTCGGACCTAGAGCCAGCCAACTCACACTAATTAATTTATTGAAGTGATAAACAATTCGAAAGAATAATAAAATTAACTAACATTTGAGCGGCTTCTTGTCATTTTTTTGGTTTTAGCGTTGTCACTTTTTTGAACTCAAACTGGCAGAAATCGATTTACAAATTGCAAACTAAATAAGCAAAAGATCAACGCAAAAGTTATTGCTAACCAATCTAATTTTTGTATCTTTATTTCAGTACAAAAATCGCTATTTTAAACACCTTAAAACTTAATTCGATTAATTTCGAAATTCAAATGTTTAAAGGTGGCACCACTGAAATACTAGCGATTTGATGAGTTGCATAGAATGACACATTTCACTACCGATTTATAAAAATGCTAATTTAATAAACTAAGGGCCGATTGCTCTTCTTTCAAATAGTTGCTATGTGTCAGATAAGCCCACAAATTACTCTGCTATTTGTAAGTTTATGTGACATATAGGTCTATGTAGAAGTTGAGAAATCGACCCTTAAAATGCTTAATTTTTATACTCTGTACCGAAGGTACAAAGAGTATATTAAGTTTGTGCAAAAGTATGTAACAGGGAGAAGGAATCGTTTCCGACCCTATAAAGTATATATATTCTTGATCAGCATCAACAGCAGAGTCGATATAGCCATATCCGTCTGTCCGTCTGTCCGTCCGTCCGTATGAACGAAGAGATCTCAGAGATGGTAAGAGATAGAGGTTTGACAAGTATGGGTCATATATTTCTCATACTTGCAGGCAGATCAAGTTTATTTTCAATTTTTGCCACGCCCTCCCGCCCCCGCAATTTGGAAAAAACGTCATATCTCCTACAGTTTTGATGATAGATGGTTCGTACCTTCAAGAGATATCTAGTAATCAAAATTATTTATCGATTTGCTGAAGAAATGATAAAGATCGGATGAACGATACTCAAGTTATGAGCAAAAAACGGTCAGTTAACACCCCCCACCACCCCCACCCATAACCACAGCATTCCGTTAAACGGCAATCTTAGTGAGAGAGAGAGACAGAGAGATAGAAAGTTAGAGAGCGCACCGCGTTGTGCACTCTCTAAATTTCTCTCTCTCTTCTCGATAGGTTCACCTCGATAGGTTCACCAGCTTACGAACTCTGTAGATATTTAGCAAAGATACTCAACAACATTACGATAGAATCATCATTTAATGTAAAAAACGCGACAGAGTTTAAAGAAAGAGTGAACAATACCCATATATGTGATGACGAAATTCTTGTGCCCTTTGATGTTGTGTCCCTGTTCCCCAGTATACCCATAGATTTAGCAATGGACACCATTAGACAAAAATGGCCCAAAATTAAAGAGCTTACTCAAATTCCCAGACAACTTTTCATGGACATAGCAAAATTTTGCATTATAGAAAGTTGATACTTTAAATTTGAAGACAAAATATACACGCAGCTACAAGGAATGCCCATGGGATCCCCAGCCTCACCCATTATAGCCGATATAATTATGGAGGAACTTTTAGAGAGCACAGTCAGGAAATTAAGGCATCAACCCAGAGTACTCACTAAATACATTGACGATTTGTTTGCCATAGTGAAAGAGGACGAAGTACAAACTACTCTGGAGACGCTGAATAACTATCACAGAAACATTAAATTCACATTGGAACTTGAAGAAGACGGAAAATTACCTTATTTAGACACCACAATAAATAGACACGGAAACATTTTAAAAACAAAATGGTACATGAAACCAACAGCCTCAGGACGGATCATCAACTTTAATTCAAAACATCCAATGGCACTTGGATACATTCAAAGAATGACTAACATTAGCGACACAACATATCAGACAGCCATAGAATCTGACATAAAAACAATTTTATCAAATAATGATTTCCCTATGTGGGTAATAGAGTCATTGTTGAAAAGGCACAAAAACGTAAATAGAAGAATAAAGGAATCTAAGAAATACCGATCACTCACATACGTACCCAAACTATCAGAACGATTCGCACGATCAAATTGCTACGATAAACAAAACATACAAATCGCGCAGAGACCTACAAATACGATGAAAGGATTTTATAACAGGACCAAAGTTAAGAATGTCATTTACAAGATACCATGCGAAGGATATAAAGACGAGAGTTGCAACAAAATCTACATAGGAACGACCAAATCCAAATTAAAGACCCGCCTAGCCCAACATAAATCTTACTTCAAGCTACGACATCAAGCACACATACAAAAAACTGCGCTTGCGACCCACTGTGTAGAAAGCGGCCATGCACCAAATTTTGAGGCTGCGACAATACTACAACAAGCGCTTCACATTAGAAATGTTGCACATCATCAACACACCAACAGACAGGAGACTCAACTACAAAACGGACATTAAGAACTGCGCTCACTTATACAGACACCTACTCGCGGACTGAATAATTAGTTTAAGACTCCACGTCACACAGTGCAGACGTGTAAAAATTGAGCGTAAACTGTTTTTGTGAATTTTGTTAAATGATTGTATGTTAAATATTGGTGTTTATAATTTTTTGTAGTTTTGCCCTGAAGACGGTTGTCGAAGAGCAACCGAAATATATCGGAAAAAAGAAACTAATTGTTTAATTTTCTATCATCCTGACCTCAAGCCGGAAACATACATCTACAATTAGAAAGGTCGCTAACTCACATTTGTTTGTTTTTAAACTTTTTCTAGATCCGGACCGGTACTGAATCGGTTTCAACCCGGTGAAGAAGTGGTTCAGAGCCATATCTAGGAAGTTATTGAAAAAAGTATAAAAACTGGTCTATAGGTTGATAATATGGAGTTGGATATTTTACTGAATCAGAACCAGTATTGATCCGCTATCGAACCGGTTCAAAATTGGTTCAGAGCCATAACTAAAAAGTTATTTAAGCTATGAACTTGAAATCTGGTTTATAGGTTGAAAATATGGAGTTGGATATTTTAGTGGATCACAACCGATATCGAATTTGTATCAAAACGGTTAAAATGTGCTTGCACTTCTGTTGGCATTGGGTCGTGCAACAAAAAAAAGGAGTACGATTCAATCGAGAAAAGGTACAATAAGGAAAACGGCAAGTAGAGTTCATGGGCCATATTTTGTCCAAGGAACAGATTTAATCACAAGATAAGCAGCGAAAAGAAATTTTATATATCAAGACCCCAGAAAAAAACTCGACATATCTAGCAAAGTTTATTCCCAATCTTCCGATACAGTCAGCCAACATGATTTAAGTAACACGAAATGATGTACAATTTGTGTGGGCAGACGCACAGAACAAAGAGTTGCTGGAATTACTCAATATTGCTTCTAGTTCATTATAAATACCCGCTTTCCGAAGAAAATAATTTTTTTCCCCCCAAGTTGTTTAATTAGTGTTTAAGGTCGAACACACAGTAATTTCATCATTATTATTTTCTTAATTGGTTGTAGTGTTTTAAGAGCGAATTTTGCAGTATTTATGGAGCTTGGATTTATATTTCAGAATAATTAGTGGGGTCAGTCGGGTAATTTCCAAATATTTGAAGAAGGCAACGCAATGCGACCTCGAGTTTAGTTTTATCTGTATTGGCCTCAAAGGCAGCAGTATGCGTACATGCTTAATATTCATCCAGGAAAGGTGACGTGGATACTGGAAAGGTGACGTCCACTATAAGCTGGAGAGCATGTCCCAGTCTTAATTGAGTCCACTATCAAATTATCATTTCTTTATCATTTGCCTACTTTTTTCTTTTCGCATAGACAAGCACGTTTGATTCTACGCATATTTGAATTCCATTTAAGTTGCTTCTGAACTTTGTGCCCACCCACCCACTCAACCATAATCCACACCTCCAAAACGGGCCTCCTCGAATGACGCACAACTCCCAGCGAATTGCATTTACGTACGCCAAACGATTAACGCGATTTACGATCCGCCTTACTAAACCTTTCCGTTGGCCAATTGCAATTGATTGCTCAATTAAAGTTATTAAATAATAAGTGCCAGCTAATAAATTAAATGTCAAATGACTTAATTAAACAAAAAGCAAAACCAGTGGGAGGCACAGGCGACGAGCCCACTTCTGGAGGCGTGTTTACAGCCACCGATAAGGGGGATCTATCTATATAGACAAGTGATAAGCACCGACGACCTTGTTGCAGCAACAGGCAAAACTATTGTAACTGATTGGATCAGCATAACCGTTATGCGCCGTGACTCATCCAGGTGGTTGCCCTGGCATAGCGACACAATTCCGATTTGCAATCTGATTTCGTTTCGCGTTGCTGACTGGGCGGCCTTTTCCAATTAACAAATGCGAGTCGCGTGCCTTGACGTCATCGCATACATTTCCAAAGGTCGAAATTCCATAGAAGTTGGCAAAGGGCGCGCGCGCGCTTGTTTGCTCCGTGACGCGGTTATAGTTGAATTTTCAGGAATTTCTGTGGGATTTTTTTATTTTTTCGATTTTTTTTATAGCCAAGTAAGTACATGTGATGAAATTAGCGGGGGAAAAATGTTTATGAATGAAAATCGTTAAATGATTATGGCCATGTGACAAGTTGAGGTGATTTTTTTATTTTGTTGGCTTAGGTTAGGAATTTCCAAAAGATTGTCATGTTGTGAAATTGTTGCGGTTGTTAAGTTGAGTAAATGGTTTAAAAATAAACCAAACTATGGGGAAAGTTCATCCAAAGTGGCAGCTAGTTTGGAGGTCATCAATGAGACGGGTGGAATATTTAATACCGAATCAAGAAAGACTGAAATCTGACGGATATTTAAAAGAAGAGGGAAAAGAGGTTAACTTAAAAGCCGCAATCAGGCACACATTTAAGGTGCTACGGCTGAAAAAATAGGAATGAATCCTGAGTTTGAAAGGGCCAAGATCGTTTAAGCAACCAATAAGAAAATGTTTATTTTTCAGTGACTTTTCAAACTATTCCTGCGTCTGTCAATTACCAACTGTTAATAGAAATTTTAAGCAACCTGCTTTATTTGGTTTTTATTTGGTTTTGTTTTGCCAAACAAGTTAATTCCGACCTAAATAGAGAAAAGCTAAATTTTTTTTCAAACATTCTAAGCTGAGTTATTTCAGACACTCAGCAATAGATGGCGCCACTACTTTGACCATTTGTTTGGCACTTTTTTATATGGCAGCCATAAGATATATTCATCAGATTTTAACAAAACTCCCCAAAATTGTGTGAAAACTGATAATATTCATAACCGGAAAGTAAAAAGACGCTACCATTGCAAACAAAAAAGTTTTTCTCTCTAGAACCTCTTTTTGGACCGATTGTTTCTATGGCAGCTATATGCTATAGTCAACCGATTCGGATCAAACTTGTCAGAGTTGTGTGGAAGTACATAATATTAAGTAGTAACAAGTTTGCAAGTGATAGGATTAAAAAAAAAACTCGATTTCAGTCTTATCTTTTCTAAGGCAGCTACATATAGTATATATAGTTGTGCGATTTTCATCAAACTTGGTGAAATTATGAAAAGACATAGAAAACTAATAAATTCGAAGTTTGGGGACGTTTGCATTGAAAACAAATAAGTTTTTCTCACTAAAACTAGTTTTCGACCGATCGTTCCCATGGCAGCTATATGCTATAGTCATCCGATTTGGATCAGACTTGGCAGAACTGTGTGGTAGCATATAATATTGATCAGTAAAAAAGTTTGGGAGCAATAGCATTGAAAACAAAAAAGTTTTTCGTACTAAGACTATTTTCAGACCTATCTTTTGTATGGCTACTATACTATATAGTTGTCAGATTTTTATAAAACTTGGTGGAATTATGTAAAAGCATAGAAAACTTATAAATACGAGGTGTGGAGACGGTTGCGTTGAAGACAAAAAAGTTTTTCCAACAAAAACTACTTTTTCGACCGATAGTGCCCATGGCAGCTATAGTCATCTGATCCAGCGTATATGTACCAAAAGACTTTTGTGCAAAGTTTGGTTAAGATAGCTTTAAAACAGACATAGAAGATAGCAAAGAAACAGACAGACAGACGAATGGTCAGACAGACATGGCCATATCAACTCAGCTCGTCATCAAGAATACATATAATTTATGTGGTCGGAGATGCTTTCTTCTAGGGATGTCGAAAATATTATCGATATATCGATATTTTTGCCCAAAATGACAAATATCATCATCGCATATTTTTCCGAGGCGA
This sequence comes from Lordiphosa magnipectinata, assembly GCA_037044535.1. Classification (NCBI taxonomy): domain Eukaryota; kingdom Metazoa; phylum Arthropoda; class Insecta; order Diptera; family Drosophilidae; genus Lordiphosa; species Lordiphosa magnipectinata. The sequence goes on from JBAMBO010004461.1 coordinate 146,032, forward strand.
TATATCGGAAATCGAATATTTTTTTGGTGATATTTTTGTTTTGTTGCGTATAACTATTTCATGTGTTCAAGCTTGTCTCTGGACATGTAAAGCAAAAATTGAAAGTTATTTTATTAAAGTTTATGCACAGAATCGCAATAAAGTTATAAAGACCAGTGGCAACTCAACTAATATAAAGGTACACTTAAAGTCAAGGCATAAAGATGCTTGGCTGAAATGCAGCCCAACTTTAAAAACGATAAATGCAAATATAATTGATTTTGACTTGTGGGAATTTGTGGGAATTTTGATTTACCGTTACCCGGATCGGGACCCCATTAAGTTCTGGATAGAAGAGAAAGACGCATTGCCAGTGCTTTCTGACTTGGCATTGTCATATCTTATTACGCTTGGATTCGGCTATAAAAAGTGTGGTTTCTGACACCAGAAACCGAATGACCGATGAGCACATAACAAAACGGGTCTTCCTAAAATCTCTGTCTAACTATTATTAGTAAAATCCGAAGTATTTAGTTTCGTAGATTAAACTGAATAAGTTTTTTTTTATGCTTTGTGGTTCGAATGCTCTATTTTGAAAGATGATGAATTGAAAAACACTTCTTTACGTCCATAAATTTAAGTACATGAATTAGTTTGCAGAACTTCTTGTGTTATAAATGAAATAAAAAATAAATATCTTTTGTAAATTTATTAGTAGTAGTATTAGTAGTTTTTTATTTTTTTTAAACAGAATAAATTAAATTTATATAAATGTATCGTATGGTATAAAAAAAGTTTAGTTTCTAGGCGACTTGGTTAAAGAACCGTCTGTCGCTCACCACCTCGCACCCTCTACACGTAGCCTAATACACTTGGCTTCCCGGGTCTTCCCCAGATACCAGATGGTTCAGCCATGCGCTTTGGGTTTGAGGATTAGTGCTAGCATGATTTACAAATATTATAAATAAGTAATACATTAAATAAAACATCATTTCCTTTTAAAATAATTCCGTTATGATTCTATTTCTACATGCTAAGGCTTTAATCACATAACTCTGCAGCTTTGACCAGTCCGCGCCGTTGAGGATGTTTAATATTTCATACCGAAACAGGGTACATTTTCCGAAAATTTAATGCCGGAGTTCCCGAAGAATCGGGCAACTTCCAATGAAATGGATGACATTTTCTAGCTCCCTCCTGTTACAGAGAGGGCAGTTTGTGTCACTCCTCGTGACATTCGGGATAAAGTTCAAGTTTAATATCTCATCTCTGGCCATAAAAATACTTCTTATTCCTTCAAGGGAGAACTCATCGGAGAAATAATTATTCTCTCCCAGATCGTAGTGCAGCTGCCCATAAATGATTCGCTCAGAGCTTCTCCGAGATTCTTCAACAAATTTCATCCTATATGCTGCATCCATTTTAATTGTGATGTTCTTAGCCCAAGTTTTCCATGTCGCGTTATCTTCAAGATTCGCGGCTAGACAGCCCCACTCTCTGAAACATTGCAGACGTTCTTTTAATATATATTCTGCCAAGATCCTAAGTACCCTTCTTTCTTCCATGGTTATGGCTTTTTGCATATAGTCGAAAAGCAGATTATCTGTATATAAAAGAAGTAACGATAGTCCGGTCTCCAGATATAACATTCTGTTCGGTGTGGTAAACGAAAAATTTTCTTAAGAAAGTATCTCTGAAGACTTTCCACTTCTTCGTATCGTTGTATCCCCCATACTTGTGCTCCATAACACATTATTGCCCTCACTGCGGCATTAATCTGCTTATACTTTGTGCTGGTAGGAACCACTTTTTGGCCTAGTATCGTTCTCCAAGTAATATTTATCGCTACTTTAGCATCTTTTAGTTTTTCTCCCAGGTGAAAGTTGAATTGGGTATTCTGATAAATCCAGACTCCTAAATATTTGTATGATTTTACCACCTCCAAATCAATGTCGCCCAGTTGCCATTTTTCCGCAAACGCAAGCCTTCTCCAGTGTTTTTAAGTTAAGTTTCAGTTAATTGTAAGCCCCCACTCCTTGCAATACTTCTCTAAAGCATTGATATTGTCTTGCATAGCCTTGGGTGCTTCTGCGAAGACCACTATATCATCTGCGTATAATAAGGTTTTTATTTCCAGGCCGTTTTTTGTGAGTCCTTTCGGAAGGAATTCCACTATATCATTTAGGAATATCGAAATGAGAACAGGGCTCAGCAAGAATCTTTGCTTAACTCCAGACTCCGTAGGAAACCATTCGAATAGCTTTGCGCCATCCCAAACTGCTGCTTTATTGCTTTCATACATACTTTGCAAAGTTTGTATAAATTTGGAGGATATGCCGATATTGCTCAGCTTATACATAAGAGTCCTTCTATCAATCGAGTCAAAGGCTGCCTTAAAATCGACAAAGAAAGCATAGAGTTTTTTGTCGTTGTCTAAATAGGTTCGCGCAATGGTATTCAGACAGAAGATATTATCTACTGTGGAGTATCCCTTTCGAAATCTCGACTGAAACTCTGTTTGATCGTCGACAGTGTAATTTAATAAATATACATTAAATCTATTTTTTTAAACGCAGTCAGATTGTAGTTCATATTACGCGTCAAATGACGTCTCAATTACCTCAATAGACCTACTCATTGTTAAGATCCGGGTTTTTATTGAATAATTTCGAAAATATCGATAAAATCGATATTTTTACACCAAAATATTTATATCGGGATGATACTTTTTCTATATCGAGAAAAAATCTCGATATAGAAATTTTTGAAATATACGATAACCCTACTTCCTTCTATGCGTTGTAAACTTTTGGACAATTTAAGTATAGCCTCTGCAAAGGTATAGAAATGTTTGAAAATTTTTGAAATATTGGCCGAATTTCTAAAGTTCAAAGAATAGTTATACCCATAAATCGCAGAGTTAAATGGGTACACTAAAGTCGTTCAAGTTAATTAAATGTAACAGTCAGCCCAAAGTATCTTCAATATCATAGAGTATACATATTACACTATGACACATTTTTAAACTCTGAATCTGAAAGGGTATAAAAGTAGTTAAACCTATGCTTGCTTTGGTCTGCTTAGCTGCCGTTTTCCTCTTAAAGCACTTTGAAGTTTTTCAGCTTTTGATTGGGTTTTAGAACTCCATATCTCGTAAACTATTTGGAATTTTTGTTGAAGATCAATATCGAAAATGTAGCTCCTGTTATGGCCTACCAAACATTTATACATTGCAAGTACAAATTATTTTATCTTCATACTAATTAAATTACAAAAATGTGGAAAACCATTAGGTTTTTCCTTTATTTTTTAGTTTTTCTACAATATTTTGAAAACAGTCTTAAGTTCGACCCAGTATAACAGAGCAAAGTTTTAGCTTAGACTAAAATATACAAACCCTAAGAACAAACCAAGTTCATTCGATTACTTCTTCATATTGCTATTGACCTGCAAGCAACTAAAATTTTCATACAAACTGAAAAAACGTTCAATTTATGGTCAAAAAGAGAAAAATTTTAGTTTCTTTATTTACGTTTTAATTATGATTTTAGTTATGATTTGATTGCTTTTAAGTGATTTAACCAAACAAAATTTAAGTTTTGAGACAATAAATACTCAAAATTGCAATATTTACGAGTTTTGGTAAAAATTTTACTTGCTTGTAGTCCTAAATCTATGTCAAGGAGTAATCGAATGAGGTAGATTCGCTTTAACGGTTTGTTTTTTTTTTAGTGTAAGCTACAACTTCCATTCTCGAACTCGATTCTTGTTTGACATTTTTGTAATTATACTCTGTACCAAGTGTACACAGAGTACACAGAAAAACCACCCAGCCTCACTAAGGACCGTAAGGTCTATGTGTGGCCTGTACAAAGGGCCAGCCGGAACTACCTAAAAAAACTACCTTTTTAAAATCATAAAATTGGGATCTTATGAACAAAATCAAAACATGTATACAGCAGCGAGAAGCGAGACTCCGGGAACTGATACTTTTCGAAGCATCTACTAAAGGCCACAGCAGCATCCTGCCTGAAGTGGGAATAACTGCAGAAGCAAAGGGAAGTGACTACTGTTTACCAGCTCAGAAATGGTACGACAATTTAAGAACCCGGTTCCCGGAGAGAGAGCAATGGGAGCAAAAAACTGCCATCAGGGAGAACGAGCTTACCATATATACAGACGGTTCGAATACGGATGAGGGCACAGGAGCTGGTATCTTCTCCGAAGAACTAGCGACACAGCTTTCACTCCGTTTACCGGACTGGTGCAGCGTTTTTCAGGCAGAGGTCTATGCAATCTGGCAAGCGACCAAATTAATCTACATCCCGAACGAAACTCCAACGAACATTTCAGTTCTGGTCGACAGTCAGCCTGCCATTAGGGCTCTGTTATCAAACTCCACAAAAAGTGACCTAGTCCGCAGCACGGTGACAGCCTTGAACCAAATCCAACAACACTCCATCACTCTCGTCTGAGTACGTGGCCACGCCGGCATACCAGGCAACGAGGGAGCGGAAGAGTGTGCAAGGAATGGTTCAGCGCTACCAACGACACAAGCGGCAACGGATATACAAAGAACCCTATAGGACATCATGACAGAAGTACATCGGAAATCCAGAAAGTATGTGCTACAGTACTTAACAGGGAGAAGGAATTTTTTCCAACCCTATAAAGTATATATATTCTTGATCAGTATCAACAGCTGAATTGATTTAGCCCTCCCAGTCTGTTCGTCCGTCTATATGAATTCGTAAATGTCAGAGACTAGAATAGCAACCAATTTTTAAATGTATGAAAATGGTTTCAGACTTTTGACTAGCCCCTCCCGCCCCCACAATAAACAATGTTGAACAATCTTTTTAAGATATAGATCTCAAATTTTGAACTCGCATTTATATTGGCAATATCTATAATCTCTGAAATTTTCATAAGGATCGGATAAATAATAGGGGAGTTGTAATAAAATGTTGCCAACTTTTCTTCTTTTCTTAAAGGAACAAAACTTTTGTCATATATTTGAGGTCAGCATGCGCTGTCTGCTAACATAATGTTTATATGTTAACATTAATGTTGTTGCTCTGTTAATTTACATAAGAAAACGGCTATTTAACATTACTTGCCCTTAGTCACAGTAGGTACCTCAGTTTTAGATACATTTGCTTGAAACTTGTCACTTGGTCGTCTAGTGTGAAGGGCTTACGTATCCCAACTCTTTTATTTATAGCCTTGGCTACTTCCAGTGCGATGAGGTTCGATTGGCAATTTTCATTAAAAGGTTTAACATTTTCTATCCACATTTTCTGTCTATTGTTGTGTCTCTTTTGTTGCTTTAAAAAAAAGAAACTGCCCTCGTATTTGGTAAAATAATTCCAAGTTCTCTCGCTCACGTACATCTGCTTACCCCTTTCCCTTGCCCAACCAATGCGCAATTGTCACATCATCATCATCATCATCATCATCATCATCATTCGGAGGCTTTACTGGCATGCAATGGCCACCATCAAAGCTGCACAAAAATCACGTCAAAGTCGTGTGTGTTGACCGCCTCTCCAAAAGGGACTCGGACAGACATTTGTAAGTAGCCAGCGCAAATGTATCGATTTACAGCGCAAAACAACTTGAACAACAAATGGAGCACCAGAACTGGAACGTTGACAAGATGCCAACGCAGCAAAAGAGCTTACAATGTTGAAAGAATCCATGTCTGGGAAGACGACGACGACGGCGAAGACGCCGACAATTAAACAAATTTGATACAGCTCCAAGGAGGCGGCGGCGGGTATTAGTTGCATTGAGGTTTTTGAACTGCAGCCGCCAGGCCCAAACAAGTTGTGTCCACGCATAATTGGGTGGCGGTGCCTGGATGACACATGGGCGTTGGTGATGGTAATGATGATGATGATGATGATGATGGAGCAGCAGCCCACGCTGGTCTATTGTTCAAACTTATCAATCAATTAGTCAACCGTTGCCGCATCTTATCTGGGGATTGGTCTATGAATCAGCGCGATAAGTAGCTGGCTTGGATTTTCTATGTTCGGCTGAAAAAGAATACAAAAAAAAAAAAAAATTATGGCAACGACAAATTTACACGCGTTTATCAATAAATAGGCAGCCAGCCGTGTTAATCACCTGACATACAACAGCAATCCCCCCCCACACACACAAGGAGACTGCTACCTAATTAAAAAACAATTGAAGATATGCGTGGTAACGAGGGGTCGACTTAGCTGTACCCTTTGCAACAAAAACAAATAAGAGCAGAGATGTCCAAGCCCTATGCACTGCAGGCACAGCAAACGGCACTAGCCCTTGCGACATACACAAACAATTTAATCTTTATATTTCTAGAGAGTTTTTATTGCCTTTTCAACATACTTGAAGTTGGGGAAGGTACAAGACTTTGAATTTTAGGTCATTAACGGCTTTTAATCTATTTCTGAGCGATTTCGTGGCGACTCTCACAAGGTTTTCTTCCGTCCAAGCGATTTGTTGGCTGATCGTTCAATCCGTATATCCGTTTATCAACTTCTAAGTGATTCATACTCAGCTTCTAGGCGTTTTCTTAGGTGTTTGAGTGACTTTGAACAACTTGTTGATGATCCCTAAGCGATTTGTTATTAATCCTCAGGGGGATGAAAATCTTCTGAGTGACTCCCAAGCCGCTTCTAAGCTATTTGGTAGCAACTTTCAATGAGATTCTTTTTAAAAACTTCTAAGCGACCGATTAGGAAGGCTGAGCGACTCATTAGCTAAACTCGTTTTACTGAACTGCTGCACCTCACTAAAGGAGACTTGAACTTTAGGCAATCTCTAACTCATTTGAGCGACTAAGCGACTGAGATACAGAGTTTTCTGAGTGACTCCCAAAAAACTACCAAGATTCTTCTAAGCTTTTATGTAGCTTCTTTTCATATTAAAAAGTATGTACGACTTCTAAGCTATGTTTCTTTGTAAATACTCATAAGCGACCGATCTATTTAGCTAAGCGACTGATTTCAATATATACAGAGCTGCTAAGAAACTTAAAGGAGACTCTTAAGCGACTTGTAAGCAAGAACTTTATTGATCTAAAAGAATTCTAAGCGACTCTGAGTTACTAAAAGATTTTTAAGAGAGCCGTAAGCGACCCTTAAGCCACTCCCTTGCTGATTTGAACAGCTAGGCGACAAAAAATTTTATTTCTAAAACAATTATTAACTACTTAAAGCTTTCTTAGCGATTCCTTTGAATTTCTGAGCCGCTAAGCGACTCTGTGTTGCTGAAAGCCTTTAGAGCGACTAATGAGCGATTTATTAGTCATTATACCCGTTACTCGTAGAGTAAAAGGGTCTACTAAAGTCGTGCAAATGTATGTAACAGGCAGAAGGAATCATTTCCGACCATATAAAGTATATATATTCTTGATCAGCATCAACAGCCGAGTCGATATAGCCATGTCCGTCTGTCCGTCTGTCCGTCTGTCCTTCTGTCCGTCCGTCCGTCCGTCCGTCCGTCTGTATGAACACCTAGATCTCAGAGACTAGAAGAGCTAGAGCAACCAAATTTGAAATGTAGACTCCTATTGTCTGCACGCAGATCAAGTTTATTTTCAATTTTTGCCACGCCCCCTCACGCCCCCGCAATTTGGAAAAAACGTCATATCTCCTACAGTTTTGATGATAGATGGTTCGTACTTTCTAGAGATATCTAGTACTCAAAATTATTTATCGATTTGCTGAAGGAATGATAAAGATCGGATGAACGATACTCAAGTTATGAGCAAAAAACGGTCAGTTAACACCCACCACCCACCCCACCCATAACCTAAGCAATGCGTTCAGCAGCAATCTTAGTGAGAGAGAGAGAGAGAGAGAGAGAGAGAGAGAGAGAGAGAGAGAGAGAGAGAGAGAGAGACTTAGAGAGCGCACTGTGTTGTGCGGATAATAAATAGCCGAGTTAAAAAATGTTGCATACTTTTCGGCTGACCCACCTCAGGCATACAGGAAGGCTATTAAACATTTGTTTCCATGAGTAACGGGTATATCGAAGTCGGTTAGAGCCGACTTTAACTTACGCTCTCGTTTTTTTTTTGCTGATCTGAGCAGCTAAACTCCTGCAAAAATCTCTAAGCACTATATACGATACTACTTTATCGACTTTTGTAGGAGGGCGGTTTCTTTGCCGCTTTGAGCGCCGGAAAATCTTAAGAGCGACTTATCAGAGATTTTATAGTGATTTCTTTGCTGATCTGAGCTACTCGATGTTGCTGAGCGCTTTAATTGAGAACCGTAAGCGACCTTTGAGCAACTAATTCGATGATGAGAGTTTCATAATAGCTTATTCACCTATTTACAAATGCATTTAGAAAGACCAATTGATTTCTTAGCGACTCTGAGTTACTAGCAAGCGACTTTGTACTGATTTCTATGCTGATCTGAGTGATTCTAACCTGTTGAGCGCTTCAATTAAGACCCGTAAGCGACCCTTGAGCGAATGACTAGAAACTTTGAAGCAAGTTCTAAGAAATTTATAAGTTGTGGACTGCCTTTACAAAACTCTTTTGCTGATCTGAGCGGCTTAGAGACTCCGAATTGCAACTCAAGCGCTACAAGCAACTCCTAAACGATTGTATTCTAGGAGTTATTAGTATCCTAATAAGTTTTTTTTTAATTTCTAGTCTTTTTTGAGCGACTTTAGAGCCACTGCAAATCGTGTTTATTCTGATCTATTCTGTTGGTTAATTAAAACCACCAAATGTATTTCCTTAAGACTTTAAGTAGGTAAGCGTGTCAGACCGTCTGAAAGACGATTCATAAGCAATTATTTAGCTGCTCTAAGCGACTGTGCAACTGCTGTTTTTTGTCGCTTGGAGCGGCTGGGCAGCTCTGAGTTACTAAACGCCTTTGGAGTGACTAGTGAGCGATTTCTTAATGATTTCTTTGATAATCTGAGGGACTCTGAGTGTCTCAAAGTTTGAAGTGAGACCCGTAAGCGACTTAAAAGCTATTAAAAAACGACTCCCAAGTGTCTGGACTGTTAGTTATTATTTAGAAGATTTCTTCTGATTTCTAGTCGACTCCTTGTTTTCTGCTGATGTGAGCTGCTGAGCGACTTTAGAGCAGCGTTGGTCAATGAGAGCGAGGCCAAAAAGTGAGAGTGTATTGGTGTGCGAAAATAAAGTGCCATGAACCAGCTTCGATTTGACCGCATCGAAGGCTAGCCAGCGTCTGAAGGCCTGTTTACTCCCTTGGCCTCAGCTTCGGCTTGCGTTCGGCTTGTGTATGAGTAAATAGCGAAATGTTTTCGGCCCCTGGGCGGTACCGGTGACCATCGCTGCTTTAGAGCCATTCTTAAGCGACTGCAAAGCGTTTTAAGGCTCATCTGGCTGAAAAGATTAGTTTTTTTAGTGACTCTCGTGAGACTAAGTTAATTTACAAAAATTTATTTAATTTCCTGCTTGTTTTTTTTTAGAGCGAAGCATTTTAACAGACGTTCGACTGGTGGTCTAAAAATAGAAAAATTTTGTCTTTGCGACAGATTCCTTTGGGTACGCTTTGTATTTACATTTTGTATTTGTAAAGTTAGCACCTTTTGCCATTTTGGGAAGAGAGGATGGGGAAAAAGAGGGAAAGCAAATTTGAATTTGAATACTATTAGGTAAAGTTGTGAATTCAGTGCGATAAACTATAAAGGTAAATTCATTTCCATTATCCGTTCCTGACTTAAGTATCGAATCTGCCCACGTCCTTAAACAAATCCGGAATTTCACGCCCATAGTTGATGAAACTAACTTACCAGAGACTCAAATTGTCGTTTCAGTTCCTGAACTTAATTAGAAATCTGCTTGAGTTCTTAAAGAAAATGATTTTCTTTTACAAATTGGCAGTAGGCAGGCAAAGACCGCTAAAGATTGGGCAGGGATGCTTATGAAACAGCTGCACGGTCGCCTCCATTGTGGTGTGTTACTGTTTTAAAGTTATGTGCAAGCATAACGTGACCTCGAGCTGGCAAAAAACAAGAAGAATTTATGATTCAGAAAGCATAATCCAAAATTTGTTCCAAATTACTAAAAAATTACAAAATTACTATATTCTCCAGTATTTCAATTTACAATCAGATTCACAAAGAGCTTCGCTCGTACCGGGTGTCCCACGACGCCCACTCTTTTTGTTTGTCACATTTATGATCTCTAGCCCCAACCGACCTCTGCTACCCTCTGGCCTGACCCCTTACCAATTATAACCATGGCAAATGCGAAAAAAAAAGAAAATAAAGTTTTTCGCGTCAGCGTCGTCGCCAAATCATTTTTCCTAACAACCCAATTAGCCCGCTCCACACGACCTACGCAATCATCGCTGCCAGTGCGTATGCGTCATGTAGGGGATTAGTGAAGCCAAACGTCACAAATCCAAGTTCAAGCTCCAAACACGCGCCGCAGCTTCAATGACGTCACGAAAGCTACGTCTTGACCTACATACAAAAAAAAAAACAAAAAAACAAAAAAAATACTGCCCTGGCAACAGCCAAATAACAAAATAACCATAAAAACCCAATTGATTAGCCCGTTTTGCGGGACGTGTGGACTCATCTGCAAAAAATTTCAGCTCTTTACGAAATTAAAATTGTGAAAATGATAACTGAAAGCAAAAAAACGTGTGTGAGAACTGAAACTGGTTTAGGCGACAGGAAATCAAGTCAGAACAACAAGTCGCAGAAGCCTTGACACAAATCGGAGAATCGAACTAATTTTTTGTTGTTTTTAAATTTTATCTGCGAATTGCAAGTTTCACTTTCTTTCTTATCTGCGAATTTTCGCTGCCACTTTGAGGCAGATCAGCGTTTAAATATGTTTTAAGGTGAAGCATTAGCTTATCTTATCAGGCAAATTAATTTCGATCGATAGATAAAAACCAGCTGGGTGATCAATTTAGGTTTTTTTGACTTGATTTAAAAATAATTAAATTGTTGTCTATTTTTATATTTGCGTTAGTCATACAATTAATGAAACTACAAAAAGGTGACCCCTTTTGTTCTAAGTCTGAACAGGTTGGATTGTACGCACTTCTGAAAATGTTCTAAGTAAGATTGTAAGATTGTAAGATAGGTAAACCTGGTCACACTTAAAGTGAAAAGATTCTCTGCAAATTTTCAATCATTCCCTCTTTTCCCATATTTCCACAGGTGATTTCAATTAATAATTAACTGAAATTCTGTTCTATTTGAGCATTCATTAGCCTGATTGGCATTTGGTAGCCAACTCAAATTACGTGCTAGCAAGTGCAGCTGCCAAAGAATCATAAAATAAAATCAAGGCAACAACTGTGGGAGCCAGACATCATCATCATCATCATCATCATCGTCATCGACTCGTCGTAGGCGGCAGGCAGCTCTGCTGAGGCAAACAGTTTCCCTAGAGAAAATCGCACACAGTTGCCGCCCAGCAGTCTCCGTCTGTCTCTGTCTGGCCATCCCGCTCGCTCTAATTTCTGGGTCATATTTTTGCCCAGTTGAGTGCCAAGTCCGAGTGACATTTGAAGCCGCCGCCGACTATGGCCAAGGCACGACATGCTCAGGTTGTTTTCACAGACCGCCCCAAAGACGCGTCGCAGGTTTTTATGACCCAACTCGGACCCAACTCTCGGAGTCCGTTTTGTATGTAAATCACCAACTGGATGCATTTGGCTTATGGATCGGGGCGTACGTGTACGTGAAGAATCTTGAATTGCAATTTCAATAACGAGACACGAAACACTTTCAAGTGAACTTTTTGTTTTTTGTTTTTCTTTTTTGTGCAAGTCGATGCCGCTGGCCACTTGCCACTTGCACTTGAAGTTAAAACCCAAAAACGTCAGGCAAAAGTGTGGACAAAAAAGAAAGAAAAGAAAATTGTGGCCTAATAGGCGAATTACAAATGCACTTATGATGATCAAATTGGGAAATCATTCACTAAAATCTCGTAATATTAAGTCTTGGTCTAAATTTTTGATTCCAATTTTATTCATGTATATTATATTTGCTTATTTGTCAACTGTATTCAGAAGTGAACGCAAATATCGTTCAATTAGAAAGCCAAATAACACTTTCAGTTCTGTTTCTTTTTCAAGGTATTATAGAGCGAATTATTTGAACTATTTTATTTATTTAAAGTTTGACAAAGTTCTGTCAACATTGCAGGGGACTATTAAAGAACACAGAAGAATAAGCAGAGAAAAGATGGTTATACGTATTCTTATTAAGACACAAATGTCGGAAAGGTTCACAGTGAGCATAATTGGTTAGATCGGAGAGAAATTTCTAGTAAGATGAAAAGGAACAGCTAGATTTATTTCAAAACCAAATCACCTGATAAGAGTTTGCGAATGAAAAGCACGCAATGGCTCGTCTAGCGGTTCTTAAGCGATGGAAGATTTTTTAGCCCAAGACCTGACAAAGTGGATAAGCAACATAGACACACACAAATACGGATGTATTCGATCAATTTTCAATTGCATTCGAAGCTTGTTTTCATAAAATATTTTCAAGTTTCTTTTGTTTGTTTGTTTCTTTTGATAGCTCCTACAATTCCAAAAACTTTGTCGACTTTTATCTTTGTTATCGACTTAAGCTCAGAAAACCTTGTTTAATGCCATTAAACTGATTTGTGAAGATACTGAACTGTTTGTATTGTCCCAATTCTTTTCATATTAATACTTATCGTTCAGTTACTTTAAGACTGTCACGACTTTTGAGTTAATGATGCAGAAATATTCGCCTTATTGTGTTCTATAGGGTGTACAATTTTCATATTGATATAATTTATTCTCTGGAAATATGTTATTTCATTTTACAGGTTCATTTTCATGATCCAACAAGAGCGACAGACGATATCGTTACAGATCCTTCGGCTTACTGTTCAGACGTTATATTTTCGAATTGGATTGAATATAGACAAAATGATGTATTTTCCATAGAGAATACAAAATTGATTATTTTGAGGTATAATAATGTTGGTGTAAGTGCGAGAAATATGACTCGACTTCGTTTCCACTTTCAAATAAAGTGTCAGAGCTAATTTCCACACTGAGTTGGACTTGAACAGACAATATCCACCAAAATAATTTAATAATTATATTATAATTTTGTGGTATTATAATGTGGGTCCGATAAAATGCTAGGATAACTTTCTCAAAATTAAGTGCTCGCTTTGCAGTCTAGTTGTTACGCTCAGAACCGAAACTGTTCCGGTACAATGTTAAGGTTCTTTTCGGTTTTTTCGGTACCAAGAATAACGGTTCTCGAATACCAGTATACAAAAAATTAAAAATATGGGTTTCAGTTTGGAATCTGGTTCTGAGTTTTAATCGGTTCTTTTCGGTATACGGTTCCGGTTCTGGTTTCAGTTTGATTCCCTGATGAAAAGAATTTAAGTTCAATTGAAGAAGAAGAGTAGACTTCGGGTTATTATAAGGCAAGTAGAGTTTTAGCATGCGAGTGAAGCAAGACTTGAGGGATGTTTTTAATGAAAAGATTAAAAAAAGTAGAGGTCCAACATGACTATCCTGAAGAACCCCAGAGAGTACGCTGATGGATTCAGAAAGCGTTGAGAACGGTCTGTCGAATAAGTAGTAGTAGTAGTGCGATTTTATTCAAAAGTTAACATAAATAAATAATATAAAATGGCTCGAAATATTTGGAATTAGATCTAGCTTTGGCAGCTTTAGTGTGTAGTATATTTCATTATACGAATAGTTTTTTCACATTAACTAAATTAAAAATCTTCGGTGTGTATCAGAGAACGGCTTCGTTCGATTGCAAAACGTTCACACACTCTATTCATCAAACTTGCATACTCAACATGTTCGCAGCAGAGTTTTATTCGAACTAATTGTTGGCACTCTGATTATTATCATGTTTGACTTCATTCCAATCAGTTCGGCTGAATGTTCATTTGGCTCAACGACGATTGTTTAGAGTGGGCGAAAATCACCTCGTATGAATAAACTCTTGCAAAGACGCATAGGCAGTGACGGCGCTGTTGACAGCTATGAAAAAGAGAGAGATGGAAGAGTGAAACCTCTTGCTCAACGCGGTGGCCGGTCAATGCAGAGTTTTGTTCGATCGAACACATAAACGTCCGACCAAAAAACTCTAGCTGAACCGTTCGATGCGACTGCCGGTATGAGCAGAATATATTCAACACTGAGTTCTGTTTGATGAATAAATATGAACATACACGTTGGATCACAAAACGCCGCTCGATGTGATTGCGTTGTGAGTTTAATATTATATATTCAGCTCTGAGTTTTTTTTGATTGATTAAATGTTAGTAAGAATTTTTGTGTTTAAGCCAATCAAGAAAAAAGCGAGTTCTCTCGTTGAAGCATCTTTGATATAATGATATAGGCTGTTCCAGTTTTCACCATTTAGGATGATGACAACCTGTTCCGATGAGAGCTGTGCCTGTTGCCAGTATAGTTTTCTGATTTCACTTAAAATCGGACATACTCCTAGGAAATGACACGTGTCCTCCTTCACATTTAGGTTGCTCAAGGTGCAATTGGCTTCCGTACCCCTGGTGTAGAGTCTGTTATTCACATCTAGCATTTCGCATCTTGCTCTAAACATTGCCGTGATTCGGTTTTGGCTGTGCTGGTTGTAAAAATAGTTTTTTTCTACCAAGGAATAGTTCAGTTGCCTGTAGCTGTTACTAACTTTCTGCACAATTTGAGAGTGTTCCTCTTACCACGAATCAGAGATGCTGATGCTGACTGCAAACACCGTGTTCCTCCGCAAGCTTGCTCCTGACTGTAAGTCCTTGGCAATGGTTTTTATGTCAGTCAAATAAGTCTTTATCCACTTAAGAAGGTTCAGAGTAAATCCAAGCAGATACAATTTGTGAAGGAGGAGATCATAATTGGCAGAGTCAAAAGCCTTGCTAAGCTCTGTATAAATCACCTTAGCTTGCAGTTTATTAATAAAACCCAAATTCACAATAGAAGTAAACTCAAGCAAGTTTGTAGAAACAGAACGCCTTTTCATAAAGCCGTGCTGACATTGTGAAATAATTGAGCAACAGGAGTGATGTATTTGAGAAGTTTAGAAACATCATATAGTTTTCAGATACACCTGTAATTTATTACTGACGATTTAGATTCTTGTTACTCCTAGAGTAAAAAGAGTATACTAAAGTCGTGCAAATGTATGTCACAGGCAGAAGGAATCATTTCCGACCATCAACAGCTGAGTCGATATAGCCATGTCCGTCCGTCCGTCAGTCTGTCTGTATAAACACCTAGATCTCAGAGACTAGAAGAGCCAGAGCAACCAAATTTGAAATGTAGACTCCTATTGTCTGCACGCAGATCAAGTAAATAATACACACACAATAAATAATGTTGAATAGCTCCCACAATTTCAAAGATTTCGATCTCCACTTTTAAACTCACATTTATATACCCAACATCTATAACACTGTTCTACAGTGAAAAGTATCCCGTGCATCTTTAACTAACCTTCCTTCTTGACTACCAATGCTGCGAGTTGGCATGCCAAAATCATATCTTTGTTTCCGTTTTCAATATATTGACAAAAAACCAATTTTCCGACTTTTTACCATTCTAAAATTTATGTAGGACACACTAAGCATTAATTGCTGATTTATGAAGTCTCTAGAATAGTAAATTTATCAAAGTAACTGAGAAAAAACCAAACACGCGGTGTAAGTAATGCCGTTGGAGTCAAAATTAACCTTCAAAGTCAAATTATTATTGTTTAATAGCAATTTTATCAAACTAAAACATCTGCCACAAGCCATTGTTTTTGTCGGACATTTATTAGAACCATATTATCATATAGTTAAACATATGCACTAAATATGGAAATTATGTTGCATTTTTGTCAGGACCATGAGCAAAGTGTTAGAAGTTAAACCAGGAAATCAAGATTTAAATTTATGGGTGGACAACTAGATTCGCACTCCAAATATTTATTGCAGTTTTAAAAAGGCAACCTGATATAACATTGGCGTAACTAAATTTTTATTTCAATGTACGATAACAGATTCATGGAATGCTAGGATAACGTTTTGCAGATTGTTGATTTTGTTCCTCTTTATCATAGCCACCTCTTTAAATCTATCCAGTTATTACCATCCTGCGTTTAGTTCCTCTGCTGCTGTTAGTGTGCAGTAAAAGTAAAATTGGCTCAAACAGCACCTCCAGGAGGGCCAGGGCCAAGCTTCTCTCAATCTCTTGTCGTGTGTGCTTGTAACTTTTCGCAGAAGAGAAAGGGACCTACAACAGTTTAACGCCGAATCCGAACGGCAATAGTTAGAGAATTTGCTTTTTCATGGCTAGTTACTTCACAGCTGGCGCCAGTAGTTGGTGAAGGTGGTGATCGGGTGTGTAAAAGCTTTTTTCTAAAGAAAGAAAAAACTTTTTCTATTAGATGGTCCAAGGCGGGATCGAACCCACAACCTCCCACACCAGCCGCCACTAACAGATTCATGAAATGCTAGGACAACGTTTAGCAGATTGTTGATTTTATTCCCCATATATCATAGCCTATATATATATATATATATATATCATACCTCTGTAAATCTATCCAGTTATTTCCATCCTCCGTTGAGTTCCTCTGCTGCTGTTAGTGTGCGTTCTCGAAAAACATTTTCAACAGGGATTCTCACATATAAAATGCTGATGATTTTAACATTCTTGCAGTTATATAGTCAACACCGTTCACGTTCCTTTCTCGGACAGCTGTTCGACCATAACAGTTCCCCTCTCGCCATCATAGTCCATGTTATAAGCCACTTTATCGGAACAGCTCACTGCAGCAAGATGGTCCTACCTCATAGTTTAACAGGCCTGTTCCGGTTGTCACTTTCACTTAATTTGCTCGAATTCGATTTGGTTACCTGTTCCGGTTTTCACAATTCGATGGATTAACTCGATTTGAATTCACATTGCTCGGAGTCGATGAATTCAAAAGTAAATTCTGATTTTTTACTTAATAGTGTCAAAATAATGGCTTACTATTATATTTGTAGCAATGTTTAGAGTATGTTGATAGTTTCTGCAATTTCACATTCTTTTAAAAAATAATTTTTATGATAAGCTTTAATTTTGTTCTGTGCCAGCCAAATCGAATTCCAGTTTTCACTTTTTTATGGAACGCTTGAAACATTTGAATAAGCTTCCATTAAAAATTAAAACGACATCTTAAACAGCTTTTTTAAAATAAAATATAGAAGTTAATAAACTTCTTTGACTTTTCCGTATGTTCTTTTTTATGTTTGCAACATATTGAGTTGAAAAAGTTGTCAACGGGAACATTTTGAAAATGAAACATTCGAATTGCAAATCGAATGCAAATCCTTCGAATACCAGAACAACTTAATTCAAATCGTTCGATTTTGTTTGCATTTGAAATCGAAAAAATATGTGAAAACCGGAACAGACCAGTAAGTCTTTGTATATTCTTGTGATCAAAGTGTGGGACTCTAACCGCACTAAACTACCGCCACCGAACCCGTTTTCCCGGCGGCACTGCATTTCGGTATTACTTCGCAGGGTGGGAATATCCTTAGGCTCTCCTAGGATTCTCTCGAATGCGCTCACATTCGGCGCTATGCAATTTTTGGTATACTATTGTGGCCATGTTGCTTACTGCAGACCAATTCTCTTCCGAATCAAGTATGATGCTCACCAGGTTAAGAGCGAATGGTTTCCTACCCACTCCCACTATCAGCTCATTTCATTCTTGACTAAATGTCGGACGGACAAAAGGGCAAAGACCTCCTGAAAGTCTGTACAGATTGGGTCGTCCTCGTGCTTATACCTCCACAGGTAAGCTTTTTTTCTGTCACCTTGTGTAAATTTGGCAACTTAATTTAGATTGTGTAGATATTCTCTTAACTTTTTGCAAAGGTAAGCACCCGTGTTCTGTCAGCACACATTCTCAGAGAATCGAGAACTACTGATAGTAGCTCCATAATTTGGAAATAGTTCAACAACCTGCAAACCGCACTTCTTCAAAGAAAATAAGATATTGATGAACAAAATCTATAAATAAATACAGGAGCTGTGAGCAATTAAATGATGAAAAAAGTGGTATTTTTGAGATTTTTTAAAAATAAATTTTCGTTTGCTTTGCTTCGACTTTTGTTCTGTTCTGGAATTTTTTTTTCTGATCTGGCTATTCGCCCACTTCTAATATTGACCAAAAAACAAAGAAAATAGAAAAAAAAATTTCTAAACACTTAAAATACTCAAATTTGACTATTAGTTCCTTCACTAAAATTGATCCAGCTACAATATTTATTTAGATTTTCTTCATCAATACCTTATTATCTTTGTACAAAAAATAAAAATAATATTTTTGAGTTTTTTTATATTTTTCCTAG
Organism: Lordiphosa magnipectinata; assembly: GCA_037044535.1. NCBI lineage: Eukaryota > Metazoa > Arthropoda > Insecta > Diptera > Drosophilidae > Lordiphosa > Lordiphosa magnipectinata. Next base: position 164,378 of record JBAMBO010004461.1, read on the forward strand.
GCGATTAAAAATGAAATTTCTTGAATTTACGAGCAAAAAATCGATTTTTTTGAAATATTTTTGGTAATTGTATTCAAATTTCTAAATCTGTTATTGTGCATTTAAAAAAATATTTAGTTACGCTAATGTTATATCACGTTGCGTTTTTAAAACTGCTATACAAATTCGGGGTGAGAATCTAGTTGTCTCCTATAAATTAAAATCTTGATTTTCGGTCTTAACAGGCTGTAATTTTGCTTATGGTCCTGACAAAAATACAACAAAATTTCCATAATTAGAGCATATGCTTAACTATATGATAAGATGGTTCCAATAAATGTCCGACAAAAACAATGGATTGTGGCAGATGTTTTAGTTTGACAAAATTGCTATAAATCAAGTAAAATTTGACTTTGAATGCAAATTTCGACACCATTGGTATTACTTATCTCAGTTGCTTTGATATGTATACCATCCTAGAGGCTTCATCAAATGAGCAATTAATGCTCATGTGGACTACAAAAATTCTGGAATGGTAAAAAGTCGGAAAATTGTTTTTTTGCCAATATCTTGGAAACGGAAACTAAGATATGACTGTGACATGCCAACTCGCAGCATGGGTAGTCAAGAAGGAATTAGTTAAAGAAGCTCGGGACACTCACAAATGGTCTCAATTTGTAGAACTGTGTTATCAAAGGCAATTTGAGATAAAGCCATTCGCAAATCATTCGCCATAAAAATTGATGACGACTCACATGGATCGTTCATTAATTAGTCAGAATGTGATGTCTTCAATATACCCCTTTTATAAAGGTAACTTAACTTTTGTTGCAAGCATATATATACAGCTGTATATGCAACTGAGGAGATGTTTTCGCATCACACGATCACCCATCTTAAAGACGTTGTTATACAATTGCTGAATCGATTTGGGACTGGGACTAAGCAGGTATACTCCTGTAGCACTAATCATGGACTCAATGAGGTTTAAATGGTGAAAGGAAAAAGTGAATCATTCAATTAATATTGCATGTTTTCAGTTAGCCGCCAACGCAGTATTGAAAAAAGCGATATACTTCTGTGTACAGTTTATATATAAGAAATACAAAAATAAAAAATGAAATAAATGAGATTCGAAATGGGGCAGCTTTTGTATGCATGATTTTTCAAAGTGATATTTCATACTAATTGTTAATAACCGTAACCCGTACGGTTAACAACCGTTATCCCACAACCGTAATATAACCGTAACCGTAACTCTAACCGTTATTCGTTCCGCACAACTATCTGCTTGCGTTTGAACACAAGTGCGGGGCACCCAATTATAGATTAAGATAGAGCACTCTCAAATGGGAGAGTCTCATTTGTTAGCATTCAACACAACCCGGTGATGTTAGTTTTTGTGTGATACATTGCATGGGTCTAAACCAAATATGTATAGAAAGATATAAAGACCGACTTGAAGATTCATTCAGCTTGCTGAAAGTGGAGCTAGTCACTCACCACATATACGCGTTCTATGTATTAAAACTTTAGAAACTTTGATCCGGCTCAAGTTAGTTCTCCCTTTTTTATGACTTTCCAAAACTTCATCTCAAACAAGCTTAATACTTGAAAATGCGTCTGTTTCAACTAAAGTAATTGCTCATCAAATTTGCTGCCGAATCCACTGTTAACTGACCCACACAAACAATTGTTGTTTATTTAGTTCCGTTTCGAAGGAGGCAAATTTCCATATTTATTTTTGGCATCGCTGATCATTATAATTTTTGGCAATCGGCATGCCTTTCTTTTGTTTTTCCAAAAAAGATGAAGCAGAAACGCTGCTGCTCCAAAACGGAAGTGTTTGTCCGATGATGTGTAAGAGAGACCGTCATTGAAGCACAGAAGAAGCCGCCGGGCCCATAACTCGAGCAACTGGAGCTCAAGTGAAAAATTCACACACGCGATGAGTGTGAGAATCTCAACTTGGTGTTGTGTCGAATGAGCAAGCTTTGGGTAACATTTAAAAGTGACTTGGTGGGTTATTTTTAGAACAGCAGCCTTAGACTTTTTATGCAGACCACAAAAACGAAAGGAGCTTTACAAAAATCAATATTTTTTGACTTCCACTTGCCTCACCTGAACTCTTTTGCTCCAAATTGTCTTCATTCTTCTTGAATTTTTTATTTTGGTAACTTGTCGACCAACCGGGTTTCACAGTCAGCGATTTGGCTGCTGATTCATCAACGTGAAGCGCGTCTTCGCTGATTAAAATGCTAGTTAGATGACTAACTGATCTTTCGCCAACATCATCCACTTCCCAGTTCCCACTAAATTGTTTGCCGCCTGCCAATTGCCCGGCGAACAATGTGTCAATAACCAGCAGCTGCCACAACAACAACAACCACAGCGAAGGCAGCACGCGACACTTGTTGACACATTAGAAGCAGCGCAGTTAACGCAAACGTCATGTTTAGTTGACGTTGGCACGCGATAAAAAACAAAAATTAAGTAAAATATTAGCCACAAGTGCAAGCGCTTATCAATTAGTCATAGGAGCGCTTAAGGGATTGGATCAGAGAGGGGCGGGTCTAGGCTAAAAAAATGGGTGTGGCATAAACTGAGAAAAATTGCTCACTGAATTTTACAAATTAGACTATTCTACGAAGTCGGAGACTCTGGAATTTAAGGGTAAACCAAATTTGCTCCATGAACCCAAACACAACAAGGTCAGGCCCGACTGTAATATACCTTGTAACTGGAGTAGCAGCTGAAAGCAGCACTGCTGAACAATAGATGGCGTCACTATTTGCATTACACAATGAGGGATTTTCAAAACTGACCAATAGATGACGCCACTACTGCCAGGGCGAGGGAAGTAACTTATTTTTGGTCATAACTTGAGTATCGTTAATCCGATCTTTATCATTTTTCCAACAAATCGATAAATTATCTTGATTACTAAATATTTTCAAAAGGTACGAACCATCTATCTACAAAACTGTGGGAGATATGACGTTTTTTTCCAAATTGCGGGGGCGGGAGGGGGCGTGACAAAAATTGAAAATAAACTTGATCTGCCTGCAAGTATACGAAGCTTATGACCCATACATGTCAAACCTCTATCTCTTACCATCTCTGAGATCTGTGCGTTCATACAGATAAACGTGCTTCTCCCTGTTACATACTTTTGCACAAACTTAATATACTCAGTGTACCTTTGGTACAGAGTATAAAAAGTAACTCAGACTCGAACTGTTTGTCGCTTTTCACTATCAAAAGGGTGCCCACCAATGGTTGATTGGCGTTGGATGAATAGTTTTCTCGATTTTTACTCAAACATATATCACATATTTCGCATCGTTTCAATACTGAATCGGATCATGGAAACTGAGGCAATAATAAGCTATTTCCACTGAGCAACATCTAACATCTTAATATAAAATGTTTCTATTCAACACGTTCCACATAGAGCTATCTGTCACATAAACTAACAAATAACAGAATAAATTTCAAGTTTATCTGACACATGGCAGCTATTTGGAAGAAGAGAAACCTGCCCTTTATACGACCGCCTTCTGAGCGATAAACAATCCGGGCTGAGGAAAAACAGGAGCTGCGCGACAGCTATACTAAATATAGTTGATGACATCAAAAAAAAATATGGATAATGATAAGGTCACACTACTAACACTGCTTGATTAAAGCAAAGCTTTGAAAATGCATAATCTTTATTGCTTCTTGAGTACTGCACAAAAACTAATGCGATCCTACCTATCAAACAGGCGTCAAGCTGTTGTTACATCGTCCGACTCTTCATCATTTCTGTCCCTTAAGCGTGGAGTCCCTCAGTGATCAATTCTTGGTTCATTGTTGTTTTCTATTTATGTAAATGATCTCCCAGATGTTTTGTCAGAATGTGAAGTTCATATGTACGCTGATGATGTTCAAATGTATGTTTGTCGTCCATTGTCTAAAATTAATGAATATGTTACTGTGTCTAACTGTGAGCTATCTAAAGTTAGTGAGTGTTCAAAGAAAAATGATCTAGGATTAAATTTTATAAAATTAACTAAATTAAAATTATTAACAAAATTAAAAATGGAGCATAACACAAAAGACTATGCAGAAAAAGTATGCCACCTAGGTATCACGCTCAATCAAACTGTATCCTGGAGTGATTATATATATAAGGCTGTAGGTCAAATATACAGATTCCTCAGACTACTCACACAGCACTTTCTCCCTATGTCCCTTCAATGGAGTGGAAATCGTTGGCAACAGTGATGAAGCTAGCAAACATAAGCTTAATGTATCCTTTAACAATTTAGCTAGATTCGTTTTTGACCTAAAGCCAACTGACCACATTTTAAATTACTTCAAAAAGCTTTCCGATCTTATTTTAGATAGTTGGATCCTGTATAGTGCATTTTTATTTCTACATAAGCTTATTGGCACCAAAGAACCAAAGTATCTGTATAAAAAACTTGAATTCTCTACGTCTCGACGTTCTAATTACACTGTGAAACACTAAAAAGTTGATCGAGTCGGGACCAAAAAATTTAGAAAGGGTTTGATGGTAGTACAAAAACATATGCTGGGTTTGGTCTGGATAGCTGCCGTTTTCTTTTTATTGCACTTTGATGTTTTCAGCGTCTGATTGGGCTTCGCAACTCCATATCTTCATTCTTAAGTAGCCAGTCTAAAAAGTCACATCCATATGCTCAAAATTACAAAAACGTCTTAAAATCATCATGTTTTCCCCTCATTTTGTACTATTTTTCAACTTTGTCTTAAAAACTGTAACGAATTTGCTTGGACTTAAATAAACAAACGATTGGAACATACCAACTTCATTCGATTGGTCCTTCGTATAGTTACGGGCCCTTAAGCATGTAGAATTAGAACCAAAACTCGAAAAATGACAATTTTTGGTACCAATTGGCTGATACAGTCAAAAATTTTGATTGTTTTGTATTAAATCAAAAAAATAGTAAGAAAACATAACATAAATAATAAAAACTGTTATTAAAAAAATTTAATAATTTCTTCTTTCTTACCGAAAAGGTTCGTTTTTTCGAGTTTTTAAGACAGTTGTACGTGCTTGTGGGCCTATAACTATATGAAAGAGTAACTTAATGAAGTTGGTTCGTTCTAACAGTTTGTTTATTTTGGTCTAAGCTACAACTTTGTGCTGTATTATTTGTCCAAATTTGAAACGGGCTTCAAGATGAAGTTGAAAAACTGTAGAAAAGTGGTCAAAACTTGCCTTTTTTGGGCAACTTTTGTAATTTTGAGTATGAAGATATAAATTAGATATAAAGCAACAACTTTGTTAAAGATTTAAAAGCAAAATTCACAATAATTTACGAGATATGGAATAGTTAGTCCTACCCAATAAAAAGAAAACGGCAGCTAATCAGACCAAACCAAGACAGGGTTTTTATGCTACCATCACACTCTTTCAGAACTTTTTGGTCTCGACGCTTCAACTTTTTTGATTTCAAAAATGTGTCACAGTGTAATATAGTCTGCCCAAGACATCGGTTATCCTCATCCTCATAAATATGCTGTTCGCCTATAAAACAATCTGCCTCATGATTTAAAGACAATTAGAAGCGCACCTCAATTTCGAGTTGAGCTATTTGCACACTTTCAAAATCAGCTCAATAGACATTAAAAATGTTTTAAAACGACATAATTTCGAGCGAAATAATGTCGTTTTGTTTTGTCGGAATAATGTCGTTTTGAAACGACATAGTTTCGATCGAAATTGTGCCGCTTTTTTCTATCGAAATTATGTCGTTCTAAAACGTTCCAACTAGAATTTTTTGCTGTCGAAATTAAGGCGTTTCGAAACGACATAATTTCTACGCTACGTTTTGCCAATAAAATCAAATTATGCCAAAAAAAATTTGTATTTTCCGCCTCCTAACACAGTAAGATAATCTTTCAACATTAAATTTCGTAAATGAAGTTTATTATTGTCTGAAAATAATAGTACATAAATCCAGTATGTAGTTTCTTAACATGTTAGAAATTTTTTAAGCTCTAATGATAACACAGGTTTACAAAAAAAGGCCAGCTTTTGCAATAGAGAAGATAGCCAACTTTCCATATGTATAATTGGTCGCTGAATTCAAATCAATTGTCCATTTATTTTAATTAATTAAAGCTCTTTTTAAAGTTATGGACCAAATACTATAAAATTTTACGACTCTTTTTTACATTTTTAAAATAATATTAACGTCCAAAATGTCTTTAAGTTAACAAAAATTAATTTCAAATAATTTTTTAATAGGCACTCTTTTGTTTTCCAATAATAACCTTGTTATTATCAAACTACCAGAAATTTCAAAATCATGAAAAAAATGGAAAATTTTTATAGTTTTTGGGCTATAACTTTAAAAAGAGCTATTATATCGAAAAACTGAAGATGTGGTAAATTAGAGGAGGACTATCCATTAATGTTTCCTAAGATATTTTTCTGTCATCAGACCATTTTTTAGAATGGGGAAAAAAAATAATTTGATCATAAAATAACCATATTTTCCATTTTCAAATCGATTAAAGTTTTGGCTTATGAACAAAATCAAAATGTGTTTGGTTTTTCTGTAAGATCATTCAATGCAGCTTATATTGAAATTTGGTTGGAAAAGGTTAATTACTGCGGTCCCAGCACCTATAAATGTAAACAACACCCGTTTATGCAAATATCTCATAAACCTGACGTGCTGGGCGAAAACGGTCAAAAATGCGTATGGAAAGTTTGCTATCTTCTCTATTTCGAAAGCTTGTAACCAATTGTAATGTTTACTATGTATAAATATAAACATTTTTTAGGACTTCGTTTACAATTTGATTGCAAATCGGACACTTTGCTTTTTGTTATTTATCAAATTCGCCATCGAATTCAGCAATACGTCTAGAATTTTCGTTTTTCAAAAGATTTTCCTCAACTACTTTATCCCAACACGATTTGCACACATTAATGTGATTGCAAGGCCTCAAAAGGACAGATTTTGGGTTCACGAAACAAATGTTGCATGGGTTTTCATGAACAAATGAAGACTTAGTTGGTGCGCTTAAATTTGAATGAGTCGACGTCAGGGATGATGCTGATATGCTTAACCACGCCATATCCTCCAAATTTGTTAGTTCCTCAAAATCGTCATCGTTATCGACAAAGGTAAATAAATCTTGTTTATTGAAGCGATCATTCAATGCAACAGTGCCAGACAAAAACCCTTTCTTTTAATATTATATAAAAATTATTTTGATTTTTTGACTCTGTCATGAGTCTTTAAATTTTGTAATTGGTCGATCGAAATTATGTCGTTTTAGAGCGACATAGTTTCGACGTTCCAATTAGAGTTTTTAGTCGAAATAATGTCGTTTTGTTTTGTCAGAATAATGTCGTCTTAAAACGACATAGTTTCGAGCGAAATAATGTGATTTTGTTTTGTCGGAATAATGCCGTTTTTGAACGACATAGTTTCGAGCGAAATAATGTCGTTTTGTTTTGTCGGAATAAAGTCGTTTCAAAACGACAGAATTTCGATCGAAAACGACAGAATTTCGATTCCAAATGTACTGGGCGAAATTATGTCGTCGGAGTTACATATGTCGCTATGTCTATGCTAACTATGCAATATGTTTGAGCCGGAAGATATGCAGCTTTTTATGGGACGCAATAGAAGCAATATTACGGGAATTTTGTTGGCGATATTTCGAAACTTTTATGTTTACCGAAGAAGTGGTGCTTATGGCCCTGAACGGGGGGATGGGATTGAATAATCTGGCGAATTACATAGAGATGGCTGCAAATTATAGAAGAAAAGTCATAAATGAAAATTTTTAAATAATATGCAGAATATGAAATTATGTTAATTATATGTAAAATAAGTAAATGTTTTTATGTTATACAACAGAGGGAAGGCTGACGGATTTAATCCAAGTTTTAAATGTTTGTTTATTATTAGTTAATCAAATTATCAAATGAAAATTAACATCTATCTGCCTATCAATCTATAAACCATACAGAACTGGAGTCGACGAATTATGCGGCCTAAGCAACATGCGTGAAAAGTCAATGTTACAACTGGCTAGCTCAAGGTCTTTGGTTAATTATAAATCTTTATAACCAACACATATCAACAAATATTAATTACAACATTTTGGAATAGCAATTGGGTATGTCCGTACAACGATCGCTGTTTCGAGAATAACCAAATTCTCTCATCTGCGGACTTGTTTTGCTGTTCACACTTCAAACAACCATCCAGTTTGTACTTAGGCCTCATTCAATCGGCGAGTAAAGATATAACATAATTCCTAATGTTGTAAATTCGCAGCCCGAATTTCGGATATGGTTTTTTGCTTGAAGGTGTTTGTTTTGAAAAGAAAATAAAGGCATTTTCTAGGATATTGCGCAATTTTAAAGGAGATGTGATTTCTGCACTTCCAGCGTACATCAATCTCAGAGGATGACCTTGTCGGTATTCTCAGCTTCATACATTCATGATGCTCGATGATATTGGGAGAGGTGTTTAAATGGTGATTTGTAATCACAACTGAAGGACCCGTGTGCACTAGCTGTTCTTCTTTTTTGGAATTGTCAACAGACGGTTGCTAGCTAAGAGCTGATCTCTCATCTCATCATAAGAAAGCCACAACAACAATGCATACGGGTGTGCTTCATGTACTTTCAGCCGAGCTTCTCTCAATGCCTAAGACTATTGGCGTAAACGTGCGCCATATGAAAACAGATGTGGAGTTGTATACTAAAAACATAAAAAGTTTTATCACAAACATATTTTTGCACTTCTCTGCATTTTATGCAGACTATGGTCCAATTTGCTATAAGTCTGCTTTCACATCTGACAAGACACATGGTATTATCTTTAGGTTGGACGTTATTAAAGGTAGAGCAGGAAAGAGAGAAAAGTTTTCCATAAGCTCTGCGTCGGCAGCAGCCAATCAAATAAAGCTTTTCTCAGTTACCATGGGCAACGTCTCTGCTTTCACTGCCGACCTCCTATGTAGTGAAATGCTTCTAGAACGTAATCTCAATCTTTAACAAATTTTGCATATGTTTGAGTCAGCCTGGGCAGGGCGCATGCTAGATTGTTTATCACTGTCATTAACTGCATCTTAATTCTCTCAGTGTTTTTTTTGTTTTTTTGCGGGGGCTGACGTTTTACATGTTTTGCTGTTAATCAGTGAGCGGCAAATGCCAATTTATTGCTGATAAGCGGCAATTCAATTATATGTATCGACGTAAGTACCGTGGTAAGTTACTTTATCAATAATAATTATAATAATGCCAGCGCATTAGGCATCCGATTTGTTGGCATTAGTCAATACCAATCGCCCTGAACGGTGTGGAGTACTGCGCCTGGGAGTTGGTTTCTGGCGTCTGATAATAACCCCGGGGCAATTATAGCGAAATTCACAATTGCCAATTGCCTGCTTGCCGACGTCACAGGACAAGTCCCCTCTACGTACGTTCGCGCGAGTATGTACGTCATGCCGAAAAAGAAAGAGGGGTCCCAACCCAAACCAAATGGCAAAGTGCTAAATTTAGCGCCAGGTGAGAGGTGGCTCCCTTCCACATGACTCAACACACACCGAATTATATTGTCTCGGCTAGACTTCTAGTTTACAAATGGACTTATTTGTTACTTATTGCGTTTGCTATCTAGCAAATTAAGGGAACGCTTTGCTTATTCATTCATTGAATCGGTATTAGTCAACCCACCCACACGACCCATAGGCGCCCTCCAAAAAAACAAATGTGATTTCCCCTCATAAGCATTAATGAGACACGTCAAAGTTGAGACTGACGTCGCATGGTGATAAGATTTGCTTGTTTCTTTTTAAGTGGAAAACTTCCACAAATTACGGATAAAAATGAAGTATCACCTTAATTTGGCATTTTTTATTTTTGGAATCAATTCGTTGGTGCTATTTCTGTGCATATCAGTGAATAGTTTAAATGAAAGAGCTGAAAGCAGTTTCTAAGAATATATTGAAGCCAAGAAGGGCGGGGGCAGATGGATCAGTTTATAGATAAAGTTCACTCAATGTCCTTATCCAACTAACTTTTGTGACCTGCTTATTACCATCTCAAACGAAAACAACAGGGTATGGATATACCCATAGAAGACGCTTTTCTACCGTAGAGTAATAGAAGAAACGTAGTACCCTACGCTGTATAATCTACCTAGTCCGGCTTATAATGAAACGGCATACATTTTTCCATGGTCAACCCCCACTCTACCCATTCTTTTCGAGAATCAATCCATTTACGTGTTTATGGTCCTTCGAGCCGGATCGTACTACTAAAAAGCGCATCGAAACCTGTTTACATTTGTCATGCTTAACCCATACTCTACTCATTTCTTTGGAGAAACAATCCCTCTACGTTTTTATGGTCCATCGAGCCAGAACGCATTATATAGAAACTGCTAGAACTTTGCTATATTGAAAAAATGTATTTTTACAAAATATTGTAATTCCGAAATATTTTGTTAATTGATGAGAAGAGCACGTTCGGACTTATACAATTCCTAAAAATAGTAAAAACTTAAAAAAAAAAAAACATTTCAATGTGTTTTCAAACAAGGCTACAAGCCGGTCCTGAACCGAACCCCAAAGAACCGGACCATGAACCGAACCTGTCAAATATTTGAGCCCCTGAACCCAACCCACTGTATACAATAAAAAGGTTCGCTTCAAACAATCATTTAAGACAATTTCTTAAAATAATTTCTAGTTTTCTCAATATTATGACCGAAAAAATCTATTTTATAGTATGGTACAGAATCGCTTGAGTTGATAATTATAAATGCTTATTTGAAATCCAATTCATATTGCGATTTTGAGAAGAAAGAAAAACTTAAGTATAGTCGGAACAGAGGAAAGCAAATGAATTTGGATGCAGATTTTAACAAGAATCCCTGCCCTGATGATTCCTTTTAAAGCTCTTTTGAACATTCAAGAGATTGAATTCATGTCCGACTTAAAGAAGACTCGGAAAGTCTCATGGATATGCTTAAAATATGATTTATTTAAATAGAACTAGAAAAAGACTCACAAATGATTAAAAAATTTGACTTGAAATTTATGAAAAAAACGGGCTATAAACGACTCTTTCAGAAGATTCTCATTTATGACTATTTGAATCAGACAGAGGACTCAAAAAAGACTCAAATGTGATCAGAAATTTCATAAAATGCTGGCTGGGAATGTAGGTAGAAGCAAAGACACTACATATGTAGATACCGCATCTCATACAAACGCTTTACTTTTTTTTTTTGGGATCCAGTGTCAGCTCCCTGGAACAATCGTTTTTTCTTTCACATGCGTCATCTATAATATCTGTAATATCTATACTCCTCGTTAAGGCTGCGAGAAGATAAAAATTGGGATCCAATGTCAGCTCCCAAGAACATCGTTTTCTGTTTCACATGCGTATAATATCAATAAATCTTTGATAGAAGGTATGGCTTCTAAAATTCAAAGACCAGACACTTTTGAAATACTTTTTAGAACAGCTGTGAATGATAACCAAGAAGGAATGTGGTCCAGTCGACTTGACGACTGACATACACAGCTTGATAATCTGGACGCGTTCTCCTGATCAAATTTTGACCGAATGTAGAGGCAATCTATGAACCCAGACTCGAACCAAAGCCTTGGGTTCGTTTAGTACAGGAACCGGTCCGCGAACCGAACCATACTCTAACCTCCGGACCGAACTTTCCCCAAAATTCTACAGTTTTGCAGTCTTAATTTCAAATATACCCAAAAATACCAAAACAAAATTTCAAATGTTCTATAATTATTTAAATTAACTTTCTGTATTGTAAAGACTTTCAAATCATTAACATAATATGAAAGTTGCAGAACCGACCCTTTTTGAGAGAATCATGACCTAAACCATCTCAACTGAAGACCTTTTGAGCATAAGAGCGAGTCGGAGCTCCTTTATAAGGGAAAATGTTCAGATCAAAATGACTTCAGGAACTTTTATAGCCTTATTCCACTGACACATATGACCAAATTCGGGTGTGTTCCAGAAATCTCTAGAGATTTTTTTACAAACGATTTGAGTTGGATCTAAACTAGAAGGACTTTATATGTGAAATGATAAGCATAAGGTCGGCTACTAGATCATAGGTAGGTAAAACCGTACGCATTAAATTTATTTAGCCTTGAGCAGTCGGTTTTGTCATCGAATCTAGTAGCCTGGCACATCACATATAAACCCCCGCAGTTTTAATACGAAATGCAAGCGTTTAATACCAAAATCTCTAGAGATTTCTTTTTTCCCCCAATTTTCTACATTCAGAAACTATGTTGCCATTCGCCCCAAACACTATGAGTATTTTTCCTAAACGTATTATGCTTCATTCGGTTGTGAATGTACATTTTCAGTTGTATTACCAAATTTGTACATATATGTGGCAGTGATATCCGGCTATTATATCGTTTTCTTTAAGTGTATATTTTGCATTCAGAAAAAGTCAAGTTGAAAGACTCTTTTAAAAGCTAAAATCGAACAAATTTCCTCCATCAATTTGTTTGATTTTGGCTTTACATAAATTGATTATTCTCCTAACAATTTGCTCTTTTTATCCGTGTGTTTCAAGCTTAAGGGGGGAACCTGATTTAGATTCTTCAAAAAATCGAATTTTTTTTTGCATAAATGTCTACCCAAACTATCCAAGAATGTGTCCCTAAAATTTCAGAAGCAAATTCAAAATATTTTTAAAGTTACAGGAGAAATAGTGAGCTAGCGTCGAGATTTTTTATATACGATTTTTTATATACGAAAACATAGACGTGCGATTTCTCGGTTTTTCATTTTTACGATTGTTCCTAATTGGCGGGAAAGATTGGGAAAAAATTAAACGTCCTATCGAAACGAGGCAAAATTTATTGTATTCGGGACTAAATTCTCTTCTAGTTTAACCTAAAAGACCTTAAGAAAGTTATGATTAACATACTTTTTAAACAATCTGAAGTGAATTTTTTTTTTCAAAACAAATGATTTTTTTTTTAATTTGCGAAAAAATTTTGAATTTCTCACTTTTTGTTCAATTTTCTTGGTTTAACTAGAAGCTATACTATTGAAAATAGAAAATTTTTTGGGTTTTTTTGTTTCAGGTGGAAATTGCGACCTGCATCTTTCTCGCCGCACGACACATGCACACTCGAGGCGCCTCGGCGAAATGCTTGTACCAGGCTTAATATGACATATATTTTAATGAAAAAATTTGAGAAGACTGTTGAAATATATAACAATAAAACCTGAAAGTTTCGTTTCAATCGAATATTTCTTTCCTTCCCAAAAAAGTTCTCGGAAAAATCGTTTTTTTGAAGCTTCTAAAGCAGGCTCCCCCCTTAAGACTAGAGGTCGGCAATGCAAGCAGAGTAGTAGCCACTGGCAATAGAGAAAATGTACAGATAGCTGTTAAAGCATTTCTTTCGGCCTTGATTTGATGTGAAAGAGATAAGACAGCTTTTAAGCTGTGTTTTAATTTAAAAATTAAAATTATATTCTTGCCTTTAATTGTAACTTTTTGGAAGATTTCTTCTTTAAGCACGGTATGGACAGCGCTCGCAAACGAAAAACTCCATATAAAAAAAACTTTGTAAAAGTTTGACGTCTGACTATTTGACTCTGTGTACGGAGAGAAACAAAAAGAACTTAGTACTCGAACATTGCACTCTGAATTTGTGGATGGTATGAACAGCTGTTCGAGTTTTTTTTTTGGGCGCCCAAAGTAATTAAATTTATTTATTTTGACGGTCAGAAGCAAAAAAAAATGTCCGAATAGAAAGGTAATAGTTGAAATCGTTTGAAGCACTTTCATGAGGAAAAAAAAATTGTTCTTATTTAAGACCTAAAAAATAAGAAGGGTGTTGATGCAGTTGACATAGAGAGCCTCCACCTCCAGCAGCAATCCGCAGTGCAGAAAAAGCTGTAACATAGTTGTTGCGTGCCCGGGCCAATGCCGAAATAGAGCAACTACAGCAATACTTAGTTTTATGAAATAAAAAAAAATTTAACTATGAAAATTTATTATATTTTTTATTGATCTCTGGAGAGGGTGCTTCATTTTGGAGCCAAGTGCACAATCCAAAGAAGCAGTTAAAACCAGAGATGCAACACGGTTATGAACCGATCCGGTTCCGACTTTTATTTAATTGTGAACCGAACCTTAAACCAAACCAAAGTTCAGAAATTTGCTGAACCTGAACCTAATCCGAACCTACATTTTCCGTTCGGTTCAAAAATTAAAGATATTCTGAACTCTTGCTAATTTGTTGTTATCAATATTTTGCAACAAAGGCTCGAAATCATTACGAAAGTATAAAGGATTTTCAATATAATTTCTAGAAATAAGTAATAATAGAAATAACAGTCTTTGATGGCACAAATAGAGAACCGATTAAATCAAACCTTTTAAAAATTTTGACAGCTTATTAATGTAAACAACTTAATGCTATTGCGCGAACTGTCTTATCAGTACCATGGTGTCACAGTTGATCAGGTCTTAAAATTTGTTTTGTCTGGTCAAAAGTACAGAAATTCTGAAATTCTGCAATGAAGTTCTCTATATAACAAATTCGTCTCCTGAACACTGCAATTTCGTATTTCTTTCTGTATATTATGATTTTTTTATTATAGTGAAGTTTTTATTGGTGCCGTTGAGATTCGCTATAGGGAATTTACACTTTATTTTGAATATTAATCACATAAATTGGATTTCTACTAAAGTTGCGTAAAACTTTGGCCGAACCAAGGTTGGAACCAAAACCTTTGCCAAAAAACCTCGAACCTAAAATTTCCATACATGAATCATTGGCAAATTTCGGTTCGAAGCCGCGAGTCAGAGCTCCGAAAAAAATTTATTGGGTTGGTTAAAACTGTTGGCGCTAGGGAAGTTTGGAAAGTATTGTCTCCAACTATTGTGTAGAAGTGCGTCCAGCAAAGGGCATGATGACGAGGGACGTCATGACGGGTTTGACAGACAACCCTGCGGACTCCAGTCGGTACTCCCTGAACCAAGCCCGTCGAGGCTAAAAGCGGAGAGGCCCATCGAGCAATTATCGGTACCACGGAATGAGCAGTAGCCCTAGGCTGCTCACATTGCCGGAGATGGATTTGGTTGTGTGTTGATACCTACATCGCGGGTAGTCTCAATTTGGTTTTCGACGTGGAGTTGCGTATCCACGTGAACCAAAAATTAGAAGATGTTTTAGATGGACTTCGCCTTTCACCACGGGGCAATTGTCACGGCCGACAGTCTGTTTTTCGAATAAGGCAAATGAGACGCTGGTGTCTGCTTCTTGCATCCTCATTTTCCTTCCCTTCCAACACGATTTCTTCGAAAGAATGAAAATGGGAAAGAGCTGCCCCAGCTACGCCCTTGGGCTATAACGATCCGCATTTCATTTTCTGAATTTTTTGTATTATGCTTTCAAATCATTATAAATCGTTTTAAACAAATAACAGCTGGAAAAGAGGGTGAGGTTACCTTAAAAATACCAAATTTGGCATTGTTCTGCATTTTTGGCATTTTTTGGCTATTTCACACTTTCGCACACTATTCTGGTTTTAGGTTCCATTCGCGCATTAAATGACTTTTCTGTGCGCCCAAACAGTTTGGAGTTCTTCGTACCGTGCTTTAGCAGGTAAATCTTTTATTAACAACTTTCAATTCACAGTTCCCAGTATCCACCGAGTTTACAACTTTCCGATTACTTTTTTTTTTAGAAGAAAACAACTCATGAACGCGTCATTTCTGTACAAATAGTGCAAAAATTTATAACTGTCATCGTGTGTCGTTGACACACGCTCCTCAAAAAGGTATCAAAAATAATATGGGACACCAAATTGGTAATTTGTACTTTGATCCCAACCCCCAATGCAGAATGTCGCAATTGTTATTAGTCAAAGCGATGAGCACATTAACTCAACTTTTAACACTTTTGTTGTTGTGATTTGATAAAAAAAAATAAGAAAATAAAACTCATGTTGACTGGGTCAAGGAGGGAGGGTGTGCCTAAATTTGTGATAACACTCTCGCCAAATGATTAGAGCGCTTATCTTGTTGATGGCCACAACGGACCATCTATTAGATGGTCAAGATAGAGATAGCCAGCGGGGTAACTAATCAATTAGTAACAATAAATCTCTCCAGCGGTTAGGGTCATACGTGAAAAAGTTTGAATGAATTGTACAACTATTTATATAAAGGCACAAATGATGTAATAACTATGATGAAATATTTTGTTTATTTGATGTTTTTTTTTAAGTGCGTAGAAGACTGAAGAAGGCTAAGAGAGAGAGAGACTTAGTCCACCTCGATTTCTAGTAAAATCGCAACAGAACTGTTTGATAAAGTACTGAGGATATTTAGTTGTACTCGTTAAATGGTAAATGGTAAACTTATCATACAGGAGCTACAGAGTGAACTTTTGAAATGGCAAACCAGCAGTTTTTTTTGATTTAGTTACTTGAGAATAAAAACTTTATAGCTTCAGAACAGTGTGGCCTATTTAGCTATTTAGTTGCTAAATGCTATTAGCTACAAATCTGGCAATTTTTTAATTATGTTTAGCTATTTTGAACTATTTTGTTACTTGTGAGTCGTAATGCAAAATAGTGCCTAATAATTTTGTTTAAAGCCTAAGCATTCTATGCTACAGAACTTCCCCTCTGTACAACAAAAGTAAGCAGTTATGAACTAGGGCATAATCATTAGAAATAGTTCCAAAGTAGGACCTATTTTAGTACTATCTGAAGGGTTCTTTCACTACTGTGGCACAATAAATACGTTGAACCTGGTGTGGACTAAATTGTGCAACAGAATTCAGCTGAAGACGTTAAATGCTATTTTAAGCAAGCCTCCAAACCCAAGTATTGTTTTTAACTTCGATTCGCGGGTTAAAGTTCAAGTTTTTTCTGAGAGGTTTTTGGTTCAATAGAAATGCAATTTATGTGACTACTATTCAAAATGATATTCCGAATTTCTGTACTTTTGATCAAACAAAATAAGTTTTAAGGCCCTGTCAACTAAGAATTCATTGGATGGTACTAAAGCAAGAGCTTTAGATTGTTTCATGTTCAATTTAATCGGTTCTATATTTTTATATGAAACACTCTGGTTAGCGTCAAGGTTTTTCATCTTCTGAACGTGAATCAAGGATCTAAAAAAACAAAGCTTATTACGGGTGCCGACGCACCTAAAGCACATTAAAGCAGAGGTCATATTCGTATTCATAGTCTACCCAATGGACTGGAGCATACTCGCCGGGCGTATAAGAGGAGGAAGCACTTGGTGAATACGGATTTAAAAGTGGCTAATAGGTTTAGAAGAAGACTTAGCCACAACAGCTGCAACGGGAGCACAGCAAGCTATCACAGCAAGCGTGGGCCTAAGGAATCTCCACTAGAATGGGCTGTGGAGGATAAGCAGGTTTAGGTTAAGGGCCGACTAGTGTGTACAAGGGCGGTCTATCAGGGGAAATTGCATACCAGCAACATACCAAAAAGGCTTATCGGCCACAAGTTAAACGAAGCTGCCGGCATCGAAATGCCAATCTTTTATTTATTTATGATCCATTTCGAGATTTTCAATGCAAAGTCGCGCTAGCGCTATACTTGGCAACAAGGTCCAGTATATTGAAGGTTTGGTGGTGTTTCTAGCTGATTTTCGTGTGCTGAACACGAATCTGTTTTCAGAAATGGTCCATTACGTGGAGATTTTTACTAATTTGAGCTTAAAGTGGCAAAAAATGGCCCTTTTGACCCTTTTAGACGCGTTTTGTGGGGAACCGATACTTTAGTGTTGACTTTTTTTGATAATATCGTAAATTACTATTTCTTAACTTTAAAATAAAGTATCCCAAAGAATTGTACGATTATTTTTAGCAAAGATGCACCTGAAATATGAACTAACGGCTGACCATGATATTTTAGTACGTCAGCAAGTCGAAATAAACAAACATGATTGATTGATTCCGCAAAGCTGTGGTTTCAACTGTGTTGTGCACACTAGCCTGCACGGGGCGTGTTTATTTGTCCAGATAAGCCTTAAGTTCTGCCGTCGGTTCATCTTTCAGCCACATGTGTGCGCGCACCCTAAAGTTGCCTTTACACTTAACATATATCTCTAAATAGTCGGTTGTCAAAATTCTCTAAAGAGAAACTCTTATCAAACTGAACCTGTCAAATTAACAACTCAACTCTGCCTGACTTCGATATACTTGTTACTCAGGGGGAGAAATGTTTAATACCCTTTTCTTATGTAAATTAACAGAGCATTAACATTAATGTTAACATATTAACATTATGTCAGCAGACATCGGCAAAAGCTGTGTTCCTTGAGGAAAAAGCCGAAAAGTATGCAACGTTTTCTTATAGCTCCGCTATTTATTATCCAATCTTTTTGAGAATTTCAGAGATTTTTGAATATAAAAATAAAAGCAACCCCCTAAACTTCCTTTTTTTTTAAATTTTTTAAATTGTTTAGATTTGTGTTGAAAAGTGAGCTTTTTTTAGAGCTTTCTTCAATTTGCTTTGAAAAAAATGCATGTCTTAACGTTTTCTTTAGCACCTCACTTAGATCAGTTAATTGTTTTTGTTTTTGACTAACTTGCTGTTATGTTATCTTTATGTTTATGCCAGAAATCAGTTTAGTAGTTTCATTACGCATACTTCTGGTGAAAACAAGTTAAATTATACCTAAAAGTGATTTCGTCAATTACTCAATGGTTCGTTTCACATTTATTAAGGCTATAAATGATGATATCTGATCAAGGTTTATGGACTTTTAAACATAAAACGTCTCTATTTCCGGGACTTTAATTCCATTTGATATTCATTCCTGATATGGGAGAGGTGGGAAGGATAGGGGACGAATTTTTTTTTAAGCTGTGATTGATTTTGAGATATCCTAAAATTTTTGTTTACTTACTTTACTAAGACTTGAACTCGGTACCTGGAAAACTTAACACACGGACGACGGCGCCTTAGCCCACTCGACTTTCAGATATAAGCAAGACCTGGCGTCAAAATCATACTTAAGAATGTAAGCAGTTGGCATTTTGCCGCTCAGCGAACAACAAGGGTCGAGTGGACAAGATATTCGCTTAGAAAATGTCAAGATTGTGGGATCAAGGAGCATTTTTTGTTTTTTTGTGATTTTAACATTGTCTATAAATTATACCATCCTTAAATCAACTCGTCCACAAGTTTGAGGTCAAGATCAGTTCTCGAATTCGAGAAGTTTTCGTTTTAAAAAATTAAGTAGAAAAAAAAACTAAATTGAAAACGATTTCAGTCTCTCCAATTCGTGTTAGATGTCTGTGGGTAGATTTTACTTAGATTCCGAACTGCAGTCAATAATGCCCGACAGGGTGTTGCTGCTGAGATAAATCGCACTTTTTGCTGACAGAAACTCTCGCCAAGCGCTGTTAATTGCCTTGCTTTTCCAACTGGCCTCAAACGCTTTCCCCAAAAACTTTTGCCAAAAAAAGCGAGTGCAAGGTTTCAGTGTGGGAATATTTCTTAAATTGTTCGGTTAAAGTTTTTCTAAGAAGTTGCAAAGATTTTAGACGATGTAAAATTTTAGAGCTGGAAAAGTCTCCAATTGATACTATATTAAATTTTTTAGTGTGGCCGTATATCTAAAATAATAAACTAACTTCTTTTAAGTGTGGCTGTATTGTGGGGTTAAAAGTACAAAAGCCATAAAATAGCTTCAATCGTATTTCGTAAAACATTTATCACAATGTGACTGTTTTAGTGACCTGTTTGAATGTCAATTATTGAACTTCAAGCAGGCTACAGGTCAATAAGCTATGATTTTTGTTCATAACACACACCCACACCCACACACAACTAAGGAGGCTACGAGCAATTTCATTAATCACCACAATTCAATCATCAGCAGTCTTTGCCTATCTTTAGGGAGTTAGCACAAGCTACCTCATGCCAGGCATGATACAACAATCGGTGAACAGAAACCCACCCCTTAAAAATTCCCGTCGGCAAGTGTCAACTGCAAACTGATATTTTGTGGCCCGAGCAGAGGGCACACTGAGAGAGTGTCATACCTTTTTTGTTGTATCATGATGCCAGCATTGCTATAACCGCATGGGAATCTTAAAGACAGTCTTAAAGCAAAATCCGACAATAGCCTCATCAGCCTTATGCTGCATAAGCTCAATGGTCTTTAGTAGCGTTGGGTAAAGGTTGTTCATTTCATTTAACATGTTCACTTGTTCTTTTGCTTCTAAGTGAGTTTCAACTCACTCAAATTGCTCACTTGTTCAGTAGTTCAGTTGTTCTTGTTCACTTGTTCTAGGTCTATGGCGGAAATTTGTGTGAGCGCACGAATTTTGTTTTTTGTTTTGCCGTCGGTATTTTTAAGGGGTGGTTTTCTGTAACACAATTTCACAAATTCAGTTCTAAAGAAAATTTCAGTTAACCGAAAACTAAACCGCACTTTTTCGTTTTTGGAAAGGCAAGGAAAAGTCTTAGAATTCAAATTCAACTTTTCAAAATACTTTTCACAATTGAAACTGAACTGAAGAGTGGCACAGGCCTACGACTGGACTTACTTTTTGTTTCCCAGGCTGATAACAATGACCTTTCAATTTGAAATTCCGAAATTGATTTCAAAATGATTGCCGAAACTGTCTTCTGCCAATGAATACACGTGTGGCGGCCTCTCCGCTGGCGAACAAAAGTGAAGGTACGAGTTATAATATCATATTGTTCAGTCAAGAAAAATCCCCTTTTTTAGATGTATGGGCTGTAGATCCGAGGGGGGTAAACGCCTAAGGCGCTAACGGACCTTAATCAACGGTCTGTGGTAAAGCGTAACTATGTAATCTGATAAAAAGTAAATATCATGTATAAATATAAATAAAAGTGTGTGTGTGGGGGAGGGGGGAGGGGCTGGTGCTGCTGCTGCTGCTTGGGCAATCATAAAATCAAATCAAATAATAATTATAAGCGTGGCGCAAATTTTTCTGATTCCAATTCTTTCGCACGACGGCATTGACGTCGTCGACGCCAACAGCGACGCCCGAGCAGATAGCAGAGCTATGGGGCATGGGGACATGGACATGGACATCGACATCGACATCGAACTATCGTCTGCCGACGTCGACGCCGACGCCGTCGCCTGGGACTGCCTCACACACGGCTCGGCGCAGCGATTTTCGTATAAATATAAAATTATGCGACGACCTGATATTATGAATCAGTCTCGTTTAGACACACGCCAATGCTAATTGTCTCGGTCCCGCGTTTCCAACCAGTGATCCCCACACAGAGTTATTGATGAACCCCGATCAGTGATCAGTATTGGACACAGTATTATTAGTTTAATTATCGATAAAGTGAAACACAACAACAACAACAGCAGCCAAAGAACCAAAACAAAAATGTGCCAACAAAGTGAGTAACAAAGTCCAATTGAAATTTACAATCAGTTAGAAAGTATTCCCCCAAAATTAAATCATACTTTGAAAATATAGACAATTAGCTAGGCCAAAGCAAAAAAAAGAGATAAAGCCAGACCACCCTGAATTTGCAATGGTTTAAAAATATTTTGATTTCGAAGAAACGTTCAGGTTGTATCATGGTGGAAAGTTTTTATAAAGTGGGTAGAATAAGTGAAGATAGCTGAAATGAAGTAGGAATTGATTTGGTTTCCAAAATAGTTTTCGATTAAATGGTTCAAGTCAGGAAAAAACAGCGCATTATTAAACCATGCTTAACAAAAACCATTGTGCTGCTAGGGCCTTGGCATAAAATATACATTAACTGTTCATTTGCCTAAAGAATTCTTATTTATAGCCGAGAAGCTCTAATAAGCATTTTCAGATTTTCATTTA
Organism: Lordiphosa magnipectinata; assembly: GCA_037044535.1. Taxonomy (NCBI): domain Eukaryota; kingdom Metazoa; phylum Arthropoda; class Insecta; order Diptera; family Drosophilidae; genus Lordiphosa; species Lordiphosa magnipectinata. The sequence continues at coordinate 186,266 of JBAMBO010004461.1, forward strand.
AGCCCCGTACTCAGAACGACCGAAAATTCCATTCGTCGGAGTATTTTATATAATGGCTTTGCTTTGATGCTCTGATACTGGTAGAAAGTTTTTCTATTTGTGTGAAATACTGTGTGTGAAATTCTGAATACAAGCATAAAAAAGTTTTAAAAAAATCATGCTGAAACTTTAAGTTAAACTTGTTTTTTAAATATTTTTATAAATATTTCCAAAATAAAAGTAGTTTTTATTTTACTAAACCAAAGCAGCTCAAAATAGAAAAAAGTCAAAAAAAGCTTATAAAATTTAGATCAATATAAAAAGTCTGTAGTGTAGAAAAGAGCCCACACAGTTTTCTACCAAGTAAGAACTAAGGTGGAGAATCCACTGCAACTCTTCTGTCATTGTCTAGCATTTAGCAGCAAGCGACACTCAGTTTTGGCTCATAGTTTCCTACAAGATCTTTTAGATACCTTTGAAATGCTCTAATTTGTGCTATTTTCCAAATGAGGAAAAATAAGGAAAGCATCTCCCTCTAAGCGTAGAAGAATTGGAAGCCTTCCACTTTAACCTTAGCTAGCTAATTATGTGGCAGGTATCAGTGCTTACAAGTTAAATGTTTATTAACTAAATGTTATTAAGCAATGGCTGTGGCGTAGTGTTAGTGTTCTGCGACTTCTGCGTGGGAGCTTGGGTTTATTGTTGCTGGTCGTGAAAAAGTTTTAACTTTTTACCCTTTGCCAAAAGAATGCTCATAAAAAGAAAATCTGTTCGCAATGTAACAAAATCATGCATTTTTATTGACAATAGTCTACGAAGCACGCTTTTTCTATATTCATGAACATTAAGTTCTCACTCATTAACGATATGGGCATGTCTTATAATCCTTTTGTTCTCGAAAAAACATGAAAAAAACTGATCAAATTCATTTTGATATTCACCTGATTAAATTGAAGTTTTCAAAAATATCAATTTTTCCATTTCATTTGGCAAGAAAATAAAACATTTCTGTTCTAAATGATATTAAAAAGTTTCAGAATGATACTAAAAAAGTAATAATGATATGTTAAACAATACAAACAACATACTCTGTACCCCCCAAAGATTGTGTATATCTGCTCAATTTAAGTTAGAAGCCACACAAAAAGGCAAAACAGCCATAAAGTGTGCGTTGCGGTCGGAGGAACCCATTATAATTGTTGGTTTTTCTTATAACTCGACTATCGTTCATCCTATCGTTTTCATTACTTCGGCAAATTGCTAAATAATCTTGATTACTAAATATCTCTAGAAGTTACAAACCATCTAGCTACAAAACTTAGATAGATATAACGTTTTTTACAAATTGCGGGGGCGTGGAAAAAATTGAAAATAAACTTGATCTGTCTGCAAGTATAAGAAGTATATGTTTCTTATATATCAAACGTCTATCTCTTACCATCTCTGAGATTTGTGCGTTCATACTGATCAGGAATATATATACTTTATAGGGTCGAAAATGGTTCCTTCTCCCTGTTCTCCCCCACTCTGTGTACCTTTTGTACAGAGTATAAAAATATCGAATTGAAATTTTTAACATATCAATTTGATATATTTTCATATAGGAGTAAGATTGATTTGAAAAATATCATTTTTTCTCTCTGTATGTAAGCAAGAGGGAAGGGGAACGACCACTCCAACTCCCTGAAAATGTTCTACACAAATGTATAGTATATTTTTTTTGAATTTTTTCTAATGTCTTCAGCTGAAACACGAAGAAATTTCATATATTTTTATTTGTACGAATCGAGCTGAGGACGTTGCGCAAACGACTACCAAGCTGTAGTGTCAGAGAGCGACAAATCATAGTAAAGAATGTAGCCATAAGCACTTAGCCACTCAGCAAGCAACAAGCCCCTTGGTGTAGCGGATGAGACGTTGACTTAGAAAAGCGTGGTTGTTTTTTTTATATATAATATTTAATTGTGGTTTTTTTGTCTTTCTGTGGTCTTCATTAAAATATTAATATTTAGGGTGTTCACTTTGATATGCAATTAGGCACTTGTTGAAAAGTGTAAACCATTCCCACAAGAATTTCCTCTGAACACTTTGTGCACAGCTTTGCTCGACCCAGACTCTTGTCTACCTATAGTTGGACTGTGTGTCCATATTTTTTCTAGAATAAAGCCTATTTCCAAAACGCACTAAAATAAATTTTTATGTCAAACTTCACATGAATAGAAACACTTTTGAATTGTTTGGAAATCTGAATGCTATTACACTGCAGTCTTATTTGTATGAAGTATTGTGCCAAAAAATAAATATGTCATCTGGAATCCAGCCTATATTTGTAATTATTTAATGCTAAACAACCTGAAACAAATTTTGAAAAGAAGGTGTGATTAAACATATATTTTTTGTAAGGAGATAGCGCCAACTTTAAAAGAACCATGGATGACTGCCAAATCAGAGGGATAACGTTTAGAAAATCCGGTTCGTGGGACCAATGTTTGTGTAGGAAGGTGAAACGGTCTCCAAATTAAGGGTGCTTCTTTGATTGGGCGTGAATTATATTCACACAAGTCTTCTCGATTGATCTTCGACTTCATTAGTACTGATGGGAGTTTTATTGTTTCATTGCACTTGATGTTAATGAATACTTAACTAGTTACAAATAGACTTAGATTTAACTAACTAAGATTAAAAACACATTTGGCAGGGGGGAAACGAATCACTTATCAACTTATAAACTGGCCGATTCGATTGATCGGAATTGGCAAGAGCTGAGACGTTTTGACATCGCGAAACAAGGTAGAACAAATATAAATGAGGTTTTGTAGTTTAAGTTTTTTAATATTTAATCGAAATCGGAAACGGGAACAGGCCTGAAAATCTTTTATACAGTTAGGATGCAAGATAAGAAGTGTCATAAATTAACTTCAAGCAGTGAACCACTTGAACGTATTTTAGTTTAATTTGGTTAATGATCAAATTTGTGCCACTTGATAGCTAAACACGAATACAAACAGCTGATATCATGGATGTAGTATCACAGTCGCACTATTAGGCAAGCAGTGCTTTCAGTCAGTCAACTTTCAGGAAGTGTCATCCCAGCAAAGTTGATATTGCAAAGACTGAAATGACACATACCATTCCTTCGTTCAGACTCAATAAAGTTAATATAATATATCGATTAATCATCAAAAAAGTCGAAAGCTTTCTTCAATTTCGCTGGCGATCGTCAAAATTGTTGGCCTATAATGTGGCAGCAAGCCGGACGGTGCGCCGCACGTGCCTTATCGTTGCGCAGTCAACGCTGCTGTTTGGCTTTTATCAAGTCGCTGACCTACCGCAAAAAAAGTCAAAAAGCGCACGCCAAGCGACCGAGCGTGAGAGAGAGAGCGACGATTGAGCGACTGAGCGAGCAAACTACTCTTGAATGAATTTGTATTTTGTATGAATTATGAATTATTCATACGACGTGTGGCCCTCCAGCAGCAGCTGCTACGTCATCGATTGGTCTGTCTGGTCTGTGTCTGCTCTCTTAAGATGAATGCTTGGACAAAAAAAAACCCACCAAATAGGCTATGAGTAATACTACATTTCTGGTGAAATTCAACCAAAAAAAAAAACACAAGTAAATAAAATTTGAAGAGCGCAAAAATTGAGCGGGATGACAAATACTTCCGAAACCAAACACGACACAGTGGCGGCGGCAATGTGGGTTAAAAGTTGCTAGTTCAAAGAATAATTATTAATTGCAATTAATTAACTATTTTATTCTACCGAAGTTAGCTACAGAAATAATATTATAATATATTAAAAACAATACATTGAATACCTCTTAGTACCCCTTTACCTAAATAAGAACCACATTGAGCTATGTTCACTTGGGCAAATAATTTGCCCAAACTTTATTTCAATAAAAAATTAGCTAAATAGCTCAACTAAGCGAACTTTTCGGACATAATTGATCAAATTTTGCATATGAAATCATTGTTATAAATTTAAGTCTGTAAAAAATTTGCGATCTCCTTGATTTAGACAAATTTTCATCAAAGTTTGGACAAATTATTTGCCTGAGCAAACTTAACTTTAATGAAAATTTAGCTAAATAGCCCAACTTAGTGAACTTTGGGCAAATTATTTGCCCAAATGAAAATTTAGCTAAATGCCCCAACTTAGCAAACTTCTTAGCCATAATTGATCAAATATTATTTGCGTATGGAACCGTAGTTCTAGTTTCTCGATGATTTAGACCAACTTTTATTAAAGTTTGCCTAAATTTTGATTAAAATTTGGGCAAATTATTTGCCCAAACTTATTTTGAATGAAAATTTAGCTAAATAGCCCAACTTAGCAAACTTCTTAGCTATAATTGATCAAATATTATTTGCGTATGGAACCATAGTTCTAGTTTTTCCACGATTTAGATCAATTTTCATTAAAGTTTGCCTAAATTTTCATCAAAATTTGGGCAAATTATTTGCCCAAACTTAAGTTGAATGAAAACTTAGCGAACTTTTCGGTCATAATTGATTAAATTATTTGCGTATGGAACCATAATTCTAGTTTCTCCATGATTTAGACAAATTTTCATTAAAGTTTGCCAGAATATTCATTAAAATTTGAGCAAATTATTTGCCCAAACTTAATTTGAATGAAAATTTAGCGAACTTTTCGGTCATTATTGATTAAATAATTTGCGTATGGAACCATAATTCTAGTTTCTCCATGATTTAGACCAATTTTCATTAAAGTTTGCCTAAATTTTCATTAAAATTTGAGCAAATCATTTGCCCAAACTTAATTTGAATGAAAATTTAGCTTCTTTGTTCCATAGTTGTAATTTTAAGTCCTGCCAAATTGCCCCTCTCCATGATTTAGGCAAATTTTCATAAAAGTTTAAACAAATTATTTGCCTAAATTTTTATGAAAATTGTCATCAAAGCTTGAGCAAATTATTTGCCTACATTTTCATCACAAATTTGGGCAAATTATTTGCCCAAACTTAATTTTGATAAAAATTTAGCTAAATAGCCCAGCTGAGCGAACTTCTTAGCCATAATTGACAAAGTTCTTTGCGTATGGAACCATAGTTATAGTTTCTCCATTATTTAGACAAATTTTCATCACAAATTTGGGTAAATTATTTGCCTGTGTGAACAAAGCTTTAGCTAACCCCTTTTTGAGTGCGCCACAGCTTAAGTTTTAATTTATTTAACTTGATTTTTGTTCTCACTAAATAGTTGCATTGTTTAACGCTCTCACTCTCTCTGTAACTATTTTTATTTTTTTTTACCCTCTTTCTCTCTTTTTCTCACTCTCCCTCTCTGTCCCTCTCTCTCTCTCTATTGCCTTATCTCTCTTTGGCTGGAGGCTGTAAATTTTTTTGGTTTGGTTTTAACTCAATTGCGTTTTCCACTCTGCGGTTGTGTGTGTGAGCGAGTACTTATGAGTGCGTGAGTGAGTTGCGAGTGCGCGGCGGTTGGTTTAAATGTTTACAGCAAGATTGCAGCGTCAGTTAGTTAGTGAACAGCCGCCAAGACGTGCGCACACACAGACACGGCCTGGTTAACCAAAAATTTAGTGATTCCAAATAAAAAATTGTGATATTATTGCCTAAAAAAATATTTACTTAAGCCAAACACCATGTCAGTTTTTAACTTAAACGGTACTAAGAAAACAAAATCAGTTGAAGCCTCAAACTAACTCTGTGCTTCAATATTGCAGCACACAAAATCAGCCCGCAGATCAGCGGTGGCAGCAGTCGACAACTCTTGCTGCTGATTATGATTTTGGCCGCCCTAATGCCATTGCCACAGGCACGACATCTGCATGATCAGGTGGCCTTGGACTATGCCTATGATGAGGAAAACTCCTCCTCCAGTGCCAGTGCCAGTGCCAAGGCCAGTGCCAGTGCCAGGGCCAGTGCCAGCTCCAGTTCTTCAGATGTGCTGCCCTCTTTTCATGTCAATCCTTTTCATGGCCTGGAGGAGGCCTTTGGTGGGGCCGGCTATGACGGTGATTCCAGTCTGAGTGCTAGCAGCTATGAGGAGATTGCCCAAGCGGCCTGGAGAGCTGCACGTCGTGAATTGAGACGTCAGAGGACACGACATGCACGAAGTCATAATCTCAAATGGTTTGCCAATAGCCCACAGATACCAGCTTGGGAGAATCCCTGCGGTGGAGTCTATCAGCCAGATGCGAGTCATCCTGCGGAGTCAGATAGCTCGGCCCAAATGGGTAGAGTGGTTAAGAAAAAGGTAAGCAAATTGTAAACAAATCCAAGAAGTAAACAAAGAAAGAGCAATACAGCGCCCTTTTGTTATATTCTTAATGAAGAAACATATGTTTACGGTGAAAGTTGATAAAAATTGATTTTTCAAATTTTCCAAAATTTCAATTAGCCATAACTTGGTGATGGTTTGAGTGATTTGATTCATTGAAATAGCTATAGAAATGTTGCGAGTCCAAGTCTTTTCCACCAAATTTTAAGAAAGGTCGTAGGAGAGTTAAACAAAGTTGATACAGAAAAATGAGATTTTAAAAACAAAAAAGTACATTTCAATAATATTTGTCTAATTTGTTCAAGAGTTCTTCATTTAAAATCGAATTCCAAACCAATTTTCAAAAATTTCAATTAGCCATAATTTGTAAATGGTTAAAGTGATTTGATTCATTGAAATAGCCAAACGAATGTTTTGAATTAAAGTCTTTTCCACCAAATTTTAAGAAAAATCGTACGAGATTTAAGCAAAGTTGATACAGAAATCATAGGTTTCAATGCTTGAAGACCTTCAAAACCTATGCTAAGCCAGAATTTCATATTTTTCATAATCAATTCGTAAAATACTAAGCTAATCTTCTACCTAAAATTTATAAGAAAATCTTAGTTAGTTTTATATTAAAATCCCATTTGTCTTCTTTCAAATTTCAGCACCTGATGGCATTGCGTAATAATACTTTGAGCGAATACCAATTCGTACGCAACAATGCCAAATTGGAGTATGCCAGCTATTTGCACTGGCAGCACGAATACAAATTCTTGCCCAACATGACGCGTCCCACAAATGCGGTAAGTGCCATCCATCCATCGATCCGTCGATCCATCCAATCGATCGAGACCGGCTCCGCCTTGGGCTGCTTAGACCAGTTCTTTGTCGCTTGCTGTGTGGACGATCTCTCTCTCTCTCTCTCTCTCTCTCTCGCTCGTTCTGATTTGCATTTGCCCTTTCCTAACGCTTCCTTCCATCTCAATTTGCAGGTAAAACTAAAGACCTGGTACCGTAACATGCAAACCTTTGTGGGCAGTTTCGCCTATTTGGGTCGCGCCCAGTACAAATACCGCAAGGAGCACCAACAGAATCTGGGTGCGAGCACATTTGAGCTGCACGAGCTGCTGGTCAGCGCCAGGAATATGCTCTGCGAAATCGAGACCACCATCAATGCCTCGTATCCACACAGCAATGGGGCCAAATTGTCGCGCATTAGTAGCGAATCCATGATGGAGCGGCTGAAGTTTCACACACGTCCCGATGGCAGCGAGGAGGCCAGCGAACGGGATCTGAAAGTGAGCAAAGAGTTGTATCTACAGTATTTGGATAACATGTGGAAGAGCTTGAGGCGCGCTCTGCGCAAGCAGCAACGTCGCTGCACCGAGCACAAGAAGGGAGCCGCCGCCTCCTCCTCCTCCTCCTCCTCGTCGTCGGTCAATGTCAACTTGGAGAGTGTGGAATCGGGCACCAATACGGGCTCTGACTGTGGCTGTAGCTCGGGGTCCACAGAGTGCTAAATCCGTAAGCGCCGACGGGCCAGTAAAAGTTCCTAGTTCCTACTACCTCCAGCACCAGCAACATATGAATTTTGTCGAATGCCATTTAATTTATTGAATTTATTTATTTATTTATTGTTAGTTCAAAGTATTACGTAGAAACTTGGATAGTATTATCATTTTCACATTCCAACCATGCTTTTTTTTTTGCGCCCTAATTTTTAGTAATTTATTTATTTATTTATTTACCCACATTTACATTGTGACAACACCAAAACTACACACACACACACACACACAAACACACACACAAACACAACAAAATGATTAAACACTGTGATTTATTTTAAGTAAATTTTTTTGGATAGTTCTTAATGATCGAAATCTACCGCTTAATGCTAGCTGCTTCTGTGAGGGAAATAATGAGAGCAAAAGTGTCAACATTTTTGGTGTCTAATCTTAAGAAATGCTTAATAAATTATTCAAATTATCTCTGAGCAAATGTGTAGAAAAAAAAAAACAAAATTGTTTGATTTGGAAATGGAATCTGCCCAGGGTTCAGGGTCTCATTTATTGGAAATTTGGAAAACAATTGGAAAAACTAAAAGAAATCAGAAGAAACATTTGCTGAGCTGTCAAATGGAATGACCGCCTACTGCGCCACGTGTTGAAGTGTAGCCTCACCTGTTGAGAAGGAAGCATCCCATTTGGTACACTCGTTTAAAAGTTTTAAATATCCGAACAAACCACGAGATTTTATTTTACTTTTAAATAGTTACTTACGATATGGTGAGCCCCGCGATATACCGTTTTTTGTTCCATCCAACCGGACACAGAAGCGAACCTTCTTAATTGTTAACCCACCTCTACTTGGGAAAAGGTTCGATTCGCAGAATAACTTTGGACAGTTTTTTCAGAACTTGTAAAGCTATCACAATATCGGCATCGGAGCATTATCATTTCGGCATATTACGACTTCGTGCAGAAAATGAAGCATAATTAAAGTTAATAAATGGTCGCACAAATTCTTATATTTATGTTCATAGTAGGTGAGGCTTCCATTTTGAAGTCCAGGCTAAAGGCAACGTATGAATGCTAACTATAACCAATGAGGTCCTTTCGGGTATTCATTAACATTTTTAATAGCTACATAAGCTGGACGCTTCGTTCTCAACAAAAAAAGAGGTAAGTTTAAATTTTTTACTAAAAAAATATTTCACTGATTTAAGATTAAGAATCCATGAACCAAGCTTTGAACTTTCCCACTTTCCCACGGGTTCTCCAGAATTTCAGAGGCTTACAGAGGCCTTGGTCATAGCAGGTTCACATTCGTCGGCTAGGAAGTTGGCAAGGGAAGATTCTTAGAGGTCTTCTTAGAAGCCTCTCTTGAGTCTCTCAAGCTAGTCCGCAGATTGTTTGATTATAATAAGGTCTATCATAGGGTGCAATGTACCAGGGCGCTTCGGATGGAGGAAACGGACCTTGTGTAGATTCCAAATACTTGCAGGCTGTAATGATTGCCTTGTATACATGTACCTTGTTACTTAATGACATTTTGTTTCTGCTGCCAAAAGTCAAGCGACTGTCAAGGTACACTCCCAGCTACCTGTGTCCTTGATGATGGCCTTAAAGTTAATCTAACATAAAAACTCATGGTTGTAGGTGACTTGGGCACAGTTCGCTTGATTTGTACCTATATTCCAGCGCCTTGTCCATCTGCGCAATCGGTACATGTACTGCGGTAGAATGTTCGTGGCGCTGTAGACACTGTGTCGTCGGCGAAGCTGGCAAGGAAATGGCCCTGAGGGTCATTACCAGTGGGCGTGTCTTTGGTTTGCGTATATTTCTTATCTAGTACGACGGAAAACGTCCTGTTAGTAAGAAAACGGCTTACCAGATCAAAGAGCTGTGGTGGGAGGACAATCAATATCATTCACACCAATCCTTTGTGCCTCACACGATCGAACGGGTGCTTAACATCGACAAAAACGGTCACGACGGACTTCATTGCTTGGTTTCCTTTCACGGCAAAGTTTGTTTCCCAGTTTAACTGTTCTTCTAAACCCAAATTGAAAGGGCGGAATGCGCTAGCTCAGCTTATCTAAGGCGAGGAGGAAGAAGGAGGAAGAAGATAGCAGAAAGGAGGAAGAAAAGAATAAGAAAGGAGCATCAGGGATCAAATCGAGCTGGAATAACAGTATAAAATCAATCCAGTGTGAGCTAAAGTCGGGATCACGACAAGAATTTCGGGATTAAAAATTCCGTACTCAAATCCATCCATCTTGTACTTGGTTTGAGAAAATCCGGGCATGACCGTCTTCTGACATCGTTTGGGATTGAATTCAGCCCGGAAATCTCGGATTTTTTTTCTAACAGTCAAAAGCTAGAGACTCTAGCTAGTACATGAAGTACGCTTTTGGATAAACAGCAGGTGCCACATAGTTATACTTCTCAGATGTGGGTTTTCAGGATATATGAAAAAGTAGAAAGATTTCAAATATTTTGTACCAAAGGTACACAGAGTATATTAAGTTTGTGCAAAAGTATGTAACAGGGAGAATGAATCATTTCCAACCCTATAGAGTATATATATTCTTGATTAGCATAAACAGCCGAGTCTATATAGTCATGTCCGTCTGTCTATCTGTCTGTCTATCCGTTTGTCTGTCTCTATGAACGCACAGATCTCAGAGATGGTAAGAGATAGAGGTTTGACATGTGTGGGACATATATTTCTTATACTTGCAGGCAGATTAAGTTTATTTTTAATTTTTGCCACGCATCCTTCCACCCCCGTAATTTAGAAAAAACATCATATCTCCCACAGTTTCGTAGATAGATGATTCTTACCTTCTACAAATATTTAGTAATCAATATTATTTATCGATTTGCCAAAAAAAATGATAAAGATCGGTTGAACGATACTCAAGTTATGAGCAACTTAGGTACTTTAGGTACAGATAATAATACAGTCGAGGCTCACCAATTTTCTAACTTGTCACATGTACTCTGGGCTCAGTGAGCCCAGCTCTCACTTTGGATACTTTATAATGACGTTTGACCTACCCGAAAATCGTTTGGTATATAACCATGACGAAATTTTTACTAGAACGCCGATCTCACACAATCTGCAGATTAACTTAAAAGATAAAGAAGCCTGGAAAAAATCGCACAGGAAGTTACTAAAATGGATTGATGGTAGAAATTTCATCGACCAGGATTACAACAATTGCAGCAGGATGTTAATTCAACGACTTATTCCTCCAGCTTTACCACAGATCGTATGGAAATATTTTCAATAGCATTAAAGACACGATTGGTTCCATTATTTAGATTTGTACATTTTGTAAAGGAAATCTGACGGCTACAAGTTACAGCTATATTTTTATCAGTAATAAGAGCTCCGTACCATTTATCCCTTTGATTCATGAAGTATCTGAAGTTAAATATATTTGTAAACTTTGTAGATTTGTATACAGAACTGGCTTAGACAAAAGTCGGTTAATTTATACCTGAACATGGCAAGACAATGAAATACAATGAAACTAAAACAAGACAATTTGGTGTGTGTGTGTGCCTGGGTGTGCGTGGTGTGTGTAGGTGTGTGTATGTGTGTGTGTGTGTGGGTGTGTGTGCGTGTGTGTGTGTATGTATGCGTGTGGATAAGAGTTTTAAACATTAACAAAGAAAATTCCACTAAAACGAGTAGCCTTGCTCAGGCGCCTTCAGCTGGTTCCCCTCAATCATCTCCTCTTCTGGGTCATCAAAATACATTTCGACAATTTGATACGCCTTTTTATAAATCTCTTCATTCTCATGCAGTTGCAAAGACTCGAGCTGGTCCAAAGCGCCGTGTTTCTCTATTAAGCGACAAAGATTGTCCGTGCTCCCTAATTTTCTTGCTATGCCTAAGAGATTGCACATACCATCCAGAACCACTCTGATGGTAAGTGTACATTGCGACTTCAACAGCTCCAAAAATGGCTTCAGAATAATATATCTCTCAATTATATCTGTAATTTGTTGGGGACTGCCTGTAATTATTGTATTGGTGACAACCCACGCAGCCTCCGCTTGTGCCTGACTGTGACCGTGGACAAGCACCTTGGAAATGGGTTCATATAGTCCCGTCTCTAGGACCGCCTGGACGTGCTGTTGTTTGCAAGTGGTTATGTTGCTCACCGTCCAAGCAGCCTTCTTGACAATGCTGCTCTTGTGGTGTACCAGCAATTTACCCAATATGGGCAAAACACCTGCCGATATGATAACATCGGTCTGCTTTTCTGTGCCTGCCACAATGTTGCCCACAGTGGACAAGGCCGGTAGAATAACCCTGATCTCATCCCGTTGCATCAGACTCAGAAGTAGAGGCACTGCACCCGCATCGATTACAGCTTGGATTTTATAGTTTTCACGATCGGTGACATTGGACAATGCCCAACAGCAATTGTACAACACTTGAGTATCCTGGCAATTCAGAAGCTGTACAAGCAAGGGCAGTAAACGCCGCACCTGCTCAAAGGGGGCTCGGGGATCCTTTCTGGAGCACAAATTGCACATCAACCAGGCTATGTTCTGCAACAGAGAGGGTGGAGCTTCGTTTGTGACCAAAGGCAAAATGCCATCAATGACATGATGTTTGATGACTATGTTCCTGAAGGCTGCACAATCACCGGCTATGTTGGACAACGCCCAAACGGCCTGCTCGGCCAGATAAGTGAACTGTGATGGCAGCAGGGCAATCAAGTGTGGCAAAGCACCCTGTTCGATGATGCTGCTTGTCTGCTCGGAAGTGCCCGCGGCTATATTTGACAGGACCCAGGCGGCCTCGAACTGCAACTGGGGATGGCCCATATTCTGCAGGAATCCTAGGCATAAGGGGATTACATCCAGTTCTATCATCAAGTTAATCTTTGGATCAGTCTTGTTGCACAGCATTTTGCGGGCGGACTGCACGCCCAGGAACTGCTGTCCCACATCCTCGCTTTTCATCGCCATCACAAACTCATCTGCCGAGAGCTGCTGTTCGGCATTATTTGATAGTTGCTGCTCATTGCCGCTCAGATCTTCATCCATCTCAACAATATTCCTCCGCTTTGCCATTTGATCATACTTCTTCGACTTGCGTAGACTTATGGCGGTTTCTTGACGCCGCATCCGAGCGTCTTCTAAATTGAGATTATTTGCCTTAAAGGCTCCACGACGATCGTTGAATTCAGTTTTTTTCATATTGAAAATTTTTTTTATTTGATAAAATTTTGTTCAGTTCTTTTCACCAGCACAGTCTGAATTCAAGTGAGACAATGCTAGGGAATGAGAACAGAACTAAGCAAAACATGTTTGAACGAAAAGGCTCAGCTATCTTCGTCTAAAGTTTTTATACGCCAACATTAAAATCAAACAATTTTATTTATTACTTATAGATTTGACCATATATTGCAAAATCTTTAGTATTCGAAATTACCGAGCTTGCTGGCTGAAATTAAAAACAAAAATAGACGAGAGCTAACCATGGTATATGCCCTTGCAGCTGGTATAATTTATATAAATAAAGGTTTCTAATGAATTTTACTCCTTAATTGAAATTTCGGTTTGAACAATGTTAGCTGAGTGATTTTCCAATTTCCATTTTCATGTCAGCTTTACGATGTATCTACGACAGCGATGCCCAGCCGTATGCTCTTTGGGTACGGTTTGTTATTGTAACTGCACCAAACATAGGAAATCAATGATCGTATACATGCAGGGCGCGAGGCATACGAAACGACACACATGCTAACGATTTCGTGTGTATGCGACGCGTAGAACAAAAACCGGTTTTGTTCTCTTCTTTGATTGGTGTTTGCGAGCGTAAGCAAACTGACCAACAACAATTTCATTATTGGTATTGGTGCTTATCTTTGTGAGTATTGGTGAGTGCTCTGTCGAATGCTGCTTTTGGGCATGCCTGATCTACGATGTCCGATTTTGATCAAACTCCAAAAAATTGTATTGTGTTGTGTAGCTGGAAAGTATAAAGACGCTACCATTCAAAACAAAATAGATAGTCACTCTAGAACTAATTTTACGACCGATCGTTCTTATGGCAGCTACACTTAGAGAAAATTAGAACAAACAAAATTAGAACAAAAATTATTCGTTTTTGATATTTCAAAAATTTCGCTCTTGGAATCGAGTTAAATTAGTTCTCAATTGGTTTTTATGGAAGGGGAGTGAGTGCAAGTTAACTTTAAGAGAATAGCGTTGGACACGCTCTCACAGAGAGAGAGAGAGAGAGAGAGAGAGAGAGCGCATACGCAATTAGTCGTTGCCAGATGCTTACAAATACCAACTGCACTCATTCTTAAGTATGGTTTCGACGCAACGTGTATGTTATGGATGATAGTCGGTGGGCTAAGCTGCCCGTCGTCTGTGTGTGTTTCAGTCCTCGAGGTATCCAGCTTAAGTCCCAGTAAAGTAAGTAACAAAAAAAAGAATGTTATCTATGTGTCTATCTCAAAATCAATCTAAGCTTACAAAAAAGTGGGTGGTGGTGCCTGAGTTGAAGGTGAGTGGGGGGAGGGTCGTGTCTCTCAATTCCACTTTTCACTTTTCTTTCACTATTCCCTGAGTGTATATGGGCATTTCCACAGAAAAGTTCACCGAGACCAAAAA
>JBAMBO010004462.1:0-127193 GCA_037044535.1 Lordiphosa magnipectinata
AGGTAAACTCAAGGAGATTGGTTGAAGTAGAACGGCGCTTCAGGAGAAATTATGGAGCTGCAAAAGTGTTGCAACTGTGTAGTGATAAGTGTTAGACTTACTCCCTTTTTTGTGGAGGGGTATAACGAAAGATTTTCTTCCATATAGTGGGTAGAAACGAATGATTGAGAGACATTCGAAATAGACTGGCCAAGGGCTTACATAAAGCACTAGCGCAATAGATCAGTATTGGTCGCAGTTCGCTTTTCCCCCAGCAACAAACTATATATAACTAAGGGCCGGTTTCTCTTCTTCCAGATTGCTGCTATGTGTCAGATAAGCTCACAATTTACTCTGCTATTTGTTAGTTTATGTGACATATAGCTCTATGTAGAAGATGAGAAATCGGCCCTAAAACCAATTTAAATTTTTTTTTTTATTTTTGTGATACCTATTTTGCTACAAAACGCATCGTATAGGTGGGTATCAGTTTGACCTTACATTTTTTCATACATCAAAGGTACGCCCTAATGCACATATATATAATATATAATATATCAGGGACCGTAATCATTATAAGTTATATAATAAAAATTACATAGTAATGATTATATTTTAATTTTTAACAATTTTGTTTAGTGATAATAATTATTTTTGAGTAATTTTATAAAACTTAGACCGTAATCATTATTTTTGATAAAAAAAAAAAATAAAACTCAAAAATAATGATTATTTATGATTTTTATTTTTTTCGCTCAAAATAAAACTCAACAGTAATTTACGGCCTCTGGGTAAAATATTTTGCCAATACTATTTTTTATTTTTATAATTTATTTTTATAACCTAAAGCTACCTCCCAGCATTATTTTTTTTTTCTAAAATTTTTTTTAAAAAAATTTAATAATTCATTTATTATATATTATATTTCAAATGATTTTTATTTTTTTTGCACAAAATAAAACTCAATATTTATTTGCTTTTTTTTTTAAATTTCTTTTTATTTTCAGCTTTTGTGTCAGATTATGTGACACGTTTAATTATTATTTAATTTTACGAAAAGTAATTTCGCCAATGACTCGTCACCGAGGTTGCACCTTTGATCCGTGAGCATCATTTTAAGGGCCGAAAACGATCTTTCAACACTCACTTGTGTTGCAGGAACCGAATGTACCACTTTGGCCAGCTGGTATAAAGTTGGGTATAGAAATCGCTTTTCCTCCCAATACTCCATAATATTGGAGGTCAAGAAAATTGGCTTTGGGCTATAGCCATCAATTTCTGCATATCCCTTCTTTAATTCATCAGTTGGCCCGCCATCTTCAGTTTCATCATCTGAAGCAACCTCAATGGTCTGCCAGAACTCATTTAACAGCGAGCAAGTGTTTGAGTTTTGCGAAAGCAATGCATTCTCTGCCTCGAAGGAAGTTGATGCGATATCTTTACTAAAGCAAGGCTGTGCTATTGGACTAGTCTAAAATGTGTATATCAATATGTTATGTGTTATATGTTATATATTAATGACATAAATACCAATGGGTTCTTAAATTTATTAGCAGCTCTTCATCGTCCAAATCGTCTTCGCCATCCCCATCTGCCTCGCAACTACGTAGCAGTTCCACTGCCTTGACCATGTTTCGACCACTGTCTGTCGTGATGGTATAAATTTGTTCATTTGTAATGCTGAAATCAGCCAATATGGTCTTTATCTCGTTACAAAGATTTTGGGATGTGTGCGCTGTTCTCAATTCTATCATGCAAAAAGTTTTTACACATATTACACCGCGATCGATGAATTGCACATCAACACCAAGAATACCGCGATTGCATCTTGTGGCCGTGTCCATTTTTAGGCAGAGGATTCTGTTTTTATGCGTTCCACTATTTCGCATTTTATTTGCCTGTATTTCTCGTCGACTAAACTCATAACATTTCTGGATGTTACAGTGGGCATATCCAAGCCACTGAATATTTGAGCTGTTAATGTCTGAAAGCCTTTTGAGTCCAGTACAGCCAACGGAACTTTTGCGGCGGTCACCAGGGCAATACAGGCATTCTTGACTTCATCTTGCCCCATTACAACCGAAAACTTTTTTCTTTTCAGGCACTTCAGCCACTTCATTGAACTCGCTTTTGTGCTTCTCTTCTAAGTGCCGCTTCAGATTGCACAAATAGTTGCCACTGAATGTCACTTTGCCTATTTTACACTCCGAAACATTACTTTCCACGTGGAATGTAAAATAATTGCGCAGAACACAATTACGCTTGCGACCCATCTTGATAAGCGATTAAGAATGATCACCAAAAAATTACTGTCAATGCATAAACAATTGCAGCATAAGATAAGCAGTTCTTAAAATAGATTAAAAAAAATGCATGAGCGTAGTCAAGCGCAGTCGAACTACGGATCTCTTCGTAATACCCCCTCCGTTGCGACTATGAGTAGCTCTCCTTATCTTTTACTTGTTATTAACACATAACAGTAATTGCAATTGCAATTGCTATTGTCGATAGGAAGCTGTTATTTGTAATGACGTATTTTCAATTACCGAAAATATATAAATATAGTATAGCATAAAAAAAACGCAATTAAATGTTGAGTTTTATTTTGAGCAAAAAAATAAAAATCAATTGAAATATATAATAAACTAATTATTAAATTTTTTTAAAAAAAATTTTAGAAAAAAAAATAATGCTGGGAGGTAGCTTTAGGTTCCATTTATAAGAATAAAAAATAATATTGGCAAAATATTTAACCCAGAGGCCGTAAATTACTGTTGATTTTTATTTTGAGCGAAAAAATAAAAATCATAAATAATCATTATTTTTGAGTTTTATTTTTTTTTGATCAAAAATAATGATTACGGTCTAAGTTTTATAAAATTACTCAAAAATAATTATTATCAGTGAAGAAAAACGTAAAAATCATAAATTTAAAAATCATGACGGAGATTAAGAAAAAATAAGGTTTTGGTGTAAACCATTTTTTCTAGGTCCATTAGAAGTGTGTGATTTTTTTAGTTAAGAAAATAAAAATAATCATTATTTACGGTCCCTGATATATATCCCTGAGGTATATCAATTTAAAAATTGTTCTTTCATATAACGATAGCATAAATAATTACTGTAAAATTATTCGGAACTCGCCCGAAATATTTGAAACTATTGATTAATGAAATATATTTTTGTCTCAGTCGAACGAATGATGTTTTCAAGTCAATTTGTAATTATGTTTGAGAAAGTAGAAAAAGAGAGTCCAATAGCGAATTGAATCCTAATTCAATCCTTGATTGATCTTAGAAGAAAGTATCTTGATACTGAAGAGACAAATAGAGTTGGAAAAGCCGTAGGATTAAACATATTTAAAAAAAAAGTTTAAATTTTTATTCTCACTCTTTGATCTTAACTCTCAAATCTCCAAAAATTGAGAAACATTTAAAAAGTAAACTAGTTGACTCCTCTTAATGAGTCTCCCCCAGTCATTCTCCCCAATCGTTTAAAACAAAAAACCCACCACTTTCTGTTGTCGCAATCACAAAAAAGCAACGCCGAAAGCGCAATACTTACACCTGCGAAAAGACAAGTTGAAGCACCCCAGCAAAAAAAAAAACCGAAGAACAAAAGCTGAAGACGTGCGAAATGGGAATAAAAAATGCAATGCCACGTGGCAAGGTTGAAGTTGACCCTTCTCAAAACCCTAAGGCGACTTTCCTTTCGCTAAGGTTAAGCTGAACAGATCCGTGAGAGAACTTCAATGCAAAAAGAAAGTTACTTAGACAGTATAAAATCTAATTTTGCACGGTTCTGTGGCATTAGCTTGCCCGGCACGTGCTTAAGAAATTAACAAGCCCAAAAAAAAGGAGAAAATTGAAGGAAAATTTTCAATTGCTGAAAGCTGTTGCGCCAGGCTGCAGTTATGAAAAATTCATAAAGGATAATGAGCGACAAGCGCGTGTCAACGTCGTAACCCGAGACAACCGAAAAGCTGGCAAACGTTTTGCTAAACGAGCGAACAGGCAAACGGTGCAAAACGGTGCAAAAAGGATGCAAAGGACGTGCCGGACATGGCTTTAGCAGCTGGCGCTAATTAAAATCCTGACGCGTTATGCGCTCGCTGGGTTACCATGACAGATAAGCAGCTGCAGCCTGGCCAGCGAGAGGGAGTCAAAGGTGTTAGATAAGTAGCCGCCCAGTGGACCGGGGGTGCAGGACTGCAGTTGACAGCATTAGAACAAGAGACAAGCGACCCGCATTCCTGCCATTTTGACTTTAGGTTTTGGGTTGGGGAAGGCAGAGACACACAATTCCGCGGGCTGCTTGGTTATTGGGTTAATAAAACAAAACAAAAATGCAAAAACAACACCAACAACACCCGACTTGAGCTCACCTAGATTCCTTTTTTTTTATGCAGCGGTGGGGGCGTATGCGCAATATTTGTATGTGGCTTAACAAGCGGCTCTTGGCCAGGCTTGACTGCATGCAGAACTGAGACATTGCCAAGTTGACAGTTGTATGTAGTATGTGGTATGCCCGGGAATGATGACACTTGCCTCGTATTTTTTTTGCCATTGCCACTAAGTTGAGTGAGTGGGGGGAGGAGGCGGGGGACATTGGTGCGGGGCTTAGCACAAATTGAGAACGGACAAAGGTAACCAAGGTGACTAAACCTAGTTATCTTTTGCCTCATGATTCTGTCTTAGTTTCCACACTATTTGTCAAGTGATTTCAGAGTGTGTGTTTCCGTTGAATTCTATTTAAAACTTCAAAGTTTATACAAGACTTTTTGACATCAACGCCAACTAAGCTGAGTTCACACACTTCATTTAATTTGTATAAAATGCCAAAAATTTGACCAAATTAGTTTGTTCTGTGGAGTAGGAGGAGTGGTTAATCCCCCTTTGTCCCTCGAGAGTATGGGAAACCAAGGCAAAACATTCTTTTATTATATTTGTTATGCTTTTTGCAAGCGATGCAAAAAGCGAATACGTTGTCTCTTGAAACTTTTGTTAGTTGTTAATTAGCGAGTTTAGCTGACTTGAGGTACGAAAAAGTTGCCTTCGTTCATAACTGTAAACAACTTATGTTGTGTACATCAACAAGAGCTGGTTGCCTATAGTAGTAATTAATAGTAGGAATTTTTCAAAATTTTTTCCTTGTAACATACATGTGTATCGAACTTAAAAGACACGTTTAGAGATATACTAAAGGCATGGTATATAAACCGTCAGCCTGATCCTTTTTCCATCTTCATACCAGTACTGCACACGGCTGCCAAGCTCGTCGCAAGATACCGCATCGTTCCCAGCATAAAGATAGATTAAAGATACAATTCTTTTTACACAAGTTTATACATTTCGAATGTGGATGTCAGCTGGCTCTAGGTCGAGAAGAAAAACTCAGTGTTTTTGGTTTGTTTCCGATATATTTCGAATGCGCCTCGGCATCCATCTTCAAACTATAGAAGATGAGGAACAACAAGAAACAGCGCGGACAAGTTTCTCATTACTTGTGAAAGACGCCAAATCTAAAAGTAGAGAGAGCACAAGAGATCGTGCAATACTTGACACAGTGGAACAAACACGTTAATTTGTAAAGAATAACGACAATATTTTAATTTTAAATGCAGACAAAGGGAACAAGATGGTGGCAATGGAAAAGGATGACTATAGGAATAAAATGATGGCACATATAGGAAATTAAGGCAGGATCCAACAACAAGACTGCAAAACAAAAACAACAGTTTGGTAGACCAACTGTTTAAGCTAGACATCATCTCTAACGCAGAGAAAAAAAAAAACAAGTTAACGACAAGTACGGCGCTACCTCCTAGAATTTACGGTCTTCCAAAAATTCACAAAGAAGGCAATCCACTTCGACCAATTTGCTCATCATTAGGTGCACCTTCCAGTGGACTATGTAGATACATAGCAATAATATTATAGAACATCACTGCGGACTCCATTTACAATGTTAAAAATGCAATTGAAGTTAAACAACGGACCAATGACGTTCAAATTTCGGAAGAAGAGAAATTAGTATCATTTGACGTAGTATCTCTATTCCCGAGCATCCCCATAGACTTGGCATTAGAAATCATTAGGAAAAAATTGACAGCAATAGAGGAATATACCAAAATACCGAAGCCACTGTTTATGGAAATGGTTACATTTTGCATAATGGAAAATAGATATTTTAAGTTCGAGGACCAACTATATACCCAATTGAAAGGAATGCCAATGGGTTCCCCAGCATCCCCGGTAACATTGTGATGGAAGAGCTTCTGGACCACACAATGAAGAAACTTAGGCACCCACCAAGACTGCTAACCAAATATGTGGACGATTTGTTTGCCATTATCAAGGAAACCGAGGTTCATGAGACATTAGAAGCACTAAACTCTTTCCATAGAAATTTACTGAGCTAATACTGACGATTAATGACTTCCCCATGAAGATTATAAAATCATTAATTGGTAGAAACAAGACAATAAAACCAAAAGACGACAAACAACCAAAATCATATAGGTGCCTCACGTACGTTCCGAAACTCTCAGAGCGCTTCGCAAAATCGGAATGTTTCAACAGACACAACATACAAATAGCCCACAAACCCACAAACACAATGCAAAATTTTTACAACAAGACGAAATCCAAAATAGAAAAAGCCGACAAAAGCAATATTGTATATAAAATACCATGCAATGGAGATTTAGAGAACATGTGCAATAAACTTTACATTGGAACAACAAAGTCTAAACTTAAAACAAGGATTTCGAAATATATCGGAAACAAACCAAAAACACTGAGTTTTTCTTCTCGACCTAGAGCCAGCTAACATCTACATTCTAATAATTAGAAAGGTCGCTAACCAACAATTATGTTTATACATTTCGGCAAACTCCTAAGGCTATTATTGATTTTTATATCTATTGTGCTTAATTATTTTTAAGTCTATAATTTTTTAAAAATCCTCCGCTACAATTGTGTGTCTGTACCTTAATGATGCAACGTCCAATTTGATCCATTTAGGAGATCCAAGACCATCTCCCTTCCAAAAGCAGTTCCTCCAAAGTACCATTGCCTGGTCTCTGCTATAATGGGACAGTCGACCAGAAAGTGTAGCATGTCCTCACGCACCCTCATATTACAAAGCGTACAATTTCCACACCTTATATGTGGTATGAAATTTAGTGCCAGGATCTCACCACGCGCCATAAAAATGCTTCTAGTTTGGTCAATCGTATATACATCCGAGAAGTAGCTGACTGTACCGAGTTCATAATTTAGTTTCCTTCCTAGCAGGCGATCCGAGCTGCGCTGCGCCTCCTTTATAAATTCGTCTCTGTAGCTCTCACCCATCCTACGTACAATTTTGTCTGACCAGAGCGCCCATTCCATAGTGTCGTCCAAACGTAAAGGATAGCTTCTCCGCCAGTTTTTCCCACTCTTGGAAGTGTAATTTTTCACGCAGTAAATACGAAGACAAAATCTTTGGGAGACGGTGATCGGGCATACGTATTACCTTTTACATATACCTGAAATCGATGTCGGATATACAGCCGTGAAGAGGCGAAAGTCCTGTTTCCAGATACATCATTCTGTTTGGCAGGCATAATAATCATTTAATGAAATACCTTAGTAGGCATTCTACTTCGTCGAAGTGGCACTTGAGTGCCATAGGACATAATGGACCTCACCGCTGCACTGAAAAGCTTGTATTTTGTGCTAGTAGGCACATCCTTTTTGCCAAGCAACGTCCATTAGGTACAATTGATGGCTACTTTGGAGTCTGCCAGTTTGTTTTTTAGATGCAGCTTGAAACTCCTAAATATTTGTAGCCTTGGAGTACTTGTAGCTCAACGCCGTTTAATTGCCACTTTTCATCTTTTGCTATCCCTCTCCAGTGAGAATTTGCGACTTCTCCATATTTATTGTGAGATTCCAGAGCATACAGTACTTATGCAGAGCATCATGGAGGTCGAATGCAGCTCTGAAATCTACAAACACCGCGTACAGCTTTCTGCCACTTGAAATGTACATCTCCGCGATGCTCGAAAGACAGTAGACGTTGTCAATGGTAACCCTTCCGGAACCCGACCTGAAACTCTGACAGAAGATCTCCCTCGCTTATCCAAGAGTTTAGTCTTTCCAGCAGGATCGCAGAAAAAACCTTAGCTATTGCATTTTGAAAAGATATTCCCCTGTGGTTTGACGCAAGCTGTGGGTCACCTTTTTTGAAAATTGGAAATTGGATATAGCCTCCTTGAAAATTTCCGGTACTGTGCCGAGGCAAAACGAATGAGCTCACCAGGGATCCTGTCAACACCCGGAGCTTTGTTCATGTTCAGTTTAAAAACTATATTTTTAACTTCGGCAATGGTTATCGATTCATCCAGTCTGTTATTTTCTATATATGAAAGTGCAAAGTGTAGTGGGTTCACAGGTGAATTGGCATTTAGAAGGTTATGAAAGTAGGTTCCCAACTGCAGCGCTGTAACTTCTCCTCCTTTAACAAAAGCCCAATATGACTTGCTGTCTGTTATTTCCTATAGGGATTTGGCCAGACTTGCAAAGTAACGACTGCGGGCAAGGTAGCATTTCTGTTTATAGTCCTTGTTTGCCTGATGGTAGCATCTTAAGATCTCGGGAGTGCCTTCGGATCTTGATAAACGTAGCCAGTGGAATGAGCGATCTCTTGCAGACTCACAGTCTCTGTCAAACCACTCCTGTTTAAATTTTTTTGTGGTCTTGGATCTTTGGTTGAATTACCGTGTTTTTTATGTTATTCAGATCGTAGTAGTGAGAATTGGCTACCGGGTTAACCACCGGGTTGGCTACCGGTATTCCAGGTTATGGTTGAGGTTTCGTCTATAGTTGCTTGCATATTTTTCTAACCATCTAAGCTTTGGCAGCAGGTTTAGCTGCTCAGTATTGTTATTTTGCTCTGCCGAAAAAGTATGGCTTATTATTAGTGGTAAGTGGTTGGAATAAATGCAACTATCCACCTTAAAATCTTCTACCAATGAGAGCCATGAGCCTCTTACTAAGCAATAATCAATTGCCGATCTTGTCGATGGCTGCCAATACAGTATTGTCTTATGAACCTCCCTGTTCAATCTTCAATAGGCTTTTTGTGGGAACGAATGATCTTCAAGTTTTAAGTTTAGATGTGATGTATGTCCGGGGCGATCATCTACTAGATTTGCACAAGTCCAAGTGTGGAGGAAACCTTGTGTATACCTCTCGCTGAATTTGGAATTAGTTTTGTTTATGGTTCATTTACTTAGACGGGGTCACCACTTTAGTTACTTGGTTTAACTTTATTGAATATTCCCTAAATGCCAACAATTATTGTTTAATTGAACAGGAGCATGCTGTTGGCAAGGTTCGAGGCCAAAGACTAACTCGCTGACACGTTAGGGCTAAAAATGGACAGCCACGCCATCACGTGATTACGATGATTAGTGTGGCCAGGGCTACCACAGCCATTTGGCCAGCTAGCGCTGCTGCAGCAACCTTTCTTTTGATCATAGCTTGAGTATAGTTCATCCGATCTTCATCCTTCCTCAAATCGTTAAATAATCTTGATTACTAAATATCTGTAATGGGAACGAACGCGTCAGTCTTAAACAGACAAGCAACAGAAAGAAAAGTGTGGCACAACTCACCAACTTGAATTCAATTTGCTTGCCATATTCAAATCTTCTTGTTTCTACAAATGAGCGCAGATTTATGCGAGTGCAATAAAAAATGTTTAAATATCAATAAAAACCAAGTTTTTTTTGGGCTTCAGGTGTGCGTGTGTGTAGTTAACGAAACAGAAAATGAAGCCAAGGCAGCTGTTGGGTTGGCAAAACTTACCGTTGAGGCTGGGGGCTTGGCAAGGCACAGCGGAAAGTTCAACTACATAAACAAGTCACGTGTGTGCAACGTGCGAAGCGCAACGAAACGCAACGCAGGTGCAGGAGTCTCTGCGATGTTCTGGTCTGCTCTGCTCTGCTCTGCATCAGCAGACGGTTATGTGGCACTCGTAACCGGCGGCAGTGCCGGCTCTTTTGTTTCACCTGCATCGTCGTTGCATATTTCACACCATGTGGCAAGGCCTGGCAAGAAGTTGGCAGGCTTCTCTAACGAACGAAGCGAAATAACCGCAATGGAAACACAAAAAGATTTACTACTTTACTCCCACTCCCAACGCCCGCTCCTTCTGCTTCCCCTCACTCACAACCCGCCCAGCTGGCAGTAAAATAGTAACTGACGGCATGCAAATTTGTTTGCATTCGCCAAAAGGAACAATGCACATTGGCTGGCAAAAACGGCAACCTGCTGGCTGCCTTTTATTATTATGGTTATTCACCCACCTCTCCTCATCCGCCCACCCGCCGCTTCATGTTGTTGTCGCATAAATTTTGCGGCTTCTTAAGTCGCAAGCAATAAAATAATATTAGCTGCATAGTCTGTTGTGAGCCACCTCCTGGCCCCCAACCCACCACTGCTTCTTTGCCGAAAAGTATGCAACACGACACTGCAACGTTGGCAATGATTGCAACTGGCAGGCCAGCATACCAAAGTTGCGGTGGCGTGTGATGGAGAGGGGGGTGGCAAGACAAACGCATTTGTCGTATAATTTATGACAACAACTGGGGACTTTGTTGTTAGTTGAAGTCGCCGGATGGTGGCTATGTGTGATGCAGTCGTTACCTTTTTGAAGTGTTGCATGTTATTTATGTGCCCCTTGGTAATCAAACTGCCAACTGCATGTCAAACTATCAAATGAAGCCAAGCAACTAGCTAGATTAAGTATTGGGCCATCAAAGTGAAAACTGATAAAAATTTAACGATCGAATAAAGTTTATTTAGCTTACAGTTTTAGAGTAACAAGTGACTCTCAAACTGGCAATGGTAAGGGGGCACCACTTTATTAAAAGCGACACATCAGTTTAAGTTTGAAAGAAGCTTGGCCCTGGCCCTCCTGGAGGTGCTGTTTGAGCCAATTTTACTTTTACATCAGTTTAATCTTAGCCCCTTTTTTGAGCCATGGCCATTTTCAGCTGCCACAACGATCGAACTGCGTTAATTTGACTTACAGTTTTAAACTAACTCGGAACATTTACCAAGTGGCTGTCAAACGGTGAATGGTTAAGTGGAACCACTTTTGCTTAATTTGCAGATTTAGAGTCATTTTATTTAGATCAACTCTAAATCTCTAGCATTTTAGTTTGTTCTTTCGTGTTGACCAGTATGAACTGCGTTTTTTTAGCTTGCAGTTTTAGAGTCACTTGGTACCACTACCAAGTGAATGCAAAACTTTGGACCTCAACCTTAAGCAACTAATAGCTGACCTTATAGACTTTGTCATCACAAAAAGAATATCACAAAATATCTTAGCTGCAGAAGCACTTGCACAATTGTTGCCAGCCATTATCCTATTATTCTCACGCTTCTTAAGTGCATTTTAACCTTGGTTTAAGGCAATAAACTGCCTAAATTTTAGGATATTTTTATGAAAATTATAAAATTCCACAGAAACAATGATAAAGAGAAAACCAAGGAAGTAAATGACTGGTGTAAATGTAAAATTGGCTCAAACAGCAACTTCAGCACGGCCAGCGCCAAGCTTCTCTCAATCTATTGGCGTGTGTGCTTATAGTTTTTCGCACAAGAGAAAGGGACCTACAGTTTCACGCCGAAATGCCTTGTGTGGGTTGCGTTATTAGTGTTCACTAAATTCTTCTTTCTCAAAAACTTATAAAATACTTATTTATAGCTTTACCTTGCTGGGAATCGAACTTGGGTCCTTTGGTGATAAAACCCCAACGACATGGCATCTTAACGTTGACCGCCACGGTCGATACGCGTCATATTACTTTAAAGAATCCAATCATTTGTTAAGCTCTTAGCTTGCAAAAAGTCGCGTGACTCAGACATGGACTTAGAACGTGAAGGTTGCGAGTTCGGGTACCACTGCAAGCGTAGATTTTTACACTGAGGGACTCTGAAAAGACTCTGAAATTGGAATATTTATGCATTTACTTTAAAGGAACATAGAGTATATTAAGTTTGTACAAAAGTATGTAACAGGTAGAAGGAATCATTTCCGACAGCATTTCAGCATCAACAGCCGAGTCGATATAGCCATGTCTGTATGAACAAACAGATCTCAGAGATGGTAAGAGATAGTATGGTAAAAAATTCTACATGCTCAAGGGCCCGTCTTCTGTAACTGTATGAAGTTATTAATCGAATGAAGTTGGTAATTTCAAACCGTTTGATTATTGAAGTCCAAGCTACCTTTTTGTTCTGCATTGCTTAGGCAAATTCGTTACAGTTTTCAAGACAATGTTGACAAAAACAGTACCATGATGATTTTACAACATTTTTGTAATTTGGAGTGAAAAGATGTGAAATTTTGACTTAATACTTAGAAATGTTTTGTAAGCCAAGCCAAGAGTAACAACTTTTTTTAAGACGTCAAAGCGAAATTCCAATAACTTACGAGTCCCAACCCAGCAAGCATTTTATGGAATTTCTGATCGAGTCTCTTTCGAGTCTTCAGTCTGATTAAAATAATCATAAACTCGCTCGTTTTCTGATCATAAATTATACTTTTGTCTGGTGGAAACGGTACCCTAGCCGCGACTCTTCATGAAGAGTCGTTTTTAACCCGTTTTCTGATCAGTTTCGACTCATTTGCGAGTCTTTTTTGAGTCTTTTTTTTATGAATCACACTTTGAGCAAATGCATGAGTCATTTTTGAGTCTTCCTTAAATCGCACATGAAACTAATCTCTTTTTAATCATCAAATGGGCTCGAAAAAGACTCGCCCAGGTGAGGGATCCCCTAATGATCTTCCAAATGCTAGGTGGGAATCAAAAGCTGAAAACTTCAAAGTGCAATAAAAACGAAAACGGCAGCAAACCAGACCAAAGCCAGCGAAGGTTTTTGTACTACCATCATACCCTTTCAGAATTTGTTGGTCCCGACTTTATCAACTTTTTAGTGTTGCACAGTGAAATTGATTTTTAGATCACATTTTACCCGTTTAGGTGAAAAATTGTCTTGAAAGTTGGACTAAGGCAATTTTTTTTAAGGAACTGCTTAACCTTAATTCTATGTTTTTCTTTTTAGAGCGAAGCTCTTTTACGTACGTCCGACTGGGGGACTAAAACTAGAAAAATGTTGTCTTTGCGACATATTCTTTTGGATATGCCTTTGTCTTTGCATTTTGTATTTGAATTGCAAAATCAGCCGCTTTTACCATTGGCGTAGCAGCAGTTGGGTTGTGTGTGGAGTGGGATGGTGTGAGGGGGAAGTGACTTGACAGTGACGACGGTGACTTGACACTGACTTGACATCGACTTGACAGTGACTTAAGAAAAAGGAACAATGGAAGAGAGTAGTGATAAGAGGTGGGGGAAGAGGAAATGGGTATATATTTCGTATATTTCAGAAATCAGAGTCAAAAATTTGTTATATGTTTAGCTATTTCAAGATTGAGTTTATCCAAACGAATCCAAAAAGTGTCTTTATGCCAGTACTAAAATGTATAATCGGATTTATCATCGTTGTAAAGAGCTTCGCTCTTACCGGGCGTCCCAAGACACCCATTCTCTTACTTCTTTGGCCTCGCTCTTCTTGACAATAAGCGACTTTAACAACACTTGATATCAGTCAAATGAACATTAACCCTGCTAAAATTTGATTCAAAAGAGAAAATCAACTATGACTAAAGGGTAAAGCTGGGTTTCATGCAAGATCCAATCGCAAATTTGAATATATCGCTACGATCAGTGCTTGGAAGTACCTAGGTACAAATACCTAGATACATATTTTGTGTACCTTTTACCTTACCTAGGTATCTTCAAATTTGAGTACCATTTAGCTTACTTAGGTCTTAATTTTTATTTGCCTTGTCAATGGTACAAGGTACTTTTCGTACATGATTTTTTCGCTCCGATTACATAATAGTCGAGATGCTGCTGCGCTCTGCCATATTGAAAAGAAAAGTATCAGGAACCTGTTTGTGGCTTTGACTGGACGTTCGGTAAACATTTCCTGTTCAAAAACTATACGATCAATGGTAGATAACAGGAAGACGGACTATGAGCCGAGTTCCCATTTTTACTTTCGTAAGCATTTTTCGACTTTTAGACAAATTTTCACAAAATATTACATTACACAAGTGAAAATGGGAGCACGGCTGTATAAGTAAAATATCGCCGGTATTTTTCAAAATGATAATTTTATATGTACGACTGCCAATATATGGAGTTGCAATAACAAAAGTTACTTTCGTGTAACCGGCCACTAAATATATAGATAGCAATCTGCATTGTCATTCTCTCGTGCTCTCATATAAGCGTGTGCGATTTTTCCCACACACATGAAATAAGTGCTACTACATATATTAGCTGAAGTTCATAGCAAATACCGACTTAGAGATATCCCAATGTTAAATAGTTACAGAAAATGTATCCAACTTTTGAAAAGCATTTAAAGTGTACAGTTTTGGATGATTTAAAGTTAATAGAGCGGGATAGTTGAGCTGATGCTGAAATAATTTTTCCCAGGCACTTTAGATACGCATCAAACGCTTTGAACTTAGTTGTTACGAAATATGCTGAACAGGCTTTACTTAACACATTATTCAAGCGGTTGTACAATTCTTCCTTAGGGAAAGCAACGGTAACTTGGAATGCTGTTAGCAGATCCGTAGTAGAAGCAGATAAAGTTTACAACAGTAGCAGCACCAGATGGAACAGTTTTCATAACAGTTTTCAACGAATTTTGGAACTAGACTTTCAAGCGAGGCAAGACCTTTGCTAGGTTCTAAATAAAACGAGAAAGCCAAGCTAACTTCGTCTGTGCCGAAGTTTTAATACCCTTGCAAATGCAAACGTCACAGCTTATGAACGCTTAAATAAAAATTAAAAAATTTTTGTAACTAAAACCCATTTTCCGACAGATAAACATCTGATTTCGACCAAATTTCGCGAATCTTTTTGAAAACATAGCAAGTTAACAATCGCCGAGTTTAGAAAGATAAAATTGAAAACAAAAAAGTTTTTCTCACTAAGACTCAATTTCCGACCGATCGGTCCTATGGCAGCCTTAAGATATAGTCATCCGATTTTGACCAAATTTTGCGAATATATTTGAAAGCATATACAATTAGTAATCAGTCAGTTAAACGACGCTAACATAACAAACAAACAAAAGTTCTTCATAAGACTCATTTTCGACCGATCGGTCCTATGGCAACCATAGGATATAGTCACCCGATGTCGATCAACTTTTACAAATTAGTTTGAAAGCGTTTAATATTAATAATCACCGACCTTAAGAACGACTTACTTATAAACAAAAAAGTTTTTTTTCACTAAGACCCATTTTCCGACCGATCGGTCCTATGGCAGCTATATGATATAGTCATCCGATTTTGACCAAAACATGCAAATCTGTTTGAAAGCATATAATATAAATAATAGCCGAGCTTAAGAACGCTAACAGTGAAAACAAAAAAGTTTTTCTCACTAAGACTCATTTTCTGACCGATGGTTCCTATGACAGCTATAAGATATAGTCATCCGATCCGGTCGGTTCCGACATATTAGCAGCGTGCAGAAAAAAGAAGACTCTGTGCAAAATTTCAGCTCGATAGCTTTAAAACTGAGAGACTAGTTTGCGTAGAAACAGACAGACAGACGGACGAACAAAGCTCAGTCGACTCAGCTCGTCGCCCTGATCAAGAATATATACAGTTTGTGGGGTCGGAAATGAATATTTGTATGCGTTGCAAACTTCTGGGCAAAATTATAATACCCTATAATAAAAACAACAAAATTGTAAAGTGTTTTAAAGATTGGCTTGTTAAAGGAATTACGGAAAATTTGTAAACTGTTGTCAATGAGAGTTCAAGTTTAAAGCACTCTGAACACTTTTACGATACCAGAAATGAAAGATTGGATAAAACTGAGAATTGTTATGAAAATTTTAATATTGAATTGGAAGTCTTAACTTACCGTGCCGATTAAAGCAAATCTTTGGCATCTATACTTAAGTATAACAATATACAATTGTGTAAGTATAATACCATTTTGCCTAGCTCTGCCCCTATAAAAAGAATTTTTAGTAGAGGCCAAATACCTAAGCCAAAAAGAAATAGAATACGTGACGAAATATTCAAAACTCTTGTTATAAAAAACAAGCAAAGCTGATATATGGGAAACATTTTAATAATATAACATCAAAGACATTAAAATGTTCCATTTTTAAACCTTATATTTGAATTTAATCCCGTACAGTTTATATTTATTACTGATATAAATTGATGAACCATGATTTTTAATTTAAAAGTATCTATTCTGTACCTTTACCTAGGTACTGGAAATTCCGGATACCTTTTACCTTACCGAGGTATATTTTTTGACATTTACCTTGTACCTTACCTAGGTGAGAAAATTGGGTACCTTTCCAATCACTGGCTACGATATGTCAATCTTCATTTAGAGCAGGCTTTGTCAAAAAGAGCGAGACTAAAAAGTGAAGTAGAGCGACGCAAATCAGCTCAGACTTAGTTCAACGACTGCTGGCCAGCGACTAAAAAGCTGTTGAATGAATACCGAAATGTTTTCGGCCCCTGTTCGGACATGCTTGCCAATTGCTGGTCTAAACTTTTATTTATTTTACCTAAATTTTCCCCATCCGCCCTTCTTTTGTGATATGGTCAGTTTCAGCAGCTTATATTTAGCTTGCAGTTTTAGAGTCACTTGAGACTCTCACCAAGTGAATCCTAAACTTTCAACCTCTGAATTTAATCAGCAAATTGTTAAAGCCCCACGAGACCAAAAAAAAAAACTACAAAAATTCAACCTGCCAACTAATTTGGCATTTAGATGTCAAATGTCAATCACAAAAAAAAAAGGAGATAGAGAAAAACATAATTGGCCAGCAAACAAACCAGAAAGCAAGAAATTCGCTTAATGCGCCGCAAAAACAAAAAGCCGAAAAAACTAAACAATGAAAGAAAGAAAATGCAGACAGCATGAAAAATAGCAGGGGTGCAAAAGTGGGTGGCAGGTGGGCTTCCAAAAAAATCTGCATCCCAAGCACACAGACAAAAAGTAGGAATCACAAACCGCGGTGTGCATTGCGTTGAAAAGGCGACGACAGATAGCCAAAAGTGGGGGGTGGGGCGGCGGTTGGCATTTGCTTTGCTTACAGCAAATAAAATAAACAGCTCGGCTGGCGGGGAATGGCTCCAGCTCCAGTTCCAGCTCCAGCTCCCTTTGCTGTCGTTAAGTTGTGAAGCGAACAAAAGTTCAAGTTTTCAGATACTTTTTCATGTAGCCACCACCTCCTAGCAGCAGCAGCTTCATCATCATCAATTTTTTTTGTTTGTTTTGTTGCATTCTTCAGTTTTTGACTTCCGTTGCACATGCATAAAACATGCTTACCCAGGCGTCCATAAAAGAAACTGTAGGAGCAGGAGTAGAACAAGCCTGGATTGGCGCGTCAAAAATCAATTGAAAGAGATGGAAAGAAAGAAATGCAAATGGGAATGCCAAGTGTTACGGATACTCCTGCAGTTTTGGGGTGGAAGCGGAGCAGCGCTAATTGTATACTGTGTTTTTTTTGTTTCACCTGACAGCTGAGATGGACAGGCCGAGACTGACCCAAAATTCTCAAAAGTGTTGTGGAGGCAGAAAAAGAAGAGTTTGATTTAAATATTATTTTTCTTGAAAAAATTAAAGAAATGTTTTTCCATTTACATTTTTCTTACTGAAATTCATTCAATCGTCCGACTCCAATTCCATCTGAAAGTACATAGTAGAGTAAGGTTCAGCCCCGGAATGCGGTTCAACGTTTAGCTTGAAACTTTTGCCCTGGATTAGCAGATCATCAAAGTTCTTGTTGATACCCTGAAGGGTTCCAAAATAGTAGACTGAACCCATGGCCTCATCACCTTCACCGAGACAGAGTTGCAAAATAGTAGCACTGCCGCTTATTTTGCGCTCACCAACAATTGGCTGACGGAGCAGCTGCTCCAATATACTCATTGGGTTTGCATTTTTAACCCCATTGATAGATTTGGCTATCTCAGCCTTGGGCTGCTCGACTTCATTGTTGCACTCCTTGCAGCAAAGACAAATATAGCCTGTCAGCGTTATGTTGCCGTCTCCTGGAAAGGTATATACATATAAGAAAAGTCATACAACTGCAAATGTTTGCTCTTACCAACGGTACGAAACGCAATCTTCTCATCTTTTGGGAAATTGAAATTCAGCTGTACTTGGGGTACGGCGTTTGAAAGGGTAGCCACAAGATAGTCCTGCATAAACAACTTGACCTTGGTTCCCCTGTCCAGAGCCACGCCCGTCACATTAACCGAACTTAACATCTTCTTGGTGATCTTGCGATTGGGCTCAAGAACTAGACCTAGGTTAGAAAGTAGGAAAGAGAATTAAGCTGCCGCAAGCACGTGGCCTGGCGGCCAAACCAGCTGCTACTTGGCTATCACTTACCCCAGAACGTAGACATGTCGACAATGGTTTACCGTTTTCCCAGTTCAATTTCACAAAAAGTACAAAACTTAAGCAGACAAAGCGCACGATGTCGTAAAGGTAAAAGTACAGTTGAAGGTAAAAGAATGTGCGAAAAGAGCGATCGATATAGACACAAATGCTAGTGCTGGCACATATTTAGCATATCGATAGCAATTGATCATCGATAGTTTTGTTTAGTGACTGTGCGTGATTAATGCTGAGTTTACATTGGGGCACTGTGCGTCACATTTCAGTGTCACAGTGGCACAGCGCTATGTGAAAGGGCCATGCCTTGTCACAGAAATTGAGTGTCAAAGGAACGAGAACTTTTCAATGTAAACACAAGGTCTTATTTGGTGTCACACTGAGGCTGGCACGTTTGTGACCACAATTATTAAACAGCTGATCCAATGAATTAGCTCAAAATTAGCTAATTTGAACTATTTCTACTGTGTCAAGCAAATCGCGCATGTTCGTTTTCCTGTCACATTGCGATAATTTTGTTTAAAAATTTTGATTAAGGTAAATAATATTTACTAAATATGCGTAATTTTTAGTGCTTTCGTGTACTTTTATACCCTTGCAAAGGGTATTATAATTTTGCCCAGAAGTTTGCAACGCATAGAAATATTCATTTCCGTCCCCATAAACTATATATATTCTTGATCAGGGCGACGAGCCGAGTCGATTGAGCTTTGTTTATCCGTCTGTCCGTCTGTTTCAACGCAAACTAGTCTCTCAGTTTTAAAGCTATCGAGCTGAAATTTTGCACAGAGTCTTCTTTTTACTGCACGCTGCTAATATGTCGGAACCGACCGTATCGGGTGTCTATATCTTATAGCTGCCATAGGAATCATCGGTCAAAAAATGGGTCTTAGTGAGAAACACTTTTTTGTTCTTAATGCTAACGTTCCCAAACACGGTCATTATTAATATTATATGCTTTCAAAAAGATTTGCAAACTTTGGTCAAAATCGGATGACTATATCTTATAGCTGCCATAGGACCGATCGTTCGGAAAATGGGTCTTAGAGAAAAAAACTTCTTTGTTTTCAAGCAAATCGTTCTTAAAGTCGGTGATTCTTTATATTAAACGCTTTCAAACTAATTTTAAAAAGTTGATCTACATCGGGTGACTATATCTTATGGTTGCCATGGGACCGATCGGTCGGAAAATGAGTCTTAGTGAAAAAAACTTTTTTGTTTTCAATTTTATCGTTCTTAAACTTGGCGATTGTTAATTCGTGATTGTGATTCGCGAAATTTGATCGAAATCAGATGTTCATCTGACGGAATATGGATTTTAGTTACAAAAGTTTTTGATTTTTATCTAAGTTCTTAAAATCTGTCAATTCAAAAACAGCTTCTGCAAGGGTATAAAAACTTCGGCACAGACGAAGTTAGCTTGGCCTTCTCGTTTTAATTGTAATTGAATTAAATTTTTTAGCTGCAAGAAATGAATGCGCGAAAGGCAACAGAGCTAGCGGCGTGTGCTGTTATTGCGTTGAGGGAAAGAAGGAATGTTTGCCAAGTTGAGCGCCCAAAAATTTACTTGAATGCAGCCACTTTCGATCAGCTCTTTTGTTGGGAAAAAGTAGACGGCGACTTTTCGTGAGCCCATTTCACCTGGCGATTTGAGAATGTCAAAGGCAACAATATGTGAAAAAATTCCGGAAACAGCATCGCATGCATTTAAAAAGTATTGGAGACGAGTAATTAAATATGTTTATTTATTTGATATGTATGTGTAAATTGAAGTAGGAATGGTAGCACTTAATGCCAAAGTAATTATCTTTAAGATCCTCCAGAACCTCATACTTTTAAAGAGATTCTCCTCTCCTTTAATTTGGTCAAATTCATCCAATTGACTTGAAAGTGCGGCTAGAGTAGTATCGGTTGGCCGTGTAGCTGGAGTTGCCTCAGTTAGGCCGAAGCCTCATATTACCAAGTAGGACCTTCTCCTCCATGTTTGTGAACACCTATTAGTAACTCCAAAGCCAAGTCCGGATGCTCATCTTCGAATAAATCTTATCCAAGCGCCCCAAATCTGCACAAATATCAATAGAAATAGGAGAAAGCTTACTCCGGCTCGACCGAAGTTTATATACCCTTGTAGCTTCTTTAATTTATATAAATTAAGGTTTGTAAATGTTTTTCGTCGAACATTCTTAGCTAAGTTATTTTCCAAACTTAGCAATAGATTTCGCGACTACTTTGACCATGTGCTTGCCAGTTTTTATATGACAGCTATACGATATATTCATCAGATTTGGATAAAACTCGTCAAAATTGTGTGGAAACCGATAAAATTCAGAACTGTAAAGCATAAAGACGCTACCATTGAAAACAAAAAAGTTTTTCCTACTAAGACTTTTTATCTGAACTAACTTTTGTATGACAGCTGTACCATATAGTTGTCCGATTTTCATAAAACTTGGTGGAATTATGTAAAATCATAGAAAACCGAAAAATGTGAGGTTTGGGGGCGTTTGCGTTGAAAACAAAAAAGTTTTTCTCACTAAAACTAGTTTTTTGACCGATCGTTCCTAAGGCAGCTATATGCTATAGTCATCCGATTTGAATCAAACTTGGCAGAATTGTGTGGTAGCATATAGTATAGATCAGTAACAAGTTCGAGAGCGATAGCATTGAAAACAAAGAAGTTTGTCCTACTAAGACTTTTTATCTGAACTAACTTTTGTATGACAGATATACTATATAGTTGTCCGATTTTCATCATACTTGGTGGAATTATGTAAAATCATAGAAAACTTAGAAATAGGAGGTTTGGGGGCCTTTCCAAATGTTTGTTAATTTTGATCTTAATGCTTATCGATGTACATGCCGCCGATAAGCGAGATTGGAACCAGGGCTGCGTACGAGTGGTTTACTGGGTCGTGCTCGTTCACTAGTTCCGAAGGTTCAGGGAGTGAGCGGCTCAAAATTTTAAATTGTTACCGTCCTGGGTGAATAGTGGCTCAGAGGAAGAAGAAGGGGCTAAAGTTTTTTAAAAAAAGTCATTGCCCTGCCGAAAGTTACATCGCGGAGAGAGAAGCTTGATTGCTGGATTTGGCAGCGGCCCCCCCAGAGGATCCAATTTTTGGAGAAGAAATGCGCCACCCACCTCTGGGTGGCCCAAGGTTTTTATACTTAATTAAAAGCCAAGTAAAAGCCAGACATGGCAGTAGGGTGCTATAGTATTTTAGTATTTATTTTATTTATTCCCTTAATTTAATTTATTAATCCCATTTATAAGTACATTTATTATTTGTCGTGTATTCGTCCCAGAGGTAACCTGGTTAGGAAACATAATGACATAAAAAGTCAAACTTTGTTAATACACCAATATTTTTGGATTTTTCAGATTGCGAAAAATTGACTATGTTTTGGGTGCTGTAACATTTATATTCGTAAAGATATCAAAGAAATTTTTTGGCTACCTTAGTTTGTGTATTTAGACTGTTGATTTATCTAAAAAAACTTTAACTTTTTAACAAAAATGAAGTTAGGGTTTTGTCCAAGGCGGGGCGCGGCTGGACCACTGTGCGTCGGCTATTTAGCCGTGAATTGGAACAATGAAATGTGGAATGTGATTCTATCAAAATAGTTAAGAATCTGTAAATGCAATATTGTTGAGAAATGCATAAACTATTATTTTATTTAAGGTGTGGGTATTAAATAAATCAAGTTGAAAAGTCGGCTCCACCCATTTCCGGTCATATCGCTGCTCACATAGTTGGACCCAAACATGAGCGGTATATCAGCTTAAAAGACTCATATTCATCTATCCTCACGATAGATCAGAAAAACAAAAAAATACACCGCATTCCATATTCCAGCGTTCAATTTCGCTGCTATCTTATAGACGCTACAAAGAAACAAGGAAAGAATGATTGCGTCAGTTTAGTCAGGCTGGTGAGATGACAGCTTTTGAGTCCACATTTGTGGAATAAGGGGGTTGTCCGATATTTCGTTAGTCAAGCAATGGTAGATCGGCCATGTTCCAGTAATGAAATGCCTCTTACTGAGTCAGCCGTAAGCTGTTAAGCGTCGTAGACACAATCACAAGATCACAAAATATTGGTGAAACTGTGTGCTCGTGGCTGTCTGAATCACACGAAATCATTGGCCGTGAACAACAACGTGAATGTTGTTCGCCATAAGCTATGTGTGAGGAACATACGCGCGAAAAACAACAACGAATACTTGATATGCGCATAGGATCTGTGCACCCCTGCTGTAAAACTTAGTGATTCGATGGCGCAATTTAATAATTATTATTTAATGTTTAATAACTATATTTTCCTTGATTTAAATACATTAATTGAACCTTTTAATACCGCACTCAATTAACTAAAAATGTTTGATATTTTTGCAAAATAAAAAACTGCAAAAGCCAACAGAAAGCATTCGCTACCTGGGCAAAAGCAAATAGGAAACTGTGAATTACACTTTACATTTGCTTTGGCTACCGATTTACATATTTTTTAATGCAAATAATGAAACGAATGAGTGCTGGCTGCCCCCGGGACATTTGCTGGAGTGCTGCATAATGTTTGTGCTTATGAAAACTTCATATGCATATGTATACCCACTCACACACACACACACACACACACGCGAAACATATATAGATTTCATTTGCTTTATTTAAGTTGATTTCGCCAAATTAACATATGAAAGTGGGGGAGTCAGTGCACAAAAAAAAGGAGCAAGAGAACTGCAGTCGAATACGTGGTACCCTTGGTTTGGTATATTTACAAATTCACACAAAACCCTGTAGATGAGGTCTCCCCTTGCTGAAAAATAATTTCATTATTTCCGGACTTTGTATGGTGATATTTGGATAACAAAGATACAAATACAATTTAAGTTTATATATTTTTGAAATCTTAAGGCTTACATTTCCTTAACTTTATACCCATTTTGAATGTGTACAGGGTATACAAAGAACAAAATCTGAAGGGTGTTCCATTTGGTAATTATTTAAACAAGCTTTTGCCAAATGGTTGAATTTTAAAATGTAAATTAACTTTGTTTGGACACAAAAGTTTTTACAGTTTGGCAGTCACTGCCAGACCAGAAAATTTAATTTAAGTGTTTGCCTTTCCATATATACCACATATATGTATGTATGCATGTGTGCTGAGTGTAATAATTAGCCATCATTAGTTTTCCCACACAAACACACACTCAAGTAAAGTTTAACTACGCCTCACTGACTGCTTTATGCATTTTTCAATTGTTTTCTCATACTCCCTCCTCGTACTCCAAAAACTTTGACTTCGTCTGTCAACCCAAAATGCTTAAACATTCATAAATGCTAGTGCACACAGCTCACTGCAAGTTGAATATCACACAGAGAGAGAGAGTGAGGGAGAGAAGGAGGCGATTCCTGGTTCATTTGCCCGAAGCCAAAGATGCCAAGCAAAAGTCAAGTCTGGCAAATGAAATCCAACCAAACCAAAACAAAACTTTTTCACACTGCACTTTGGTACTTTTTTTTCTTTCTGTTTTTGTGGAGGTTTTTGGTGTACTGGGTCGCCAACGACATCTTTTTAAACAAAAATGGAACCAAAACCAAAAGGATGATAGAGTTTTTAAAACAACGAAGTTAAAATGCACTTAGTGCATTAGTATTAGAGGCAAATATTAGTCGACAATTTGTCAAAATGTACAAATAACGACAGTGACTTACAACATTTTGGTTAGCAATGGTGATTTCTTTCTTTCTTTGAGTTTACAAGCCCCACCAAAAAAGATTACAGGACAATGAATTCTAAACATTTAAAACTAAACGGTAAAATTTCGATACATTCAGCTAGGTTGACAAAATGGCAACATCTTTGGCTTCTGCATTAAGAACAGTTGTATCAAGGGGGGTTGGTGGATTGAACTAGCAGCTAATTTTGCTTCGTTTGCTTCGGCTTGGCGCAGATTTAGCTCCGACTTGGACTGCTTAGGCTTCAATGTGGCTGAAGAGGCCCCAGCGAACTTATCTGGTTCCGATGCAGCCACAATTAGGCGATTCTTCTTGGTTGGCTCCATTTGTCTAACTGGTTTTTTCATCATTTTCTTCTCAGCCTTTGGCTTCTTGAGTGGGTTTTTCTCAGGTTTCGGCTCTGGCTTTTCCTCCTCTCTGTCTAAGTTTTGTATTTCATCCATTCGCTTTGCAAAAGTTTTAGCGACCTATTCACAGGCATTTTAGTTAATGTCAACCTATTCGTCTGGTTACTTACCATTCAATTTCTGTACAAATCTCTGCCCATATGGTGTCCCACTTCCAACGTCTGTTTGACCGGCGTATTCTTCGCAGCACGATCTTACGTAATGTGGCTGGTGTCTTCAACACTTGCAGTGCGTGCACAACAATGGCCCCATTAAAGTTCGGCATGTTTGGTGCCAGATATTTTGAGTGTAAGTATTGTATGTGAGTGAAAATTTCAAATATCAAAATTCAGATACAAATACACTTATGTGTTTATGTACGAAAGTTGTAGTTTATACTGAAATGGTTACAAATGTTTTTGACAAAGGGGCAAGTGTTTGCTGCGATTTGATATTTTTGATATTCATAAAATTTTTCATTTTTTGGTATTTACACAGTGGAACACTCAAAATTTCCAGGGAACGGGATCAATCACTTATGAAGCTAAAGGCATCAGGGAGCAACACCTTATACCCAGTTTTTCCTGATCACGTCAAGTTCGCGCTTAATTTATACTACCAACACACAGCTACAACATCTGTTGCTGGTTAAAAAAAGGTTAGAGCTGAAATTTTGGAAAATTCACCAAAGATGAAGGGAGTCACCACAATTATTATACTAAATTCCCGCCTCCAATGGATAAGCGGTTAGTACCCCGCCCATAGAGGTCTAACTTAGACAATGGAATCAATGGAAAACCACTCGAAAGAAATTTGTAAGATGCTTACCATTAAAATGTGTCCTTAAGAGATGCTAACATGCATCGAAAAACCGCGACGGTGGGTACCACATTTGACATCATTCATTATCGAGTCCATTTAGGCCATAAACTAGAGATAAAAATAGTCCGAAGCCTTAGTTCGTGGGCTATGGGTATCTTTGTACAAGCAATTGCCTTAGTATCAGGGTATCAGGAGCTTCTCCAAAATTATGAAATTAATTTTTTGATTAAAATTCATCATTTGCATTATGAACGAGAGCGTAAGTTAAAGTCGGCTCTAACCGACTTCGATATACCCGTTACTCATGGAAACAAATGTTTATTAGCCTTCCTGTATGCCTGAGGTGGGTCAGCCGAAAAGTATGCAACATTTTTTAACTCGGCTATTTATTATCCGCCAGATATTAATAGACATTTGTCAATTACTAAATCCAACATAAATGACTCCAAATTCATCACGATAAACAGATCAGACAACAAAACTTTTGAAAACGTCGGTCAAGCCCGACTATTACATACTCTGCACCCTTAATGTCGCAGCTCGAATTTGGTCACGAGTCAAACGGCCAGTTAACACACAACGCACAACGCAGTGCGCTCTCTAAGTCTCTCTCTCTCTCTCTCTCTCTCTCTCTCTCTCTCTCACTAAGATTGCTGCTGAACG
Organism: Lordiphosa magnipectinata; assembly: GCA_037044535.1. Lineage (NCBI taxonomy): Eukaryota > Metazoa > Arthropoda > Insecta > Diptera > Drosophilidae > Lordiphosa > Lordiphosa magnipectinata. The sequence goes on from JBAMBO010004462.1 coordinate 26,114, forward strand.
CAATGCTTAGGTTATGGGTGGGGTGGGTGGTGGGCGTTAACTGACCGTTTTTTGCTCATAACTTGAGTATCGTTCATCCGATCTTTATCATTCCTTCAGCAAATCGATAAATAATTTTGAGTACTAGATATCTCTAGAAAGTACGAACCATCTATCATCAAAACTGTAGGAGATATGACGTTTTTTCCAAATTGCGGGGGCGTGAGGGGGCGTGGCAAAAATTGAAAATAAACTTGATCTGCGTGCAGACAATAGGAGTCTACATTTCAAATTTGGTTGCTCTAGCTCTTCTAGTCTCTGAGATCTAGGTGTTCATACAGACAGACGGACGGACGGACGGACGGACAGACGGACAGACGGACAGACGGACATGGCTATATCGAATCGGCTGTTGATGCTGATCAAGAATATATATACTTTATATGGTCGGAAATGATTCCTTCTGGCTGTTACATACATTTGCACGACTTTAGTATACCCTTTTACTCTACGAGTAACGGGTATAAAAAGCAAAATTCTGTCGAAAAATGTCTTAGGTGAACAAATCGCGATACGCTAAGATCACGGTTGCCACACTTGGTGTTTTTGCACCAATAATGGTATCTTTTGCATTGAGCCCGAATATGACATATAAATTAAAAGGGGTTAAAAAATCATGCAAAGTAAAACCAGTTATAATTTTGGGAATAGCTGTGACAAGACGACTGTCCTTAGAAAAAGATATTGCGGGGATGCTCCCCGACTACTCAGGATTACCATGGACAATGAGTACTAGAGATAAAATTTGCGCTGCCGCTTAATTTTGCTGGTGTTAAACGATAGTGCCCAAAAATATACTTTATAATTTCAGTAGGAAATCAAAGTGGTTAGAGCGAGACGGACATATTCCCAAATGTATCCAGAGAGCGCAAGTGAGAGCGAACAGCTGACTAATTTCTGAGAAGAGCGGTGTCGCCTGAGCAATTTTTAAGTCTAGATGTTCTACTCTATGGGATTACAAAAAAGGCCAACTATTAATTAATACCATGTATCATATTTTCACTTTTCGATGCAATCGCGCTTTTAAAAGGTATTGACTAAAACAGAGTTTCCCAGCGATAGCCCCTGAAGCACGAACATACTCGCGAATTCGCCCCGAATGCTTGACGAAGTCATGCATCACTGTGTGTTAGAGAGAGACACAGTTACATTTTCGCGCTCTCTGCTTGGGGAACCCTGGACTAAAAACTACTTAACATATATGCAAAATGGTACATCTTCCTTTAAGAAAATCGTAGAATTGTTTGGTATAAAATTTTTAGTCCTTAGAAATAGTACTATACTATATTACACAGTTCGACAAAATCCAACTTTTTTAAAAACCCCGGCATGAGACCGTTAAATTATGATAAAAGGGACCTCTGTAAGTATCACCTCATACCCAGTTTTTCAAATAAAGCCTCGGTTCGCGTTTTATGGGTTGCAACACACAACGACAACAATTTTAACTTAGTTTTTAAGGGTTTAAGATAAAAATCTGAAAAATTCAACAAATGTGGACAGGGTCATGGGGAACGCCATACAAAAAACTCACTTCAATCGTACAATTGTTTAAGGTACCTCCAGAAGGAGTTAAACCTTAAATCTTGAATATCTTTAAAAGCGCACGGTAGATTTTTATTAAAGTACATATTTATGATGGTATTATAGACTATTGCATGTCCCTAAGAGGTGTTACTCGACAGCCAAAAAACCGCGATATGGAGTACCATTTTTAAGCTCTCCCTCAAACCAGTTCATATAAGCCACAAACCAGATCTAAAAATAGACAGAACTGCGTTTTCAGTTATACCAACGAAGCCTTGGTTCGCGGTTTGTTGGTATTTTTGTACTACCAATTGCCTTAGAACAACATTGACCATTTAGGGTAAAAATCAGCTTCACCAAAATTATTTAAAAATTCATTCCAGCAGAAAAATAGATCGTATCAGTTCAGTGCATCTTAGCGTACCGCTGTTAATTATCAAAGAGAGTCAAAACATGGTATAGCTCCTTTACAAAACGAGCCTAAAAAGGTTCAAATTTGGATCCTAAGCATTTTTAAGACCAAATTTCCTAAAATTTAGACGTGATGGACCATTTTCGAAAACAGATTCGTGTTTAGCAAACGAAAATCATATCTTTATCTATACATACATACATACACACCTGATCATATTAATAGGTACACACCGGAATTTTTTAATTATAGATGGTTTTTTCGTACTTTTAGTGTTGACAACTTTTTAATTTTTGGTTTTTTGTTGTTGTCAATGTCTGGCCACACTGTGACAAAGAGAAGCTTTTCAATAAGTTGCGAGTCCACCACACCTTTCGCCTGATCATAATAATAGGTACAGTCTCCGTTTCTCACAAGTATCAAGTGAATAATTTTGTAATCAGTGATCTTTTGGTAACTAAAGGTAAATTAAGTATAGCTTCTGTCAATTCAGAGAATTAAATAATTATTTTTTTCAGAAAAAATGGGTCGAAATTCTCATTGTACTAAAGAAGAAGCTCGATTGGTTCTTAGTCTGAGAAAAGAAGGCAAATCTTTACGATCCATCGCCAAATTAATGAACAGGTCTCATAATTTTGTTAAAAATGCATTAGAAAGAAAACCAAGACAGGAAACCCGTGGAAGGCCACTAAAAACAACAGAAACCCTTGACCACTACATAGTAACTTTGAGCAAAAAGGACCCATTTAAGTCATCGAAGGCTATTGCAGCCGAAATTGGGAATTCAGTTAGTACTCAAACTATCCGAAGACGACTACAAGATGCCAACCTACCAGGAAGAATTGAAAGAAAAGTCACACTTATGCGCAAAAAAAATATCACCATGAGGCAAACTTTTGCAAGGGACCACAAAGACTGGGTAGGATGCACCGGGGAGCAAAAATGGAGAAACATATTATGGAGCGATGAAACAAAGATTAATTTGTTTGGGAATGACTGTGAAAGGAATGTTCGACGCCCTAATGGAAAGGAATTCCATCCACGGTTTACAAAAAAAACAGTCAAACATGGAGGTGGCAATATAATGGTATGGGGTTGCTTCTCCTGGTACGGCGTAGATCCAATTTATCAGACTACGAACAAAATGAATGCTGAAGAGTACAAATCCATATTGGAAACAGTTATTCCATTACGTTGTCATCATCAAGGCTGTTATCTAAATTTTTCGAGGACCAAAAAGTTGACGTTCTGAAGTGGCCAAGCCAATCCCCCGACCTTAACCCCATTGAAAACTTGTGGGGAGACTTGAAAAAGAAATTGGCAAAGCATTCATTTTCAAATAAACAAAAATTATGGGAAGGTGTCCAAAAACTGTGGTATGAGACACCAGTAGAGACCTGCCAGGCTCTTATTAAAAGTATGCCAAAAAGAATAGCAGTAGTGGCCAAAAATAGAGTTGGATACACTGAATACTAAGTTAGGAAATACTAATTTACCTAAAAAAAGAACACAAAATGGAAATTACAATTTTTTTTTCTTACCAACACATGAAGTGTACCTATTATTATGATCACACTGAAAACGTATCTGAAACACAAAATGATCTCTTTCATGTTATATTATTATTCTATGTTACAATTAAGTTTATTTTATTAAAAACAAATAGTTTAAGAACCAATGAGAACAAATTTCAAGTTTGAAACAATGAATAAAACTGTTTTCTGTTACCTTAAAGTCAGAGTTGATGTGTGTACCTATTAATATGATCAGGTGTGTATATTAATATATATTAAAAATACTGAAGAAATGAAATGGATGTATAATTTAACAATTTTGTGAATATTTTTTATTTTATTAAATGCAAATATAACATGAATAAGGGAATACAATTTATTAGGCTCTTTTTTTTATTGAAATTGGATCTTTTTTGAAATGTTTTTGGTGTAGTCTAGTTTTGTCAAGTGACAACCGTGGCTAAGATTCCTTCAACTGAAGTATCTGTTTTCAGAAATGGTCCATCACGTCGAGATTTTTAGTAATTTTGAGCTTAAAGTTGCAAAAAGTTCCGGTTTTAATCTCTGATTTAAATATTATTTTTTACTTCTACTCAAAAATCTTTGATTCTAAATTGATTAAATGTAACATTTTAATGTTAATTTCGTTAAATTTTCTGTCGTAAACTTATTTTTACATTTTTTTTGTTAGTTAATATATATAAAACTTAAGATCATGTCAAACAGAATTAAGCAAAGAGACTGCCTAAGTGTGGCGGCATTAACAACCGCAATGTAATGCACTTTGACTTAAGCTGGCGTCGACATGTACTTCCTATCAGCCTTGCCTACTGTTACTTGTAAGTTTACACCCTTCCGCCCGCCCTTGTACCGTAACGAGCATTGTATGTATGTATGTCTAACACTTGGGCAACGTTTCGGTTGTCTGCTTGACTTGTTTGTAATTATTTATTTCGTATAAAGTGTAGCATACTTTTGTGCGTAGACAAGAATTATGGCGTCTTGGCATTGTTGTTGGTGTCTCGGCTGTGCAAGTGTGTGTGTGTGTGTGTGTGAGAGTAATTTTTAAAAAGATTTCATGGTACAACGCCGATGCCGACAACAGGATGAGACAGCAGTGCAACTAATGTACGTGTGATCATGTGTGTCTGTGTGTGAGTGTGTGTGCGTGTGTATTACACTTAAAACAAGCTGCTTGGTTCGTTTACTTGTGGCTTGCCCTTGTTGAGACGCCACCCCCCCTCTACAGCTTTTGTTGTTCTTTCAGCTTAATGCGAATTTCTGCTTTCAACAACAGCCATTGTTATTGCTGTTGTTGCTGGCATAAATATAATATGTAGTCTGGCCTTTTGCTGTAAAATATATTACTTTTTAACCTCAGAGTTGAAAGCTTCGGGGTTTTTGTAATTTTTACCCATAACAATTACAACAACAATTGTTGTGCAAGAATCAACAACATATAGTTAGTTCTGTGTTGCATGTAATGTGCTGCTGCTGACATGTTGCTGTTGTTGCTGTTGCTGCTGCTGTTGCTGTTGGTGCGCCTTAATGCCATAAGTCTTTAGTGGCATTGTTAGGACTTACACACAATATGCTTCTCCAAGCATGTTCTGTCTCCTGCAAACTGCAACTGCTGTGACAAATATTTGTTTCACATAAAGCATAATAAGCGATACTGTCGTCTTCTCAACTGCATTTGCAATTGAACCATCGCCAGGCAATCAAAAAAAAAAACAAAAAAAAAACAATAAAAAAACACACAAATAAAGCTTCCTTTGCTCTGGGTCACAGCTTTGTTTTATTTATCAAGAGGGGCGGAGTGCGGGGGGAGGGCAGGGACAGATGGAACAACTCATTAAAAAGCCAGTATGTGAAACATTTTGCAAATTAACTGCAAACGTTGCGTATGCGTAATGTGAGCCAGTGCAAAGTATTTGCCCAGCCGACAACGATGTTGGGGAAATGCGGAGAATCCACAAGGATGATGACTAGGCAAATGGGCGCCTGGGCAGGATACAGCGCAATTATATCAAATGAAGGCAAGTTAAGGTTTTGAATGGATCCAAGCAGACGGGGAAATGCTCTTTTTTTGTTTTATTTTTTATACTCTGTACCGAAGGTACATAGAGTATATTAAGTTTGTGCAAAAGTATGTAACAGGGAGAAGGAATCGTTTCCGACCCTATAAAGTATATATATTCTTGATCAGCATCAACAGCCGATTCGATATAGCCATGTCCGTCTGGCTTCATATCTCCTACAGTTTTGGAGATAGATCGTTCGTTTCTTCTAGAGATACCTTGTAAACAAAATTATTTATCGATTTGCTCAAGGAATGATAAAGATCGGATGAACGATACTCAAGTTATGGGCAAAAAACGGCCACTTAACACCCCCCACCAATAACCACAGCAACATACCCTAACCGTTCAACACAGGCAATCTTAGTGCGAGAGAGAAAGAGAGAGAAAGAGAGAAACTTAGAGAGCGCACCGCGTTGTGCGCGGGGTGTTAACTGGCCGTTTGACTCCTGGGCAAATGCGAGTGTAAGGGTACAGAGTATGTTATAGTCGGGCGTGACCGACTTTCTTTCTTGTTTTTGTGATGGACGTTGAAGTAGAATGCGCAGTACGTTCAAGTGACCCATGAAACACCAAGCCAAAGCTTGTTACGCGCGAACCCCAGGCAAAATTGCAGCCCACCTACCGCCCAACCGACCGAGAGGCGCAGTCACTAACTACTCCAGAGGTAACCTGGATTAGTTTTGAATATGAATTACAAAATATAACTTTTTGTGTTCTAGAACTTACGTAATCAAGAGATCCAACTAAGAAGGTTTGTTTTAAAACCAATTTAACTCAGTTTATGAAGCAACAAGGAGTGATTAACAGAATCAAAAGCCTTACTAAAATCAGTATAAATGACGTCAGTTTGCATCTTACCAAAGAACCCTTTGATCACTAATGATGTAAGCTCTAATAAGTTAGTGGTAGTAGATCGACGCTTCACAAATCCATGTTGATAGGGTGAAATAATGGAACTACATAAATGTTGCGGTTGAGATGTCATAATTCTCTCAAAAGCTTTGAGAATTGCAAACAACTTGGAAATACCCCTAAAATTCTCAACATCCGACTTATTACCTTTTTTATGGAGAGGAATGATAAAAGATTCCTTCCACAAAACAGGGAAAGAGGATGACTTAAGAGACAATACAAATAATTTACGAATAGGCTTACAAAGTGCATCAGCACAAAATCTAAGTACACAAGCAGGTACTCCATCGGGACCCGGTGCATACACAGGTTTAACAGAGTTAAGATTGCAAAAGAAGAGAGCTGTCAGTGATTACAGGGCTAAAAATACAATTAGACCCATTGAATTGATAGGGTTATGGTTGATTCGCAAAGAAGCTAGAAGACTAGTAGGTTGACAGATTGGCTATGGCCTGATCAGTGTTTGCTTAGGGCATAAGGGAAGATTTGCGTTTAGACTTTGTTTTTGTATACAATTTGAAACGAGTTAGTTTGCGACGCAGTTTATTATGAGACTGACTTTTATAAAATTATAGTCTCCCGTTTTTCTATTTCAAAGCCAGAATTTTACAATTTAGTAAGATTTCATTAATGTTCTCCAAAACAAAGTGCTCGCTTTGGAGTTTAGTTGTGGCACTTCAGTATGTGTACCGGTCTTTTAAGTTGAAAAAATAGGGATAAGCTAACTTCGGCTCGACCGAAGATTATATACCATTTTAGCTTCTTTAATTTATATAAATTAAGATTTTAAATGTTTTTAGTTATTTTTCAAACTTAGCAATAGATTTCGCCACTACTTTGACCATTTGCTTGCCAGTTTTTATATGACAGCTATACGATATATTCATCAGATTTGGATCAAACTCGTCCAAATTGTGTGAAAACCGATCAAATTCAGAACTGGAAAGCTTAAAGACGCTACCATTGAAAACAAAAAAGTATTTCTCACTAAAACTAGTTTTTTGACCGATCGTTCCTATGGCAGCTATATGCTATAGTCATCCGATCCGGCCGGTTCCGACAAATGTGCAGCGTAGTTGTACCAAAAGGCTTCGCGCAAAGTTTGGTTGAGATATCTTTAAGACTGATGGAGGAGATGTCGTAGAAACAGACGGACAGACGGACAGACGTACATGGCTTTATCAACTCAGCTTGTCATGCTGATCAAGTGTATATATACTTTATGTGGTCGGAGCTGCTTCCTTCTATGCGTTACAAACATCTGGATAGCGTTATCTTATCGTTCGGATACCGGTAATCGGTGCTTTTCGATATACGGTTTCGGGTTCAGTTCCATTTTGATTCCTTGCTTTTAAGCAATGATTGGAAAGGTACCCAATTTTCTTACCTAGGTAAAGTACAAAGTAAATGTCAACAAATATACCTAGGTAAGGTAAAAGGTATTCGGAATTTCGAGTACCTAGGTAAAGGTACAAAAAAGGTACTTTTAATTTTGAAAGAATGGTAAAAAATTGAATATTGTGATTTTATATGATGTTTTATTATTTAAAGGTTTCTTATAGGCTATCTCAATTTTTGAACATAACAACTGCTTCGAAGACTTCGTCACCTTGTCTGTTTCTTAAAAGACTTCAGAATCATTTAAATTTGAACTCTCATTGTCAACAGTTTCAAAATTGTCCATAATTTCTTCAACAAGCCAATCTTTTTAACAATTTACAATTTATTTGTTTTACTATGGTTCAATTTAAATTTTGGAAGTATCATAGTGGACAAAACCAAAGTCTTGCCTCGCTCGAAGTTAAGTTTTCAATTAAAGAAGATCGTTTTAAAACTCCTTTTTTAAGAGCATCTTTAAGTGGATCACAATATTTTAAATTATTCAAGCATTGAAGTTTATGTGTTACTAGAAGTAAATTAGGCAGAAAAATCCTAAATAACAACTAGATTCGCCCTGCCAAAGATCAATAGCCTTAGCGAAAAAGTCAGTAGCATCATTTCATGATAGCATGAAAACTGTTCCAACTCGAGGCGCAAAGAGCTATTAATTTATGCTTACAAATTTTCTTAACTTCATCTGCTGTTACTGTGGATCTGCATTCAGCATTCCAAATTGCCGTTGCTTTCGTTAAGGAAGAATTGTGGAGCCTGCTCAGCATCTTTCGTGACAACTAAGTTCAAAGTGTGTGATGCACATCCAATTTGATTTGGCAAAATAATTTTAGCAGCACCTGAACTATCCAGGTTTATTACCACTATACACTATACAAGCTTTACTAAGTTGGATGAATTATCTGTAACTGATCATATATTGGTTTTTCAATGTCCGTATTTGCTATGAACTTCAGCTGAGAGAATAACGATGTAGATTGCTATCTATATAGTGGACAGTTATACCAAAGTAGCTTTTGTTGTTGCAACTCCACAAAATACCGGCGATATTTTTTATACATCAGTGCTCCCGTTTTCACTTTCCGGTAGTCAGTTAAAAATTGGTCTAAAAATCCCAAAATGTTTGCGAAAGTGTAAATGAGAGCACGACTAATAAGCCACAAACAGGTTCCTTAAACTTTTCTTGTCAATATGGCAGAGCGGCAACATCTTGGCTATAATGTAATCGGAGCAAAAAAAAACACGTACGAAAAGTACCTAGTACCTTACCTATTGGCAAGGTAAATGATAATTAAGACCTATGTAAGGTAAAAGGTACTCTAATTTGAAAATACCGAGGTAAGGTAAAAGTTACACAAAATATGTATCTAGGTATTTGTACCTAGGTTCTTCCAAACACTGCCAACAGGACAATGCTGCGTACCACGTTTCAAAATGCACTAAACTTTTTTCTTAAGAAAAACAAATAGAGGTTTTGATGTGGCCCGCAAAAGGTCCAGATGTTAATTCCAATGAAAAATTTTGGGAGATAATTTCCAACAAAGTCTACATGCAAGGTAAAAGAACTTCAAAAGTCTATTATCGTAGATTGGGCTATAATGGATGCATCAATTCTTCGAAACTTGGTTAATTCAATGCTAGGACGTGTATTGAAGGTTATTAACAGTAATGGAGGATAGTTTTAGGTATATTAAAAAAATCACGGTTACTAAACCTTATTAAAATGGAATATTCTGAAATTATCAGTTCACTTATTTCGTTCTGAAGAAAAAAAATTTAATTTTTTAAAAAGTATTATGATTTCAATAAATCTTTTAAGAATTGGAATTAAATTGTTACTTCGTTAAGTTGAAAGAAAAAACAAAAATATTTGAATATATTTCCAGCTTTAGTATATATCAAGGATTATATGATTGTAAGGTGACTTATTTAGCATACCTTGTGTCAAGTCTGCCAAGACTTGCGTCAAGAGAGCAAACAGCTTTTCAGTCGCTGGTTGACAAACCCTGCTCCAAATAGTCGATTGTCAGAATTCCCTAAAGAGAAGCTCTTGTCAAATAGAAAGCAATCTTTTTAAAATATTTAGATATATTTGCTTGCTTCGTCTGAGCATCTCTTTAGAGATTTATGACATGTGTAAAGATGTTTTTACACTTGTCTTATACATACACACCTGATCATATTAATACACACATCAACTCTGACTTTAAGGTAACAGAAAACAGTCTTATTCATTGTTTCAAACTTAAAATTTGTTCTCATTGGTTCTTAAACTATTTCTTTTTAATAAAATAAACTTAATTGTAACATAGAATAATAATATAACAAAAAAGAGATCATTTTGTGTTTCAGATACGTTTTCAGTGTGATCATAATAATAGGTACACTTCATGTGTTGGTAAGAAAAAAAATTGTAATTTCCATTTTGTGTTCTTTTTTTTAGGTAAATTAGTATTTCCTAACTTAGTATCCAGTGTATCCACCTCTACTTTTGACCACTACTGCTATTCTTTTTGGCATACTTTTAATAAGAGCCTGGCAGGTCTCTACTGGTGTCTCATACCACAGTTTTTGGACACCTTCCCATAATTTTTGTTTATTTGAAAATGAATGCTTTGCCATATTTTTTTTTTAAGTCTCCCCACAAGTTTTCAATGGGGTTAAGGTCGGGGGATTGGCTTGGCCACTTCAGAACGTCTACTTTTTGGTCCTCGAAAAATTTAGATAACAGCCTTGATGTGTGTTTAGGATCATTATCTTGCTGAAATACCCAACGTAATGGCATATTTTCCTCAGCATACGGTACCATAACTGTTTCCAATATGGATTTGTACTCTTCAGCATTCATTTTGTTCGTAGTCTGATAAATTGGACCTACGCCGTACCAGGAGAAGCCACCCCATACCATTATATTGCCACCTCCATGTTTGACTGTTTTTTTTGTAAACCGTGGATGGAATTCCTTTCCATTAGGGCGTCGAACATTCCTTTCACAGTCATTCCCAAACAAATTAATCTTGTTTCTCCATTTTTTCTCCCCGGTGCATCCTACCCAGTCTTTGTGGTCTCTTGTAAAAGTTTGCCTCATGGTGATATTTTTTTTGCGCATAAGTGGGACTTTTCTGGCAATTCTTCCTAGTAGGTTGGCATCTTGTAGTCGTCTTTGGATAGTTGGAGCACTAACTGAATTCCCAATTTCGGGTTCTTTTTGCTCAAAGCTAGTATGTGGTGGTCAAGGGTTTCTGTTGTTTTTTGTGGCCTTTCACGGGTTTCCTGTCTTGGTTTTCTTTCTAATGCATTTTTAACAAAATTATGAGACCTGTTCATTAATTTGGCGATGGATCGCAAAGATTTGCCTTCTTTTCTCAGACTAAGAACCAATCGAACTTCTTCTTTAGTACAATGAGAATTCCGACCCATTTTTTCCTAAAAAAAAAATTATTATGTAATTCTCTGTATTGACAGGATACTTAACTTACCTTTACTTAATTTACCTTTAGTTACCAAAAGATCACTGATTACAAAATTATTCACTTGATACTTGTGAGAAACGGAGACTGTACCTATTATTATGATCAGGCGAAATGTGTGGTGGACTCGCAATTTATAGAAAAGCTTTGATTTACGGGGCAGCCCCTCTTTCAACTCTTTGTCACAGTGTGGCTAGACATTGACAACAACAAAAAAACCAAAAATTATAAAGTTTTCAACACTAAAAGTACGAAAAAACCATCTATAATTAAAAAATTCCGGTGTGTACCTATTAATATGATCAGGTGTGTATCTCTAAATAAGCGTTTGTTATATTTCATCTAAGAAGGCAACATTTTTCTATCAGAGATATTTGAATTGCTATTACACTATTGTCAGATATTCTCGTTAGAGATATATGAGAAATGTAAAGGCAGCTTTACTGATAAGTCAATCAATTGCCGTAACAATCCTTTACTATTATGTATAGATCAATAAACAAGATCTTTTAAGATTCAATTTACTTTCTGAGAAATGTTTTTGATCAATCGTAGATCTCTTCACTTAGCTAATATAATCCACTGATTCGCAGCGTTCGGTCATATTCCATAGCTTATGACTGTGTGGGTTGGGTGTGGGTGGGTGGGTTGATTTCAGGGCAAAGTTTTAACCCAGCGTATGCGTAACATCTGGCTAAGCAGTTGGCAGTTGGGATTGCGGGTAAAAGGAGGAGAAATGGCTTGTGCCACTCAGAATACCCAATTTCACTTTAATTAAAACATTTTGCAGCTAGTAAATGTTGGAAAAGTTGCCTACCCTTCTGCCCCCGCCCCCGGCCCCCACACACAAACACACACACACACACACTCCGAATCGCGATGGCAGCCAGGGCACGTATATTACATAATATGCCATTAATAAAAGTGTTTAAAGTTCACTTAAGTGCCGCTTGGAGCTTTAGACAAACGGAAACCGTATCAACAACAGTTAAAGCAAACTCAGGAAACTAAAACCCAAACCCAAACACACTCGCACACTCCGCAGGAGTGCGGTGGTGGGTAAAGGGAAGCGTAGGACATTTGTACCTTCTACAGTTTGGCGGCATTTGGATTCATGAGTGACTACTCTAGCACGCAGTTGGATTTATATGCGGCCAGTGCCAGAGTAAACACTAAGTGCAGCTGGTGGGATGGGGAGTACAAACAGTAGCTTTTTCTGTGCTGTCAGCAGACGCAAAGGCAAGGCAAAGAAAATTGAAATGAAAAATCAACTGCATTTTGAATGAAAATGTGACTAGTAGAATTGCTGCTGTTGTCTATGGCCAGGACATGGGACGCAGGACTTCAGGACTCATTCATTTCCGCTGCAGAGAGAGAGACGCCAGACAATTGACTTTGCGGCTCAGTTGTGTTGAAAGCCAAGTCAATAAGGCACGCACAGATGGAGATGGACCAAAGTCATGCCTACTGACCACATATTGTGCTGCTGCCCTAACAGAGCCCGAAGAGTATACCGAATTAATAAAATAAGTTAAGTTTCTCTTCATTAGGAAAGTGCCAAATTTACTTAAAGCGCATTTCCAATTCGTTATAGTCCGAAGCTTGCCATCTCCACTTATTTGACATAATTTGGTCAAGCAAAAGTCATAGGCTGACTGCATAAATCATGTGGTTAAATTCTACAACATTAAACTTAATTTGTTGGAAATTAAATAATGCTAAGCATTTTGTCTGCTGCGGCTACACGAAATGACTGCAACATCAGCAGCAGCAAACACTTGCCACAAAATTTATGAGCTGCAAAAATATATACAAAAGACACGACAACCAGTTGTTCGCCTCTCGACCTGCTCTGTCATTAAAATCTCACTCTCAGTCTGACCGACCGACCAGCTGCCGCCTCTTAATTAAATTATGCTCTTTAATTAGGACATTGCTTATGCGTGTGTGTGTGTGTGTGTGCGTGTGCATGTGTGGCTTTTAATTTGCTGCAGCCTTTTTTGTACCACAAAATTTTCACAATTTTCTATTGATTGTGTCTTAAACTAATTGAGCATTTTCTTTGTTCAATTAGCCTTTGCAGCTGTCAAGTGATTTACCTTCAGGCTTAAGAGCGAAACCAAATGATAATTGTGTGGAAATTTCTTTTTAGAAAAATTTATTTGTTTAATTTATAGGTACAAAAAGTAGATTTAACAACAATTTTGAGAAATTCCGCTGCTTAATTTGTTCCACAGTCATTCTGCTGCTGGTGTCGTTAATCACTAGTTTGATTGCGGATTCATTCCGTTCAGATGGTACTGAACCCCCAGTCACAATTAAGTATCGAAATGCAACTTCAGACAGACTGGGCAACTCATCCGCATAACGTAGCTCGCCGGGGGGCAGGGATCACAGAAATTTGTTTTTCTTTTTTGTAGTCGGTGGTTGCTGTACACGAATTTCACTTCAGTCCTCCCACAAAGAACAAGAGTGGCGGATCAATCGAATCTTCAATGTATTTCTTTATTCGGGGGGTTAATCTTTTCTTAGCTTAGCTCTAACTTATATTACTTGTTCCTCGGAGCGAGTGGGAGCCGTGGGTGCTCGTGCTGTCCTCGAAGCGGGCTGGCTGTAAAAGTAAAAATAACCCCAGAGGGGTTTCGGCTTTCGTTTGTCCTCGTGACGGTCTCCGCCGTCGATGTGCCGTTTTCCAGGGGCTACCAATGGCACTGATGATGATCTAGCAGCGATTAGGGGGGTGGTCCGAAGAAATGGTGCATTCTCCAAGCGAGAATTACGATATTCCGGGAACAGATTAGGGGTATGGACAGTTGCGGGCGTACTCTGAGCCACGAGATTGGGTATAAGGCGTACTCCAGGCGAGGATTATGGTATTCTGGAAAGAGGTTCGGAGTATGGCCAGATGCAGGGAGCACTCTGTAACGAACACACTTCGGATCGCATCGGCTGCACACTCTGTCTACTATCGGGGTCGACTTTGCTCAGGGAAAGTGGCGTGGGTCGTTTGTGCAGTTTCAACGAAGGCGTTACGATAATAATATCGTAGACAGAGACGAGGTAATATGAGCGGAAAAACAAACCAAACAGATGGGAAACGGACAGACAGAAATCATACCTATCTAATGTGGGAGGAACCAAGGTGTCAACGGCCTCCTTCTATAACCACCCTACCTGTAGAATCAGGAAGATATTATGATTCTACCCTTAACATTGCCTTCGTGTTTATGCTTAAGGAGCCCTCAAGAAAAGAAGGGAGTTATTTCATGTTTACTACAAAATATAATTCATTAAATGTTTTGAATGATGGTCGACTTCAAAAAGACCATACATATTGACTTAAATCTAGTTTACACTCTAATAGGAGTATTATGAATATTTAGTAAGGAATGATTACAAATAATAATAGGAATATTCCATGATATGAATATTGATAATTAATACGGATATGTATGCAAGTAAAGTTGAATAAAAGGTAACCTAAATTTACGGTATAATTATCGTTGGAGCAGCCAAAAACAATGGGGTTTGATTCTGTTCTACTCTTGGAAAACGTCACTCCCAGTAAGATTAAAGTCAATGATTATGTTAGACGTTTATAACTGCGACTATTGAGGTTTTGTGGCATGACCTATTCACTTAATTTCGGCTGTGCCGTACTCATACGCTGTATACTCCATCGCTGCCAGCAGGCCTGTTGACGTTGAGGTGGCTGTGGATTTTCAAAAGATTTCAGGAATGCAACAAAATCAAAGGAGGCGCAGTGCTATGAAAAAATGTCGAAAAAAACTTATAAGTACAATACAGCCGGGTCAAGCGATTAAATTTCACAAAAACTTTTTTCAACGATACGGACTGATCCAGAATGTCGGCGAACTCTTCCAAATAAGGGTTCACTTTAGTCAACTGCAAAGGTTGATCACACGCCAGTGGAGACCTCTGACGTCATAGACCGTAGGGCTCGCGTGCACATCCACAAAATAGGGTTATGTCGAACAACACACGATGGGTTGGGGACTACCAGTTAATTCATCCATGCCCTTTTGAACAGGAGCACAAGTTGCCAACAATTGTAGATTCGAGACTTCTGACGCGTCTGGCCTTGGTGTGGGATTTGGATGGGGTCCAGCGCAGCCTCTGGCTCAAGCCTGAGCTAGGCCGAAGCCTGATGACGTCACGAACGACGCGCTCTTGCGTAATGCGTTTCTGGCCCACACCAAATAAAACGAAGAAAAACAGCCAGGGGGTGGCAGACACCACCGATCGCACAGACACCTTGAAAAGATTCACTTTCAGCACCGATGAAATCGAATTCACACTTGGCTTACCCTGGGTGAGGTTAGGTTTGAACAAACTCCAATTTCGTCAGAAAATGCAACAAAATATTCCGAACACGGTGCTGATTGGCCAGGTGGAGTTGACAATACACCTTGATACCAATGTCGATAGCAATAGGCACTTACGAATAGGTTTTTTTACAATAAAATTGGAGTCACGTTGTTTGTCAAAAATCTGCCGTGGAAAGCGACTGCTCTCGATTAATTGTTTAAGATAAATGGAACGAGGTCAGGCACAGGAAATACAAGATGGAAGCTGGCTAGTGTGAACGCATCTCAATAGGAGAAAAATGCCACACAGTTGACTGCCAGATCAATGCTTTGGCTTGAAAACAGCTTTTTCTTTTACAGTCGCGTCCGGAAAGATTGGACCGACTTGGTTGATATAAATTTTCACCGTCAAGGACGGAAAAGTGTACCCAGTAATTGATAAAAAAAAGTAGCACCCTCACAACTCTGAGGCGCGAGACCTATATTACTACGATAATGAATGGCTTACCTGCACGCTTTGAGCTCCGACAAAGAAAATTTAACATAGAAGCACTCTTTGAATCGCCTCTCTTTTTTGAGTGATGTTAACACCATTGTGACATGGAGATACTTAATTGAGACAACAAAATCTGTTACTCAAAATTACTGCCGACGTAGGAAATCACGGTGATTAGAGGGAGACGGAAATCTTCTCGTAGTAGCATCGGTTTCTTCGGATCTCCAGGCTGATGTTGTTGTCGCCGGTAATCATCGTCCCAAGGTAGACAAAATCCTCTACAACCTCAAAGTTATACTCCCCCATAGTAACAAATTGTCCAAGACGCGTAGACTTCTTATCCGTGGATACTAGGTACTTCGTCTTGTATTCGTTTACCGCTAAGTCCAACAGTTTAGACTGCTTCTCCATCTCTGATAACACTGTGACACATTTTTGAACTCAAAAAAGTTGATCAAAAAATTCTGAAAGGGTATGATGGTAGTATAAAAACCCTGTCTTGGCTTGGTCTGATTACCTGCCGTTTTCTTTTTATTGCACTTTGAACTTTTCAACTTCAGAGTAGGACTAACGATTCCATATCTCGTAAACTATTTTGAATTTCGATTTTAAATATTGAACAAAGTTGTTGCTCTTGGTTTGACCTACAAAACATTTCTTTGTAGCAAATCAAAATAATTACTTCTTCATACTCAAAATTACAAAAGTTGCCCAAAAATGTCAAGTTTTGAACACCTTTCCTTCAGTTTTTCAACTTCATCTTGAAACCCGGTTCAGATTTGGCCAAGTACTTCAGCACAAAGTTGTAGCTTAGACCAAAATCAACAATCCGTTAGAACCAACCAACTTCATTTACAACTTCTTTCATATAGCCATAGCTAGGCCCAGAAGCACGTACAACTGTCATTAAAACTCGAAAAAACGAACATTTTCGGTAAAAAAGTAAAAACTATTAAATTTTTTTTAATTACAGTTTTTAAGTTATGTTTTCTTACTATTTTCTTGATTTAATACAAAACAATCGAAATTTTTTTGGTACCAAAAATTGCCATTTTTCAAGTTTTGGTTCCAATTCTATAGGAAGGCCAATCGAATGAAGCTGGTATGTTCCAATCCACATTGGGCGAAATTCCCATTTTTTTGGCATAATGTCCAAAATTATTTTTTAACATTTACATAATCTTAATATTAGGTCCGTTAAATAATTGTCTCCCCTAAGTAAAAATATGATATAATATTTTTTTTGGCCCATCACTGGTTTTTCACAGCCCGTTAAAGTGACCTGTTTGTGCTAGTCTAATTGTGCCTTGTTTGTGCTTAAAATTTGATGAATGTTTGATTAACAGCCATTCTAATTAGATTGTATATTATGGCGGTTTAAAATATGCAAAATACTCATAAAGGTATGTATTTTCTAGTGTAAAGCGCTTATATTAGATAAGCTTTTGTTTCGTGTTGTATTTAATGTTATTGATGAAGCATATTTTATGTAGAACCTAGCCTCAATACTTGATTTTCGTGAAACAGAACTAGCAAGATGACGCTGGATTACCGAAAGTGATAATGTGGTAGTGAGTGTTATTGTGTATACATATATATAGAGTTATCAACTTAAGCGCATATTTGCGCAATTTCGAAATAATTGAATATATATAGACTTGTCGCTTTACTGTAAGTTTGGTTGACTGGCTGCGCGATCAAATAAACCGAAATTTCGTTTCTGAAAGCTTAATGACATAAAAAATAGAGTCACGTTAACTTCGGCTCAACCAAAGCTTATATACCCTTGCAGCTCGATGATTTTAAATGATTTTCATTCCACAATTTCATTCATTCGACCGATTGTTTCTGTGGCAGCCATATGCTACAGTCAACCGACTTGGACCAAATTTAGCAGAATTATGAGGAAGCATGTAATATTTAAAAATATGGAGTTTTGGAGCTATAGCATTAACAACAAAAAGGTGTTTCTTATTAAGACTATTTCTTAGACCTATCTTTTATATGGCAGCTATTTTATACAGTTGTCCGATTTTCATAAAACTTGCTAGAATTATGAAAAAGCATAGAAAACCAATAAATATTAACTTTGTACAAAGTTGAGTAAAGATAGATTTGAAACTGACGGACGAGATGTATGTAGGTGGCGGGGGTGGCCTGGTCACACCTGCAAAAAAATAAATTCGAAATTAACTTATAATATAAACAGCAAATATTTGAAGTTTCAACTTTCTATCTTTATTTTTAGAGTTTATGCCAAAAAAAAGGCAATTCAGCCCAATGTGCAATCGTTTGTTTATTTAAATTCAAGCTGCGTTTTTGTCCTGCAATGCTTAGTCAAATTCCATACAGTTTTCAAGACAAAGTTGAAAAATAGTACAAAATGAGGGGAAAACATAATGATTTTAAAACATTTTTGTAATTTTGAGTATAAAGATGTGACTTTTTTGACTTGCTACTTAAAAATGGTTTGTAAGCCAAGCCAAGAGCAACAACTTCCTCTAAGACGTCAAAGCGAAATTCCAAATAGTTTACAAGATATGGAGTTGCGAATCCCAATCAGAAGCTGAAAACTTAAAAATGCAATAAAAAGAAAAAGGCAGCGAACCAGGCCAAACCCAGCGAAGGGTTTTGTACTACCATCATACCCTTTCAGAACTTTTTATCCCGACTCGATCAAAATTTTAGTGTTGCACAGTGTTCTTAGAAGCGATTTTAAGTTGAGCAAATGAACCGTTAATGTATATGGGGTTTAGTGACCAGTTTTGATTTGAATCAAAGTTTGCATCTTGCTGGCTCAAGGTCTATGGTTGAGTATAATTTTATATATTCAACACAAATCAACACAGTGTACTGTTTTGGCCACTTGATAAAGTATTTTCGTTCAGGTCAATTGGCTTGGGACAATATGCTCTAATTTCAGTTATAGCCAACTGAACTTCCGTGTCGTGCTCCTCATCCGATTCGTCGTCACCACCTGGCACTTCTTACGAGTTTCGAACTCCATTTTCGATGATGTATAAGTTCTAAGACTCGTCTGCACCTTGGCTTGTTGAGGGTTGCGGTTCATCAAGTACATCATTCGTTCTTGAAACATTGAAGTCCTGTTTAAAAAAAAAAACGTATGTAAACAGAAGTATTGCAAATTATTCTTACAGTTTTTCCACACTCATAAATTTGCTGGAAAAGCTTAATCAGGTGGGTTCTGGCGCGCAACAATTTTTCGGGCTTAAATAAATCGCTGAAATTATTATATCATTTTCCAAAAGACATTCAGTAATTTTTTTAATGCATTGAGACATTTGTGTGCTGAAATTACAGGTCATCTTCTTGACAAATAATTGCAGATAAAACCAAAGTTCGCTTTGAAGTTTTTGGATGGCAATATGTATTGCAAAGCACTAAATTGTAGAGAATTATATTCTTGTTGCTCACAAAAATCTTTAAACAGGAAGAAGCGTTCCAGCATCAAATACATAGGTTAAGTTCCACCTTGTAACGAAGTTTTCCAGCCGGGGTTTTAACTCAGTCTGGCCAAGGTCAATTACAAGAAATTTGTAATTCGCGGGAACTATTGGGAATAATAGGGCGATGAGAGAATTGGTCTTCTTCTAAAAATCCTCTACCATCAATTTCACGCCTCTACAATATACTCTAATAAAGTGGGAGGTGCAGACTAATAGACGGACTGAGAAACCACGTGGTTAGTACCCGACGCGGTACCGCGGTCTGACTGTGGGACTGGAAGGGGATCGATCACACGGTTAGTACCCGGCGTGACTGATACTGGCCTACGGACTACTAAGAAAGGGGACCCTACTCTACTTAGAACACTATGACAAACTGAACACACGGTTAGTGTCCAGTACGACTGATTCCTAACTCAACGGTATCGAGGATATGGCCTAACACTTGGTTAGTGCCCGACGCGACTAGCTGACTGCCTGGCAAATACCCAACGAGTCTTACTAATAGCCTAAAGGTTCTCAGGGGCGGGACAGAGTATGCGGTTAGTACCCTAGACTGTGCTAAAGACGATCAAAGAAGGGACAAGACACGCGGTTAATACCCTACGTGTTTCACTAATACCCTAAAGTCACTCAGGGGTGGGACAGAGCACGTGGTTAGTACCCTAAGTGTCTCACTAATATCCTAAAGGCACTCAGGGTTTGGACAGAACACGCGGTTAGTGCCTCACGTGTCTTACTAAGGGCCTAAAGACTCTCAAAGGTGGGACAGACCACGCGGTTAGTGCCCAACGCGTCTTGAAAACGACCTAAAGACTCTCAGAGGGGTGTTCTACAATCAACGGACTCACCTTTGTCTTCTGTTGTGACACTGAAAATGCACCGGAAATAATTTCATACAACGCACGATATTCTTTTTGAATTCAAAATTTTAATTGCAATTTTTGTTTTCATTTACCGACTTAACTGCACCAGCCCTAATCTAATCTTGAACACCGTGTCTTTTCTTGCCCTCCGTAATCTGACCGTACCGTTTCCACGCCGAAATCTGACTGTCCAGAAATTTCGCGAGTTTCTGCCCTTGGACCAAGCTACGCCAACGTCGACATTACACCAGCGCCGCGATCTTCTCCCATACGCAAAGCCCGCTCTCATTTCCTCTCACTGCTCCGTTGACGTCGATGCTCGGCGTGTGTATGAAGGCCTCTCTCTCCGCTTTGGTGGATACCGTTGATCCCGTTGGTTTCCTGAAAGCGACAGCGCCCGTTATTGCTCTCTGCTTTCGGCTGCGGCACAAATGTAGCCGTCGCTGCGTTTATGCCTGTGTTCTCTTGCTTGTGCCGTGATGACACGGACATCTCCTCTGTCGCGTCGACACTACCTAACTTAAATTAATAGAGTAGATTACTAGGTTTTGGTCTCCAGTGCCTATTTTAATGTAAATTACGTAAAGGAAGCTTCGATTGTGGCGACCTGAACTTTTGGGTCGTCACAACCTTGTAGAAATGTTTATTGGTAGCTGGGGCAAACCTTGTGCCTTAATCGAAAGTCTGAAAATAAGTTCGTTTTAAATTGGCTTAGCGAAAAGTTTTTGTCTAATGATATACCTATAGGTTGGTGTACTTAGTGTTTTGACTAGCTTCCGACTATTATCAATAATTCTTGAGCGTTCATGATTCTTTAAAAAATCTGTGACAGCAAGCTGGAGAATGTGAGCAGCGCATTTGATTGAATTAATTGAAAATATGTTCAGCGGTCCCATAAGCTCATCAAAATTGATTTCATCTTCCGTATCATTTTCTTGCTCATTTAAAAGATGAATTGATTTGACAATGTTTCGGCCGTTGTCAGAAGTCACGCTATTTATTTGTCGTTTATCTCAAATTCTTCTAAAATGCTCTCAATTTCCGTTTTAATATTAAAAGCAGTATGTTTTTTCTTTAGCTCAATGACTCCAAGTGTTATGATCTTGATGGCGTTATCTGAATAATATTGAGCGTTAAGCCCTAGAACTCCTCTGTTATGCCTTGATGCAATATCTATCTTCAAAGAGAATACTTTTTTCCCAATTGACTTCATTTTTAGTTGCTTCTTTGCATCATAAGCCTCTGTCATTGCATAGTCCTTGCAAAGACTTGAACATGGGTACATTTTTCGTGACTTTTTTGGTTAAAATTGAATGTCATAACAGTTATTTTCGGTCCCTGGTAAATATTCCAATGCAGCTGAGCTTATAGAATAAAAGAGTTCTATGTATCAAGTCAAAAAACAACATAAGTTCAAACTTGGTGTTCAATTAAAGTCTGCTTAAAAGTATTCCAGTCAATTGAAGGGATATGCCTCTCTCGATCATCATATGTTCTGCCGTTAAGAGAAAAGTATTTTTATAACAAGAGACTTTAAGGACTTTTTTCACTAAAGAGTTCTTCATTTAAATTAATGTTAGCTATATTAAGCCCAAACCACACACTTAAGCTAGGTCCGCTTCACATGAGGCGTTCACATCTGTTTTACAATTTGTATCCGGCGCCAGCGGAAACACGTTATCTCGCGCTAATTGAGTCATTTGGTGGCTATCTATCATCTATTTGTATGGCAAAATTTAGCCATCTATTGCTCTGCATCTAAACTGTTGAGTAATACCATGAGGACCACCCCAGGTTATGGCAATGCCCTCAATCATGTTCAGGCAAAAACAAAAAAAGCCTAAGCGGAAAATACAGTTCTTTATCCTCCAACCTACCGGTCTCCCTCGCAGCACTGCTGGCACGCATCATGTCAGCCATTATTTATCTTTCACTCCTTTAAAAGGAACCCCTTACAACAACCCCCATCCCCACTACCATTTGAACTCAGCATGTCGCTTTTATTCTTCCTGTTGTTTGTGTTTTGTGTTGCGCTCATTTGAAAAAAAAAAGAAGAAGGGAAAAACAACTCTGCGTAGGTTTTTCCTATGGCGAATTTTTATGACAGCTGGCCTGGGAGAGGCGATAGCAAAAACAACAAAAAAAAAAACAAAAAAAAATGGAAAATATCGTTTGAGCTCGCTCGTGCACACAGCTTGAAACAACATTTTTTCCCAGCCATTAGTTCAGTTTTGTTCTTAAGCCTGGGAACGCACTTCCTTTTCCTGAAGACGGTTCCGCCATTTTTACGCACGATTTTGTAGGGTGAACCCTTTTTTGCCATTTCTAGTTCTAATTATGAACTTTTATATATTTGCTGGCCTACATTTTTGGTTGGCCATGTGTCATTTTGTTAATTTGTTTTAGACAAACCCTCGCTCCGGTGGCAGCAACACAGAAGTGCATTCAAACGTAAACGAGCTGCATTGGCCGCAAAACAAAGCGGGCAAAAAAAAAGCTTAAAAACCTAAAACACAAAAATTGTGGCCTGGCGCCACCATCAACTGCAGAAGCAGCAACTCGGCCCAAACCAAACTCCACTCGAGCTGTAAGCTGTGTACTAAAACTTCAGCGACAGTAAACCCTGCCATGCCCCACCACCCCCTTCGGCTTGCTTGGTCAGTTAGCTCAGCAAATATGTTCAACATGCCACAGCTTGGTCTCGGCCCATTGTGCTCCTGATCCTGATCACTGTGCTGTGCATTTTAACGCTGAGCTGCCTTTTTTTTTTCTTCGCCCATTTTTTCTCAATTTTACCCTGTAATTTGTGTGGGGTGTATTGAGCTGCTGGACAAGCAGTTGGAATTGTGATTAAGAAATTACAAATGTTCTTCCGCTTTACCATAACAATAAAAAAATTTAAAGTACCAGTTCATAGGGCAGCAGCCACTTCTCTCTTCCAACGAACTGTGTTCTTGGCCGCCCAGTTCTGGAGAGAGACTTACACCCAATTAAGGACTCTTTCAGCCAGGGTTTATAAATCTGTAAGGCAGTTCGACACCATTAATTAATCAAAAAACGCTTTGGTTACACAGTATGAGTTTATGATCAATTCATCAAATCATATAGATACAGTTTTAGAGTCATTGGGGAAACTTATCAATTACACTTGGCAACAAAATGAAACTATTTTCAGTTTATTGAAGTGATTGAAGTGGTAATTATGGATTATTTTCCTGTGCTAAACACAAATCTGTTTGTTGAATTCATTAGTTTCGTCTACACTTAAAGAAATTTGGTTCAGCCCAGACATTAAATATCAAATTAAGTTGCATATAAAAGATGAAACCGCTACAAAACGGACGATCTATCTACTTTGGGAGTTTAAGTCTCTACGAACAAAAGATACAAAAGAGATATGCTCTGCCAAATGTGAATATATCAAGACTAAATTTTGTAATGCGAGAACACCAGATCAGACTTGGAGAGAATTAAAAAGCTTAGGTGTAGGGAAGGCAAAGCCTCAATTAAAATCAAACTTGGATGTCGAGGAACTCAATGCAAAACTTGTAAATTTGAATGTACCTGCAGCAATCCAAAACTTATACCTGAATGCTTTACCCCTATGTGATAGTAGTGATAGTAGTGTGTCCTTAAAGTGAAATCAAAGGCGGAATTCTTAGACAAAGTTAATCCAAAATTCTTGAAAATATTACTTCCCATGCTTCTTGGATCATATCACCTATATATTTAATACGATTTTCACAACCTCTGTATTTCCTGATTGTTGGAAAGTTGCTCAAATTATAACCATTCCAAAAGATAAAAACAAGTTCAGACCTATCTCTATTCTTCCTTTTTTGGCAAAACTATTTGAACAACTAATGGCCAAACAGATTCAGACATTTCACTCAAAAAATTTTTTGTTAAGCCAACTACAATCTGGTTATCAAAAGCTCAGAAGCAGCACAACAGCTATTTTAAAGATAGTAGAAGAAAAATGTTACATTCGGGTGTGTTCCAGAAATCTCTAGAGATTTTGGTATAAACTTTTGAATTTCGAGTTAAAACTGCTTGCCTTAATATGTGATGTGCCACATATATGCCCGGCTACTAGATTAGATGACAAAAGTAGAGCGTTTTGAAACCGACTGCTCAAGGCCAGGTAGATTTAATGCGTACGGTTTTACCGACCTATGATCTAGTAGCCGACCTTATTCTTATCATTTCACATATAAAGTTCTACTAGCTTAGTTTCAACTCAAATCGTTTGTACGAAAACCTCTAGAGATTTGTGGAACACACCCAATTTATAGCCTTACTGGATTCCAGCAAGGCATTTGATACAGTTGACCACGATAACTTAAGTACCAAGCTTAAAAATCTCTACAATTTTTCCTCAAT
The DNA here is from genome assembly GCA_037044535.1 of Lordiphosa magnipectinata. Lineage (NCBI taxonomy): Eukaryota > Metazoa > Arthropoda > Insecta > Diptera > Drosophilidae > Lordiphosa > Lordiphosa magnipectinata. Next base: position 51,004 of record JBAMBO010004462.1, read on the forward strand.
GTCTAATGCAATGCGTCTAATTAAGTCCTATTTGTGGGACAGAAACCAAGCAGTGGCCTCGGGGTCTTGTATGTTAGGTTTCTTACGTCTGAATCGAGGTGTTCCTCAAGGTTCAGTCCTTGGGCCCTTACTCTTCTCTGTGTATATCAACGACCTTCCTGACTGTCTGATAGGCTGTGATGTCCATTTATATGCCGATGATGTACAACTTTATGTAAGTCGACCGTTAAGTGAAATACATGAGTGTTTTAGAATCTGTAATAGGGATCTTATGGAAATTGGCGAATGGGCTAAAGCAAATGGATTGGAGCTAAATCCTAAAAAGGAAAAACTTTTATAGTTTGTGATCTCCCTAAGCTTACCATAAACAATGTTCCACTGGAATATGCTAAGGATACCACTAAACTGGGAATCCAATTTAATAATACCCCAACGTGGAGCGACCACATTACGAAAGTGTCCGGGAAAACATTCGGGCTGGTAAGGCAGCTGTCGCTTACTCAAAAACTCATTTCTCTTCATCTAAGGCTTTTGGTTGCCAAAACATGTCTAGTCCCGACTCTATTTTATGGTGTGGAAATATTTGGTATTAGTGACGCAAGCAGTATGCAAAGGCTAAAGGTGGCATTTAATTCAATCGTAAAATATGTATTTAATCTTGGTCGTAGAGACCTTATCACGCACTTTGCTAAACAAATTCTTGGCCTAGATTTAGAGTCGTGGATCAGACTCCTTACTTTATTACTAGTCCATAAGATTCTAAAGCCCCCATACGGACATCCGACGTTCGTAATTTAGCTAACTTCGTCATATGTTTCGTCACCGTGGAACATAAGAGTTTCGCCGAAAATTGAAGTTTGTGGTATTTTTAGTTTTCCTGAGGGTGGTTCACACTTCTCGATCATCTGTTTTTTGTTTTGATGCCAAGTGAAATTGTTTACAATTAAAAAATGGATAAATAATGGATAAAATTCTTTAATAATGCTATCCCAGTAGGCTCGGCTCTTCTAGGCTCTTCCATTAGCCCCTTTTGGTATTCCATAATCTGGGAAATTGCACCCATCAATTTGTCGTTGCCCTCAGACTTCTCCGACATATTGCGACGCCTTTTCTATAAGATGAATAAAGTAGATGCTTTGATTTGAAATATCACTTAAAGTTTCAGTTACTTACGTAGGAGTAACTGCTTGTTGTGGCCCCAACTTCGATGCTGCCTCCCACCTGAGTTGACGACAGCATGGACTCAGAAATGCACTCTTCTATTTCCACAGCAGAATTGTCCAGGCACTCAGCAGGAAGCAAGGGTTTGAAATGTCCTGTAAAATAATGAATCTTTCATTAAATTAATTTACAAAAATATTATTGATCGGCTTACCTGCGCTTTGATGAGACATTCGGCAGAAACGACATTAATGCGTTGAGCTCCCAATCAATATTCACATCGTCCATAAAAGAAGGGCTATCTATTGGCTCACCACCGGCACTACCAGTCTTCATCTGCCTTGCGCTTCTGCCATGGTACATACATACCTTCTTTTTGTAATATCGCGGCCCCTTCTCCCCAAGCCTTGTTTACAAAGTTTAAGTCCGAATGACGGGGTGGGAAAGATCCCAAATGACATCCCGCTCTTTCACCGCCAAAATTAAAGAAATTTTTTCATCATGTGAAAACATTTCCAAGCGACTCTTTCGTTTTTGCTTTTCTGCCGTTTTCTTTTTTATTATTATTTCTTAGTTCACTTTAGCTTAATGCACTCCAGATGATCGATGCGCAGAGTGACTTAACAAGGTGCATTCTCAATGCTGCGTCAGCTGCTCAAAGTACAATAAGGCCCACAGCCGCTTTACATAGTCTCCACAAATGTGCTGTTAAGCGTTACATTGACTGTTAAGGGTGACGCTCAAATTCTTATCTCAATACTTGCAAAAAGTTCAAGTGGCGAAGTTGTAACTTCTGCTTCTTCTTCCCTCAATTTTTGTATGAAACTTCTCGCTACTTCGGATGTCCGTATGGGGCTTAACGACAAAAGAGTCTGACTATTTATTTCAAAATATACAACTTGCTGCGTCAACTCGAACGAAAAACATAGTTTGCCAGCGTGTAAACCTGGCCAACTCAGAAAAACACTTTTTCATTCAATCTGCCCTCTACTAGAATAGCCTGCCGCATAACATTTAAACTATTGGGAACGCAACGCATTTTAACCTCTCAGTTAACCAATTATCTCAAAAGACGAACATAGATTTTATAAACGTTTTAGAAAAGTTTAGTATTGCATTAGTTTTGTTAAGATTATATTTTAAGTATTTTATATTTTAAACTTTTTTTTATATATTTTGTATTTTTTTTTGACAGCTTTGTCTCAGCATAGTTACTTTTTTCAAATAGAACTAGTTCTATTTCATCATATTTGTCTAAAGAGTAGTTTCTCGTCAGAATTATATGTTTGCCTATAGGCAGACAAAGCTGTCAATTTTGTGGCAATACAACATTTTTATTCGATATACTCGATTTTATTTATTGATTAAACTCAATTGAGAACTCTGGAAGATGATTCTATCTGTCATACGAGTGGTTAATTTGAATGAACTATAACAAACGGCACATTCCTTGTATCGTCAGATAAAGCTTCATCATCCGGGATATCAAAAAGATTATCTTCAAAGCCTGTGCATAGCGTGGAATTGACGTTAAAGGCTGCGTCGTTTGCTCTTCCATTGCAGCCCATATCAACATAAATAAAACTGTACTCTACATCTACCTGAGCAAAATACTTTATAATTGTAATCAAATTATCTGTCATTCCTTCCTTCTAGCTCGAAATGCAGTATGTTTGGCATCTAAAGAAAAAATGTTGAAAAGTGGAATTTTGGGAATCTTTAAATCACATTTCATCGAAATTTTGCTTAATGGTTCGCCATTCCTGCTGTGGTAGAGGCATCTAGTTTAAGCTGTAATACTGATTTATATGCTGTAAAAGAATGAACTAACTTAATATAAATTGATTTTAAGGCGGTATTTGCATTAATAACTTCTGGCACAATTTTGGAAATTGTTGGTTAAACAATTCTGAATGCAACGGATAGGCGCGCAATAGAGTCTCCGGTAGCAAGAAATCGCAGTGTCACAAGAAGGCAAAACTTTAGCTATGTATGGAGAAAATAGTTGTTTGTTTAACGTGTTTTGTGTGGGAATGAATTGTCGTCAGCCAAAACTGCATCCATTAATGTTATTGCGTTTATTTGATAGTAAGCCATTTTCACACAAACAAGTTTCACTTTTTATACTCTGTACCAAAGGTACTTTGTGCAAAAGTATGTAACAGGGAGAAGGATCGTTTCCGACCCAATAAGGTATATATATTCTTGATCAGCATCAACGGCCGAGTCGATATAGCCATGTCCGTCTGTCTGTCTGTCCGTTTGTCTGTGTGTCCGTTCGTCCGTATGAACAAACAGATCTCAGAGATGGTAAGAGATAGAGGTTTGACGTGTATGAGGCATATATTTCTTATACTTGCAGGTGGATCAAGTTTATTTTACATTTTTGCCACGCCCCCTCCCGCCTCCGCAATTTAGAAAAAACGTCATATCTCCACAGTTTTGATGATAGACTGTTCGTACCTTCTAGATATCTAGTATTCAAAATTATTTATCGATTTGCTGAAGGAATGATATAGATCGGATGAACGATACTCAAGTTATGAGAAAAAAACGGCCAGTTACTGCACCTGACTCAACTGATGCGGCGTGCAAGCAGGCCAGGTTTAAAGAATGGTTTGAGCATGGTACGAAATCGGCTTTAGCATTTATTTCTTTGCTGAACTCCGGAATGTGTTCCAGCCATAACAGCAGCATTGTCATAAGCCTGGGCTCTACAGTTCAATATATTTAACCCATCAGCTTCAAGCTTGTCCAAAATCATTTTTGAAGTTCCTTGAGCAGTTTTATCATAGCTTTCAATGAAATCTATAAATGATTCGCCAACTTGTATTTCTGGATATTCAATTACAACATATCTCTATACTTGGCTTTTCTGGTCCTTGTGAGAAATGTCGGGGAGCTGTCAAATATCATGGAAAAATATTTGGCTTTCTTTACTTGTCCAAATTTTTTTTGCCAAACTGCTATTTCCAAAGTTGCAATAAATTCGTTTTGTATTTGAGGTGACATATATTGAACCGAAAGTTGGTTACTCAAATTTGTTCGAAAAAGATGTTCACGAAGAACTGGATCATACTTAGCAAGTAGCTGGACTAATTCTAAAAAGTTGCCCCTATTGCAGCTAGTGTCATCTTCTCTGTGACCACGTATGGGTCACGTATGGTTTGCGAGAAATCTTATAATATTGAACATTCTGCCGAGAATTTTTTGTTCCATGATGTCTTGCTCTGATTTGTCAATATGTTGTCCTTTTTGTACTCTGGATTCCAGCTCTTCTTATTTAAAACAATTTTGCTTGTAAGGAGGACTCAATTCGTGATTTAAAACCTTTAGTTTAATTTCCACCAAGTATTGATTCCCCCCACGCCACGCCACTGATCCGGATACCACAAAAAATAACCCCATATCTCTGCTGCATAACTCAGAATAGATTGCACTTAAACAAGAAAGAGTGCATAATTTTGTTTTTTTCTTGTGTTGGTTTGGATTACTCCCCCCAAGTTGTTTAACAAATGCAACAAAAATGCATATTTATCTTTGTGTGAGGTATTAATTTTATAGATTAGATTAGTTAGTCAACGTTTCCGTTAATTACAGTTTTCCCGTCTTTTGGGCCTTGGCCAGCGCATTCTCACTGGCAATCATTTGAAATTCCTGGAAACGTTGCGACACTCGTTGGTTCATCTTCAGGTACTTTTCCATGCAGTTTAGCGAGCACCTCTCCTCAGACTTCTTGACATCGCGCGAGGTAAAGTCTCGAACGCAATCTGTGAAGCACATCTCGGATAACTTGTTGTAGGATATCAGAAAGTCGGAGAATGTTTTCAATTGATCTCTGTTCAGCTGGTCTAGGGTAAAGGTTTCTGGGCTTTTGTCCATCTTGAGGGTGAATCTTTTTTTGAAGTTTTGTTCGAAATGAAAAATTTTGTCGAATTTAATGTCCGAATATTGAATAATAGCAAGAGACAGAAACTTGTTACTTGGCAACAATGTTTTCCATGAACAGTTGATAGCAATTTTTGACTGTTTTAGCTTCGCTTTGACATCCCACCTAGCATTTGGAAGATCATTTTAAAAAGAATCACTATGGTGAATGCAGGTATTTTCATTAACTCATTTAAACTGTAGATTCCACTGTAGTTGTTGGTCAAGGTATGATCTCCTCTCATTAAAAGACCATAACAATATAAAATTTAAAAAAAGAAAACCCTTTCGCCTTTCACTTTATTTCTTTTGCTTTTTGATTATGTACACAAAATATTCGAATCTATCGAGCTGTTTAGTCGATTCTTTTCTTTCTTTCGACTCCTACAAATAGGGTACACTTTAGTTTACTAATATGTTAGAATCTGTTAGTTTTATGTACAAATATTTTTACTAGTTGTTTGTTTGTGCCTGGCATACCCTTTGTTTTACTTTCGGTTTAACTTTAAATGAATTTCTATTATTTTTGTGTTTATTTGAGCTTTTGCAGTTACTCCTTGTCCATGTCCTTGTCGTCCCGTGCTTCAACTGGCTCTCGTGGTGCTTATCGTGCTTGGGTTGTCCCAGCTCTTGTCTGGTGTTTTATTCTGGCACTCATTGCTGTTGCTTGGCTGTTGTTCGCATTGCTGCTGCAACTAAATTGGTATATCCGTTTTTATTAAGCAACATTTCCGGTTTCAGTCGAGTGTTTGCGAAAGGAAAGGAGGAGCAGGAGCAGGAGGAGGAGGCGAACACAACTCTCAGCCAGTGACAATTTTTCATGCTGTTGTCAGTGTTTGTTTTGCCGAAATCCTTCGTCTTCCTTCAGCTCGTTATCGGTGTGTTTTTATTTTTTCTGCTTTTAGTTGCGGGGAAAAAGAACTCATTACGTATACGCAACGTGGCGTGGCACGTAGTTTACGCTCGGCTTGGTCAGGCAATTGATTTGTGTGTGTGTGTCAGTTGCACATTGATTGACCCACTGCTGCAGGGTAATAAGTATCATACACCAATGACTCTCAAACTGTAACTTCTTATAATTCAAGCTCATCATACACCAATGACTCCCAAACTGTAACTTTTTATAATTCAAGCGTGCAAATTAAATTTGTTGTCAATAAAAATATGCAAAATTTTTAACAACCAGAAAGAAAAAAAAAAGGATCAACCTAAATGCCAGCGCTTATCTCAATGGAAATCCACAAGGACCTCATAAATATGTATGCGTCTCTCTGTGTGTGTGAAAGCAAAACCTTTTGCTTGTGGTCAAAAAATGTTTAACCCGGCTGCGTCAAGGCGCCAGATAGTTTCAAAAGTGATTTGGGTACACTTTTGGGATTCGGTTTCTCGGTTTCTCTTACCCTTTTTGCCTGGTTTTTCTGTCTGGTCAACGGCATATTAAATTAGGCAAAAGTGTCACTTGCAAGTGTCAAAGGTGCCTGTTTTTAAATTATTCTCAAAACAACCAAAAAAACATGACACAAATTTGTGAGAATATGCGTTTAGCCACAAAATTTTTGAGATAAGCGACCTTCTCACAGTCCAACGTCCACAGTTTGTTTTTGCATTTGACCAAATGGAATATGGTACCAAAGCAAATTATGCATAAAGCAAAAATTGTGATAGCTGAGCAGGAAAAAAACCAACTTCAATGTGGTTGGAAAGTAGAGCTCTTGGAAAGTAAATCTGTTTAGAGTTTATTCAACTGGAAGATTAGTTAAATCAATTCATGACTTGAATAGTTTCCATTTTGGTCTCCATTCCCTTACAGCATTAACCACTCAGCCAAGCTCATCATTCTCTATTCCATTGTGTTAAGCCTAATTAAGGGATCTACCTCTTGGACTTCAGTTGGCTACACGTTATTACTATTACCCCGCTCCAACTGCCAAATGCTGCAGCACATAAATCATTAAACCAGCGTTAATTGTTTGGCCAAGTTCGGTAGGAGGCGACAGCACGTTGAGTTGCTGTCAAATGGACTTTATTGATGGGCCATCAGCAGTTGGCATAAATGATTTGATTTTGCACACAGACTTTTTCGTTAAGTTGGTGGTGCAACTGCTCCATCGCCACAGCCAAATGTTGCCTAATAATTCAATTTTGGATTTGCCATTGCCTGAGCTTGAGTTTACTTGTCTAATTAAATTGACACATTGACAACTTCGTGCTCATTAGCTGCGACAACAACTACAAGCCAAAGTCATGTTATGTGTTTGTTCGTGCAAGTTAAATGTCGCTTGTTCCTGCTGGCTCCAGCTTGTTGTGCTTGTTGTATAAATAACACATGTATTTAGTTTTGTTTAGTTTATAGATTTGCGCTTATTTATGATACACACTTGTCGTCCCCGGAGGTACGACGCGTCGAGGTTTGTCCTAGGGCGTGGCTAACACACGCAACACACACGTTAATAGGGCGACACACCATAAATCATGAGAGCATGTTGAGCAAGTTGGAGTTGGAGGTAGGTGCTAGAGTCGGTCAGTCTACACACTCGTCGTCACTTGCTTAGGGATAGTTGGGAAAATTATTAAAAATCATTCAAATAGTTAGTTGGCGTTAGCACTTTGCCACCAAGATGTAAACTGAATTAAATATAAATGAATCTATCATTATTTCTTGAAATTTTACAGAATCGCAAGTTCTTTATTTCATCCACTATATCGGAGTTTTCTTGCTATGTTGAGTCTCTTGACTCTTTCATAAACTCAAGCTTTAAGGGGCGACAAAATCTAATAGATTGTCGAATTCGATTACTCCATAAAATGTTACCGGAGGGATCAAACATCCGCAATGGTGTAACTGTTGTTGCGAATGGGCTTGAATCTGCATACGTGTCTTTTTGGTTCGAATATGCTTGATAGTAGTTTGCTTGACCAGTGCTGCCATCAAAGCCGTAACTTAGAATTCAATCTGCAGTTAAGAAATTTGTGGCCTGATCATTCATTACATGTAATAAAACATCATCTTGCAAGCCAACAATCCGAGCAACAGTGTGGTCTAGAAGGTTTTGAAGACTGAATTTGGCCTTCGCATCAGAAACAACGATGCCTGATAAATCGGATATATATCGCCAAGGCATCGTCGGCGGAAGACCGCAAAGGATTCTTGATTGGGTGTGACATTATGTTTCGGATCATTATTGCCTTTTCCGGACTTTAAGAAAGCAACTTAAGAACTTCTGCGAGGTCAGCATGCTCTTTTTATCGAGCAGCTGTGCTTGCTGCTTGTAACAATAAACGCACGTTATCTCCCCCAAATATTGATAGATCAGCAGCTTGTTTCCTCCGACCTCTAATACCCTTAAGCGTAAATGGAAATCGGGAACGACCAACTGGGTTCATGTGCTTCTTAATGATTATGAACTGATTTTGCTTAAGCCAGTCAGAATGTCTACGTTCAAAGAGTTGCATACTTTGGTTACATTTCCGCCACTTTATCTCCAGATTTGTACAAAAGATCCTGCTTTTTTCTTTTAAATATCTTTCAGATACGCCTTAAAGACTTTGGCTTAACACCTCTTTAAAGCAATCAAAAATAACATCCTTTTTGGCAGATCGACTCGTCGCTTTTTTCCACTTGGCAAGCAAGAAGGCAGTTGAAAAAATGAGGTTAAGTCCTAAAACATGAAGTAAAACGGAAGCAGAATTGATGGCTCTACAAGATGCAAAAAGTCATAGTCCTAACAAATCTAAACAAAATTTGGTAAGGCTTTTGCAAAGTGGAATTTTCTTCACCAATTTTTTTTTGTGAGATGCCTCACAATACCCTCAACTAGAAAGACACCACGATTGATTTCTACAGATCAAAGATACTAACACATAATACATAACACAACGATTAGATTCCATCATTAATATTTGATAAAACACTCGGTTTTTATTAATTTATAGCAATTGCAAATTGAAGCAGAAAAACACACACTTAACATTGAACTGTCTGTTAGCATCAGCTGCTCATTTGACAGAGTGCTGTTACGTCATATTTTCTGTTATGTAACATTGGAGACTGATGTATTTGTGAACTAATGACAAACAAAATTTAAGTTTTAAACACTTTTGGAAAATGGGTTTATGCCTAATAAATGGTAAAATTTCCTATAGTGGCTCGTAGCCCGCTGAGCACGTTCAAGAAGTATACACAAAAAAAAAAACATCCAAAAGCACTCTTGTATTTGCAGATAATGGTGGTATGTACGAGCTCGTTTATTTGCAAGTACAAATACCCGCGTTGACTCGTAGCTTCGGCCACGAGTTGAACTCGTTGTTGCCGAAGTCAAAGATCTATTGCGGGCTGTTACGATCACAGCGCGTACACGAGTAACCCAAGCACGCAAGAACAACAACTTGCGAAAGCAAAAGAGATAGCATGATTTTGGCATGTATTCGACGGCAGTTCTTTTGTTTTTGTTTTAGTGTTTATACAACACAACAACAAGGCGAGCAAGATGCGAGCGTTTAAGTGTGTAACTTGCAAGCACAAAAAAGCCGAGTAAATGCGCTGGTGTACTCCCTAGTATAAAGTGCTCGTTACAGGTCTCTGATACATATAAAAGTTCTTTTTATACTCTGTACCGAAGGTACATTGAGTATATTAAGTTTGTGCAAAAGTATGTAACAGGGAGAAGGAATCATTTCCGAACCTACAAAGTATGTATATTCTTGATCAGCATCAACAGCCGATTCAATATAGCCATGTCCGTCTGTCCGTCCGTCCGTCCGTATGAACGAAGAGATCTCACAGATGGTAAGAGATAGAGGTTTGACATGTATGGGGCATATATTTCTTATACTTGCAGGCAGATCAAGTTTATTTTCAATTTTTGACACGCCCCCACGCGCCCCCGCAATTTGGAAAAAACGTCATATCTCCTACAGTTTTGAAGATAGATCGTTCGTACCTTCTAGAGATACCTTGTAAACAAAATTATTTATCGATTTGCTGAAGAAATGATAAAGATCGGATTAACGATACTCAAGTTATGGGCAAAAAACGGCCAGTAAACACCACCCACCCCCCCACCCATCACCACAGCATTCTATTGAACGGCAATCTTAGTGAGAGAGAGAGAGTGAAACTTGGAAATGAGCGCGTATAGCTCGTGAGCAAATGCGAGCTGCGACGTTAAGGGTACAGAGTATGTTAGAGTATGTTCCTGTGGTAACTCATGTAAGAGTTTACTGTAAGCAATGATAAAATTCACCATCTTGTCGGTTGGAGCACTTTTTAACCGTCATTGTTAGTTACACAAAGCAATAAAAGACTGAGTGACAGGTTTCCCACAAAACCTGTTCCCTAGCTGTGCTGGCGTGACAAGTGGCATGCACAAATTCGCTGAACAAAAAGAATTTTTATCATAAAAATACATTATTGCTTAAAAGTACACTTTACATTGATATATATATATATAAAATATATACGTTCAAAAATTTAGCTAAAAATAATGAAACATACTTGCGATAACTTGCCATCAGCCGTTTTTGTGAGTAGCGAAAAAATAAAACAACCTGTTTGACTAACAAGCTTTTTTGTTAGTTTTAGTTGCGATTAATTTAAATAAATTAGACGGTTTTTGTTTCAATTTCGGGTTTTTATTTGCGAGTTGAGCTGGGAGCAAAGGTCCGCTTCGATGCTGAGATTGCGAAAAGACTGAGTGCGTGGGCAGGCAAACCAAACAGATAACCAAAATGCGGCTGCCCAAATGCACCGAGAGAGCGATAAAGAGAGTGAAGAGAGCACGTGCAGTTACGCGCTGCTTAAAGGCAATTATTACAGAGCGAGAGAATGCGATCAACACAAGGCTGAGCATACAGATTTACAATAGGTGTGTGTGTTTGTGATAAGCAAAACCATGGGCAATATTAAAAGAAAACAATGCATTTCATTTACGTTAAGTTGCACCATGGGCTAATTTAGAATAAAATCGATTAGGTAGTTTCAGCTGCTGGACCCGACATACTCCCCCCGTTGGAAGTACGGCTTTCAACATCTTCTTTAAGGGGCAGCAGGCACAGCTTGTTGACGGCTCGCTTAGTGACTCCAGTTGCAGTTTTTAGCACAGCCACTCGGGATATACCATCTCCTCCAGCAATCAGCTCGACCACTCGTGCTAAAGGCCATTTTAATGGTGGAAGATTCTCATCTTTGACAAGAACCACATCGTTGACTGCCAAGCCAGGTTTTGGAGTGCGCCACTTGGAGCGCTGCTGCAGGAGAGTGAGGTACTCCTCTCGCCAACGAGACCAAAATATTTGTTGCAAGTAGGAAACACGCTGCCAGCCATCCAAACGGTTGAAATTTAACTGGGTTACATCAGGCTCGACAAAGGACGCAGGCGGACCACCATTCAAAAAATGCGCAGGCGTCAGCACGTCAAGATCAGCAGGATTTTCTGAAATTGAGACTAAAGGTCTGGAATTAATGACGGCCGTGATGTGGCATACAAGGGTTCGTAGCTCTTCAAAGTTGAGTATGGAAGGGCCCACAGCTCGGTAGAAGTGATGCTTGGCAGTTTTAACTGCCGCCTCCCAAAGCCCACCGAAATGAGGGGAACGGGGAGGGATGAATCGCCAATCGATCATGTCTGCCAAACAAAACTCGAGCACTGACTTCTGATGAGCATCGCTCAGAACCAGTCGCCTCAGATCCAGCAACTCGTTCCTCGTCGCCAACAAAGTTTGTGGCGTTGTCTGACCAGATTTGACTCGGCTTGCGTCTAGTGCAAATGAAACGTTTAAGAGCGTGAAGAAAAGCCTGTGAAGAAAGGTCTTTGACTAGCTCCAAGTGAACAGCCTTGGTGGCGAAGCAAATGAATACAGAGACGTAGCATTTGACAGGACCTTTGCTGCGAACTTCAGGTTTGTAGAAGAATGGTCCGCAGTAATCCACACCAGTTACATCGAACGCATGGGATCCATCAAGCCGCTCCTTTGGAAGGTCTGCCATTATGTGCTCTACAAGCCGAGGCTTCGCTCTAAAACATCGCACGCATCTGTTTACAGCCTTGTTTACGGTCTTTCTCCCCCCAATAGGCCAGTATAGAGATCGAATTAATCCCAAAAGTGCTCGGGGTCCAGTGTGAAGGTTCCGCTCATGAAAGTGCTTGATGATAGCGAGTGTGACAGGGTGGTTTTTGGGAAGAATGATAGGATGACGGCTATCAAAGCTCAGCGATGAGGTTTTTAAACGACCATCGACCCGGAGAAGCCCAAACTGATCCACAAACGGAGTAAGAGAAGAGATGGTACTCGACGAGGCCACCATTCCCTTTGTCTGCAATGATTTAATGTCCTCCCAAAGATGAGTTCTCTGAACAAGACGTAATAAAAGTTGGGTGCCATGATGAACATCCGAAGCATTCAGTCCAGGATGCCGAATTCGATTGCAAAATTTGTAGACGTATCCAAACACGCGCTGTAATGAGGCAAAGGAATTTGCATATTTGGACTCTGAAGTGATGTCTACATAGGGTGATTTGATGATAAGTACGCTTTTTCGCAGCTCAAGAGTGGGCTTTTCCTGAAGAACAGAGGAAGGCCAATCGATTTTACTGCCACACAGAAAATCTGGGCCGTTGGCCCAGAGCGAAGATTGATTCAATTCTCCAGGAAGCGCACCTCTAGAGAGTATATCAGCAGGGTTTAAGGCCGTTGGGACGTAACGCCATTCCATTGTACCAGTAAGATCCTGAACCGTGGACACTCGATTGGCAACAAATACATTGAACCTTGCCGGCTCCTCTCGAATCCATGATAGAACAACAGCAGAATCGCACCAGCAATAATACTGGCCCTTAAAGACATCCATCCGAGCTATTTCATCCATCAGCTTCGCCAGCAGCTCTGCTCCACATAACTCCAGCTTAGGCACAGTGATTGACTTCAAAGGCGCTACTCGGGACTTAGAGCAAAGAAGGTGGCTACTGGTTTGCTCTCCTTTAGATACCACATACACGCAAGCACCATATGCCTCAAGGCTGGCATCGCAGAATCCATGTATTTCCAAGTCAGAGTTTGGAATCAATGCTAAACGGGGAAACTCGGAGCGACGTACATGACCAAAGCTGCTGCACAATTCAAGCCAAGCTGAATGCATTGCCGATGGAAGGCTTTCGTCCCAAGACAATTTTTCCTTGCAAAGCTGCTGAAGGAATATTTTTGCCTTTGTTATAACTGGTCCAACAAGACCAAGTGGATCGTAAAAACGAGCGATAGTTGACAAAACTGATCGCCTGCAGGGCTTTTCAGTGGGATGCAAAACGGAAAAAGCGAACAAAAGCTGATCAGAAGAAGGATCCCAAGCAAGACCGAGTGTCTTAGTAAAATCGCTACCATCATCAAACTTTAGGTACGACTCTTTTTCTTCATCAGCAACTCCTTCTAGAACGGCTGGCCGATTGGAACACCATTTCCGAAGCTTGAATTGACCTTTAGCCAGAATTCCAGCTGTCTGGTGCATGATGTCGATCGCCTCCTCTACGGAATCGCCTCCAGAAATCATGTCATCGACATAAAAATCCCTCCGAAGCACCTTTGATCCAACGGGAAATGCAGTTTGCTCGTCGATGGCCAATTGGTGCATAGCGCGAACCGATAAAAATGATGCCGGCTTAGTCCCATAGGTCACAGTGTCAAGCTTGTACACCTTTACATCCTCTTCAGGCGAATCCCTCCATAGAATGCACTGCAAGAAGCTATCTGGAGGCGGAACTCTAATACAACGATACATTTTGCAGATATCTCCAGTGATTGCAACCAGACAAGAGCGAAACCGAATCAGTATCAGGAACAATTTAGGTTGAATTACCGGTCCTGCCATCAACACCTCATTTAAGGAGTAACCAGATGAAGTTGATGCTGAGCCATCAAACACGACCCGAAGTCTGGTCGAAGAACTATCTTCCTTTATGACGCAGTGGTGCGGAAGAAAGTATCTGCACATATTCAGAGATTCAGCAGGGACAGGTGACATGTGGTTCAATTGTAAATATTCCCGTATAAAAGATGAATATTGATCCTTGAGAGATGAATGACGCTCCAACTTTCTCTCTAGGGACAAGAACCTACGAAGTGCCTGAGGGTACGATTCTCCGAGAAGATCTAAATTGAGCTTGACTGGCAGCCGAACAGAATACTCGCCAGTACACAATCGCCTGAAGTGTTTTACGAAGTGTGCCTCACACTCAAGATCCTCCTTAGACGCCTTTACAATTGGTTCGGAGCAACTTTCAACTTCCCAAAATCTATGAAGAAGTTCATCCAGTCGAGAATCCAAACTCACGGCTAATTTGGGCTCTGAAGATTGATTGGTTGCCATAAGAGAAGTGCAATTCGTGCGTCCACCACCAGAGACAACCCAACCTAACCGAGTCTTTTGAATAAGTGGCAATCCTGGCAACAGCCTAATTTGACCCACGCAGAGCAGCTCATAAAAAAGGCTAGCTCCAATTAGCAAGTCCACGCGCTGTGGTTTGTAAAACGCAGGATCGGCTAGCTTAATGTTGGAAGGTATATTCCAATCAGCAATGTTGACATTAAAGCTGGGTTGCTTATCGGTTATAGTGGTAGCTACCAGGGCCGTAATGTTTGTAGAGTAATCCGATGCTTGAGATTGCAGGCTGACACTAACAGCGTATCCATCGGTTGCAAAACTGGAATCGCCGATGCCAGAAATAGTAGCGATTGACTTCGCTTTCTTAAGCTGCAGCTGACTTGCAAATCGGGACGTTATAAGATGCAACTGTGAACCTGAATCAAGCAATGTACGACATGGAACATATGAACCGGAACGATTTTTTACCAAAATTATGGCAGTAGCCAAGAGCACGACATCATTGTTGAGATCTTGGGCTACTAAAGTGGTTGGGGCAGAGAAAGATACAGGGGGTGCAGTGCTATGGTTTGACGAAAGGGTGTTGATTGGCTGCAGCGAAGATGAGACACCCTGTGGAGCAGTGGAAACAGCATTGCCAAGATGGAGGAGTGTATGATGCTTAGATCCGCAAGTACGACAATTGGTTGAACTGCATTGGCGCACCCGATGACCTCTTTTTAAACAATTTAAACAGAGGCCAAGTTTCTTAGCTTCTGTCAGACGAAGGGCAGATGACAAGTTTCCAAATCTCGAGCAATTATAAATGCCATGGCTAGCGTTATCACAAAAAACGCAGCCCGAGGACGCTGTATTAGTGGCAACCAAAGATAATCTACTAGTGTTAGGTTTTTTATTCTTGCCCACCTGAGCGCTCGGCGTATAGCTTGCCATAGCGAAATCCACAGTTTCCAATGTTCTGCACCGCTGCTCCAGAAAAGAGGCTATTGACTCCCATGATGGAATTAAATTCACAAATGCTGGTTCATCCAGCTTTTCCTCCCACTTGGCTTGAGATACAGGGTCCATTTTTTGTAGAAGCACCTGCACAATGATGCATCCGGCGATCTGCTGTGTGTTTCCCAAGCTTTTCAAGGCGCGGATGTGTGCGTTGAACTTGTCCGATAGCTCCCGAAGCATAGCCACTGACCCATTCTCCACTGCCCTCAGCCCCAAGATCTCCATGATGTGTGCCTGAAAAACTAAACGTCGGTTATCAAATCTATTTTCTAAGAGTTCTAAAGCAATCTGATAATTATCGTTCGAAATCTCCAATGAGCGAATTGTATCCAGTGCAGAATCCTTGAGACACGAACGTAGATGCTGCAACTTTTCCACATCAGTGAGATCAGGATGATTATCTATGATCGTCGTGAACATAGAATAAAAGTCAGACCAGTTCGTGTACCCTCCACTAAATATTGGCAATTTGACAGGAGGCAATGTAGTAACTGGTTTCGGCCTAGTTGAAGGGGGCCTAGTTGCAGTCCTAGTTGAAGGAGACCTTGTTGAAGGAGGTGCAGTAAAACCTTCACGAAAGGTAGAACTTGGCGGCATCTGCGAGCCACGTTTGGCAATATTACACCGAACCGACGACTTGAGTGTAACGAACAACTCATCGAAGTTCTCGCGGAGATCACTGCCAATTTCGTCAAAGTCAAGCTCTTCGAGACTATTGTGGGTCTGATGAAATGACACTTTCAGCTCTTCGATTTGCTCTAAACGCGTGGTGAGCAGAGTCTCGTCACAAGACTCAAGCGAATCTGCGGTTAGCGAACTTTGTACCTTTTGCAATTGTCCATACACAGAGGTTGCCTTGCGTTTTAAAAACGGCACCCTGTCCGCGGGTTGATTCGATGTCGAAAGTTCCGTTGTGTTCGTCATAGCAACAGCGAAATAAATTTTCAGCGAGAACCACAACGCAAGACAAACGGCAAATAACGGAACGGAAGGCAACGGGATCTATGTATGCTTATGTACGTGTGTATGTACGTGTGTATGTATGTGTGTGTGTGTGTGCGTTTGAGCGGGCGCGAGGTTTTGCGGTACTTATGTACGTATGTATGTACAGACCGACAGATTAACGCACAAATCACTCGATTATTTTATTTATTGTTAATGTTTTATTTATTGGCTTAAGCGAATTGATCAACCACTCAAGCACACGCACACCAGCCAACGAAATGAAATGCAAAAAAGGGCAAACGGCTTTGCCGGCAATTAATGCTTGTGAGTTTGCGCACACGAATTGTTCACAATTTGTTAATAATTTTATAATTGTTTAGTGCACATATCACGTCGGGGTCACCAATGTTTGACTAACAAGCTTTTTTGTTAGTTTTAGTTGCGATTTATTTAAATAAATTAGACGGTTTTTGTTTCAATTTCGGGTTTTTATTTGCGAGTTGAGCTGGGAGCAAAGGTCCGCTTCGATGCTGAGATTGCGAAAAGACTGAGTGCGTGGGCAGGCAAACCAAACAGATAACCAAAATGCGGCTGCCCAAATGCACCGAGAGAGCGATAAAGAGAGTGAAGAGAGCACGTGCAGTTACGCGCTGCTTAAAGGCAATTATTACAGAGCGAGAGAATGCGATCAACACAAGGCTGAGCATACAGATTTACAATAGGTGTGTGTGTTTGTGATAAGCAAAACCATGGGCAATATTAAAAGAAAACAATGCATTTCATTTACGTTAAGTTGCACCATGGGCTAATTTAGAATAAAATCGATTAGGTAGTTTTAGCTGCTGGACCCGACACAACCTTACGCTCACTTTTCGAGTATATACTTCCCACGAATGTGTCAAGCCGTATGGTGTTGGAAACTCGCCTCTTAAAGCCGATTTCCACATACGCGCCTTATGTCATCGATTGCACGATTTTTCGATAAATCCCCAGAGGTGTTTCTACTGCGTTCAGTGTCCACTTCCGCATCTACAACAGCTGATCTGGTCTGTTCGTTTACCTTTGCGCATCAATCAAAATGAATTAAAGTGACTTTGATTTGCAATTGAAAAGCAACAATTGCAGCTTATGCAGTTAAATAAAAATGTTTTGCAAATGTTGAACGAGTGTGCTGTGAGGAGCGTAGCATTTGGCATTTGTAAGCTAGAAACAATTACAATAGTATTACAGTTTTGATTTCTTTATTATTTATAGCCGGTTCCTTTTGAAAGACACACGATTTTCAAGGAATTCTTTCCTATGGATGACAAAACGTTTCAGATTTTAGTAGGCCTGCTTTCTGGGACTTTTTGGTTTCCAACCCCACTGAACCGATTGTCCGTCGCTCTTTTTTCGCTTGGTTCATTTGAAGAATAGTGATCGATTGGGAGGCTATTTGGATTATCCAAATTCAGATGGTCTAATTTTATTCCCAGGATGACATTATCAAGTAGTAAACCATTTGCAAATAATTCCATCTCTACCTGTACTTTTGAACATCATTTGAAAACTTTATTTAAATAAATCAACAATATTTAAACAATCTAACATTCCGCCAATTGTTGTGCCAGCTGGTTTTGTTGTCAAAATGTCTTATCGATTTTGGTTCTTATCGATATTCATCGTATAAATATGAAAAGACAAGTTGGCAGAACCAGCGTTCAAAGTGGACGCAACTTATTGCCGACGCAACTATGGACGCAGCTTTAGTAGAAACGCACTATTAATCGGTACACAGTTTCGCGTGCAGTGTAGTTCTTCCATTTTGGGCAAGAAAAAGACGTAAATTTTGCGGCAATGATGCCGCCGGAGCACAAAACGCACCAAACGGTGCATTTTTCAAGGTACATGGACAGCTCTTGAATTGCCTCTGACTGCTCTTCAGACCAAATACGGTAACCCTGTTTGTTGACATACACATTGAGCCAAAATGAGCTTTGTCGGTGAAGACAATTTTTGGAAGAAAAACATATTTCTCACAGAGCACGAACTTTGATAATAAAATTCAATGATTTGCAAGTTATCTATTCATGGTGACGCTACGAATCAAGCTTGACGTGTCAATGTTCACTGAAAAACCAAATAGCAAACACTGTAAACTTTTATACGAATTTTAATGAAGGGAGGGAGTGAATATGTAAGCGATTATGTTGCTAGATGTTAGATGATGGGAGTTGTAGTTTGCTTAGAGAGTTCGGTGAGGGATCTGTTAATTTGAGAAGGACTTAGGGAACCGGAAAGATGCGAGATTTTTATGATCTTTGTGGCTGTAAGCTAGGTGGAGCTTCAAGCTACGGGATAAGGCAACGGCCTGATGGAGGGCAGCAGATTATTTGCAAGGAGCCGGGAGTGTCATAGATTTTACTTAGATAAATTCACATTTTCATTTATAACATCATTTTTCAGCCATTATTTTGAAGATTATTTGTCATTTCATATCTAATGCATCTTGATTTGGTAATTAACTGACAAAAAAATATAACTAGAGAAATATTTAAGAAACACTCAGGCAATGCTGCCCCTACCTTTTTGGAAAGCTGGCTACGCCCTTGGATATTTGGGTTGTTTTTTTTCTGTTGGATTTCCAAATGTTAGAATGTTAAAAGTCTATAGAAGTAAGAAGCGTTTGGGATTAAAACATTTTGAGAAGAAGCTGTTGGACATATAGAACACCATTGCATATTCTGCGGTGATGCAAAGATCTCAGATTGATTAATTTTAAGCTTGATCGGTATTGCGGTAAAAGGCCACTAGAGTTCCAATTCAGATTTCGAAGAGCGAAGATTACAAATTGTTTCTAAGTAGATTCGATTAGCGATTGCTGCTCTTTGTACAGTCGGCCCGGTTGAAACACAATTTCTGGTGAAAAAGTAAACCAAGTCAGGGACATGATATCCTTTAGAATAGGAGACAATGTGATTTGAGCTACAATAAAAAGTCATCATTTGACATTAAGAAGGATTTGTGAAAAGAAGACTATTTGAACACCAATTCTGCAGTGCATTAAGGTCGAGTTAAAGGTGAGTGTAGTCAAAGGTAGGTAGATTTTACCTACATCTGCGTACATAAATACTTGACTTGTTGGAGGTTATGCACAAAAAGTACAAACAGCTATGGGCCTAGATGTCTACCCTTTGGGACTCCTGAAGTCAAGTTCATAACTGTTAACCATACATTGTTAAGAAGAAATTCAGCTCAAAAGTAACAGTTTTCGGGGAAAAAGAGAATGAGAGGGTCAAAGTTTAATATTTACAACAAATTTCTGCCTCCTCAGTGGCATAAAGCACTGCATGCATAACTTGTTTGTTCGACCCCTGCAGCTGAAAAATATTTTTTTTTTACTTTTTCAGGTTTATTATTTTTTGATTTTATTCTACAATATTTTCGAGCTTCGGCTTTAGTTTTGGGCGTTTTATTAACAGATGCAAATCATAGAACTGTAATTTTTATAGTAATAAATTGATTTTAAGCAAAATTCTTAAATTTATTTAACAAATTATTAAGTTATTGTATCCCTATGCAAGTGAACTGCATTGTAGTTCTATATATATTAAACTTTGCCTCTCTCTTCATACCCAGTTCAGTTATTGGAACTAGCTACCCACTCCGCATACTTATAACTAGCTGCAAACATGACCAAATTATTTATATAAAAAATGGGCCAACAACCAACGCGTGATTTATTTACTAAACGTGCAAAAAACCTCAGCAGAAATTACACTCAAATGGGGAGTAGCTGGAGCCTGACCATTGTCTGTGTGTGTTGTTTTGTTCATAAATAATATTTCTAAGCCGCCAACATGCACAGGAACATATGTTATGACTGAAATGAGCTTCTGTCTGTGTGTGTGTGTGGTGTGTGTGTGAACCGACAAACGCATTTGTCACAGTTGAACGCCGTTAACCGTTAACAATGTTGGCCCCCTCTGCCCCCCAACAAAAGGCAAGCAAAGTCGCACCTTAATCAGTTGAGGGGGAAAGCGTGGGTGAATCAGTTTGAGTGTGAGGGAGGAGGGAGGGGCGATAAGCTATGCCTGAACTTTGCGGTTCCGTTTGCAATCTGATGTTGTTTCATCATCCATTCCCCCCCCTTAGGGGGTTAACGTTCTGATTGCTTGACTTTGGCTGATTGAGCAGATTTTGTAATCCTTGGAGACTTTGATAGGGTTGGTTTAGGGGGCTTTTTGATAAGTATATGCAATGCATGTGTTATATCATATTTATGGAATAGACATCAGTTGCAAATTCCTTATTAATATTATGCCTAGTTCTTTCTGGGAAGATAATAGATTCGCCCACTTAATAGTTAATGCTTGAAGTAATTTAATTCTATTTAGAAGAAGGTCATTTGGTTCACTAAATTTAGTGAAATCAGGAACTTATTGCTTAAGAGTTTACACATGTGATAGCTTACAACCAGATGGATGCAGCGCTTGTCAAAAACAAACCTCCCTTGCTCTGAATCTGAGAAAATATAGAATTCCAACCCAGCCAGCAATTTAGGAAATTTCTAATTACATTCGAGTCCTTAGTTTGATTAAAAAAGTCATAATTGCGCTTGTTTTCTTATCATAAATGATACTTTGGTCGGGAGAAAATGGTACCCTAGCCGCGACTCTTCTTGAAGAATCATTTATAACCCGTTTAACTGTGCAGTTTCCACTCATTTTCGAGTCATATTTTCAATCATTTGCGAGTCTTTTTCGACATTTTTTTAACAAATCACATTTGGAGCATGACTCATTTTCGAGTCTGCCTTAGATCGCACATGAAATAAATCTCTTTTTAATCATCAAAAGGACTCGAAAAAGACTCAACAAGGTGATTCTTGCTAAAATGATCTTCCAAATGCTAGGTGGGATAAGCCCAACCCAATAGCTAATAGTCGAAAATTTGCATAAATGGTAAAGATTGACAATACCGTTTCGATAACAGGCAAACTCAGAACCAGAACCGGAACCGATATTTATAATTTTTTGTATACTGGTATCCGAGAACCGATATTCTTGGAACCGAAAAGACCAAAAAGAACCTAAACGTTGTACCGGTACAGTTTCGATTCAGAGCAACTACTAGACTGCACAGCTGGCACTTTGTTTTGGGGGACCTTTAGGTAATTTGGTTAAGTCGCATGCTTTCAACAAAAAAGAGTCTGGTGCAGCAAATCTTTTGAAGTGTGATATAGAAAAACGAGAAAACAGTCTTTTTGAAAATGTTGCATCCTATATTTTTAGATCCTCATTATAATGTCATGATTACCTTAGAACAAAAAAGTACTTGTGTTATCCATTTCTCTTCAAGTGAAACTTAATGTGGAAGGCAGCAAACCTGTGAAATTCTAAAGAAGGTTCAGGACGGGAGCTCAAACCCTCAATTTGATTTCTTACTTATCGAACCTAAGGTTTTGGTTCGAAGCTTGGTTCATGAATTCTTATATCGTTGATATATTTTTTGGTAAACAATAAAGCATATTTTTTGATAAGGAAGCTTCCAGCTAACGAAGCTATTAAAAACGAATGGACCTCATTAATTATAGTAATCATTCATTAGTTCTCTACCAGGGCCGCACCTTCTATGTTTATCAATAAACGGATTTGATTTGTCATTTAACAACTTGACTTTATTTCCTTCTCGAAGTCGTGCAGATTGGATATAATTTTGAAATCGTAATGCACCGATTCAGCACTATAAAGCATTTTTAAAACGTTTAAATTATTGTGATAATTTTGGATACTCTGAAAACCCTGACTAAAAATATTCTTTGAACCGAACCAGTTTCGTCAGAAGAGGTCCGGTTCGGGTCCAAGTTCGGGAGGTTAAAAATGTAAAACGTCCAATGCGATTAAGCCAAAAACCCAAACCGAACTGGTTCTACGGGTTCGGATTAGGACCGATTGAAAGTGGTAGCTTAAGTAAGTGGATTCTTACATGTATTTGTATTAAAAGGAACAGGATAATTCAAATAGATCAGTATTTTCCCCAAACAGTTTACGCACAAAATTAATGCTTAATAAAATGAATACGGTCAAAACACACTAGACACACTCTCTGCTTTCCAACTTCTATTTGTAGCTGACTTTTTGTTGTAAGCGTTATGATTTTTGTATGTCTTTAAGTTATTCCTTTGCTTCAACATATGTATCATTGTGTTTAAGCTCAGACTTGGCACACCTGAGCAGCTGCATCATGTTAAACAGTGGGGCGCATATACTACTTGGACAGCAAGCAAACTTTGAAACGAGTCTGGCACCTCTGACTGAATAAGAAAGTCCGACTGAGCGGCAACGTATCGGGAATGATCCGTCAGTTGTTCAGTCCTCTTATATTTTTTATGTAGTCTGTTTTTCACATTTTTGAGATTAAATAATCTGCGATTAAACCAGGGTGGCTTACGATGTGCTACCGATATGCAGAATTAAGCGAGCGGTAAAACAAGACAATTATGACGGCTGGACTAGCATCAGAATCGAGAAAGGACCAATCAACCTGCAAAAGGTGTTGATTTAGCTCAAAAATATTGACTTTACGGAAAAAGCGACATGATCTAGGCTCAAGCTCAGATGCAGTCTCTAAAGATGTTGAAATCTCCAAGGCTACCTCAAGAGTTGGATGATAGGCATCTTCAGGGGTAGAAAGAGGGTGGATTCTAATGACCCAGGGGTTAGGGAATTCAGAGGCAAATACTAAGTCCAGAAGCTTGCCATTATTGTTATAAATTGAATTAACTTGACCCACCGACTGGTCTATTATACCCCAGCCAACCAGCGGAGTCCGCACGGTGCTCCATTAGGACTCCCTGTACGGTGCGCAGAGCCTCCTAGGGAGCCTACAAAAAGTGTCTCAAAGAAGCATATCCGCCGGAGAAAAGGGCCTTTTCAATATATATGAAAAAAGTGTGCTAAAGGACTCCTCTATTATCCTATGGTTTTTTGAAAGGACTAATTTAATCATCCAAAGATAACCTAGACGAAGTTTTACGGGATTGGTTTCGGTGATCCTCAAAATGCTCCTTTTTATAGTCTGTACCGAAGGTACACAGAGTATATTAAGTTTGTGCAAAAGTATGTAACAGGGAGAAGGAATCGTTTCCGACCCTATAAAGTATATATATTCTTGATCAGCATCAACAGCCGATTCGATATAGCCATGTCCGTCTGTCCGTCTGTCTGTCTGTCTGCCAGTCCGTCTGTCCGTCCGTCCGTATGAACGAAGAGATCTCAGAGATGGTAAGAGATAGAGGTTTGACATGTATGGGACATATATTTCTTATACTTGCAGGCAGATCAAGTTTATTTTCAATTTTTGCCACGCCCCCTCCAGCCCCCGAAATTTGAAAAAAACGTCATATCTCTTACAGTTTTGAAGATAGATCGTTCGTACCTTCTAGTGTTATCTTGTAAGCAAAATTATTTATCGATTTGCTGAAGGAATGATAAAGATCGGATGAACGATACTCAAGTTATGAGCAAAAAACGGCCAGTAAACACCCCCCACCCATCACCACAGCATTCTATTGAACGGCAATCTTAGCGAGAGAGAGAGAGTGAAAATTAGAGATGACGCGTATAACTCGTGAGCAAATGCGAGCTGCGACGTTATGGGTACAGAGTATGTTATAGTCGGGCTTGACCGACTTTCTTTCTTGTTTTATTTATAATTAATAAATATATATAATATATTTTTTTGTTATTATTGAACAAAAGAATCATCAACAAGATAATAAATTGACATAACGGGATTCAGTGCTCCCTCAACGATACCATGCGGTGCTCTTTTGGACTCCATTTTCACTCCTGCTTCGGAGCGCTCCGCATATGGCTGGCTGGGACCATGGACGAAGTCGTGCGGACTCGTCGGACATAAAATATTCGAGTCATTAAGAGGCACCCAAGCCACATTGGGCAGATTAAAATCGCCTAAAACAACGAGGTGGTCATTGTCTCTAAGATGTGATTGTATGGTACGAATTGCAGATAAATGTTGCACATATATACTAATGTCTGATCGAGGAGGGATGAAATGTTGTTCGGATAGATACGAATTCAATGTTGAGATCATTTTCGGATATAATTATTTCGAAAGGAAGGGTGGCTTTAATGGCAATAAGAACGCCAACGCCAAGACGTGTAGATCGGCCAGACCGATAGACGATATAGTCGTTAGAAAAAACTTCACTATCAGATACTGAACAGTTAAGCCACGTTTCCGAAAAAGCAATAACATTGGCTTCAAAGGAGACACTGTTAGTATACAATCTATTAAGCTTGCCTAATAGACTGCGCACATTCTGATAGTGAATTATGAAGAATGAAGTCATTTTTATGACCGATTGGATTGTATTGGTATTGGTGTTAGACTTACCAATGTACTCACTAACAACTGTATGCTCGGGCCAAGGAGTAGGCTCAAGCAATCTGGGGAAAAGGGATTCTAAAATTTCAACCTTAAAAGAAGACATCTTTCGCTTCTTCTTAAATACGAACTTACCCTGCAGTTCAACGCCTCAGTACTGAATTTGTCAGTGCTGATTCCGACCTGAGAAGTAGGAATTGCTCCAATTCATGACTGATTTCAGTACTGTTTTCAGTACTACCCATGAAACTAACCCATGAGTTCAGTACTGAAATCATGCCTGAAAGAAGAGAAGGTCATGACGTAGTAGGCCCTGTCTGTGTTAAATTCATGGCTGAAATGCATGTAAAGGCAGCCATGATTTCAGTACCATCCCTTCCAAATCAGGACTGATTCAGCCCTGATTCAGTACTGAGTGGTACTGAAGGGTAGCGACGGTGAATTCGGTGACAGAAGTGTTCAACCTGTGGCTTAGGTGAAATTGAACATCGTTTGCGGTTGCGTTCGGATTTAAACTCGAGACAAATTTGGCTTTTAAGGGAGCAACCCCAGATATTGGCATTGATCTTCTTGGGGGGGCCACACCCGATATAGGATTTCCTGATGATAGGGCTGCACCAACGTTGGATAGGTGGTCATTCGGCAGCTTGGTCGTGATAACTTCAGATAAATTACTAACAGCTCCTGAGATATTAACAGTAGAAGGAGAAGCAGTTGCCAATGCATTATCCAAGTTGCAGTTGGGTACCGGGAGTTGGTCGCTAGTCGGTGTGAGAGTAGTAGCTTCCGATGAGCCTGCTGTTGCGCTGGCAACAGAAGCAGGAGTGGGAGGAACAGTTGCCAATTCACTATCCATGGTGGCAGAAGCAGGCTTTTCAGATGGGAGGGTAAAACCATCAGTAGGCATGCCAATTGAAGAGTGGCTAGAAACTGTTGCAGTGGGGTCAACAGAAGCCACGGTGCCAGAAGTTGGAGCTGGTTGAAGATCCTACACTGGACTGAACTGCATATGGGCGGTAGGATCTGGAACTAATAAGATATGATTAGAAAGCAGACTGAGAACGAATCAGCACGTTGCTCCTGCACAATTATAGTTGTATGACAAATGACCAGGTTCAAATCAGCAAGATCACGAGACGGTTGCAATGATTAAAGTTTATCACTGCGAAGACACAACCGGCGTCTTTGATGGACTGGAGTCAACTGACTAAGGAACCGTATTCCGATAAAAGACCCACAGTACGTTCTGGAAACCACATTTGCGAACGATTAACTAACGAGACTTTGATGAAGGCTCCTTCTAGATTTGAGAATCGTTGAGAAATCATTATGACTGTAAAGCGTTTGGACCCATCAATTCGATATTCGAGCCATGGTAGCCATGGTTAAAAATAAATCTAATTTAATCAGCTGACTTAATGATTTATGAAAACAAAAACGTTTTTTTTTCCCCGATTCCAAGGCCTTTCTACCATTATTGGTATATTAACATTTCAACATTCACAAGTCGCTTTTAAATCCAAAATCCCACCGAATTTGCAATTCTATACCGTTCACCCAGCGTTAACCCTGCTTTTGTTGGTGGTGGCATATAAAATATGTAAATGAAACGCACATTCCAATTCGTTTATTAATAGATGTGCTGGTGCTGCTCGCATATGGCTGGAATGCATTTTAGATGTCGCCACCGAAAATCCATAGAAATTGAGCACTTTATTTGTCAATACAAATATATATATAATATTTAGGTAGAAATATTTTTGTATTGTGGTTATTGTTGCTGGCAGATATTTATAAAATTGTTAGTGCACATGTGGCAGCTCGTTAGGTAAATTGAAAATTACACAAAACGCTGTAACAACAATTGCAACGTTTTAGCATAATTTATGCAGGTGGCAAAGCACAGTTTGGCAGCCACTGGGCGAATGGATTATAAATAATTAAGCCAAAACATGCTTCTAATCTGATGCCACCTCCTCGTTCCAGCTATTCAATTATTCATGGCGAAAGCAGGGATGGGTGTGGGTGGTCGCTGCTGAGTCGCTGCAAATGAACCGAGAGCAAAGTGGATGTGAATAAATATTCCAGGCGTGAAGCTGTAAACCTCATTTACAGGCAACAGCAAAGGGAAACTTTCAACACACACACACACACAGGCGGCCGGCCTCCTTCATATGCCCCACACAAACAGAAGGCAAACAACAGGCAAAGTAACAAGAAGCAACATCAAACGGGTGAAGGAGGCGCAACTCATTTATGAATTTTCATCATTTTCATTTTCATTTCATGTTGCCTCCGCCAGTAAAACTTTTTCAATGTTTTATGTGTTATTTGTATTGCCTTTTGGCTCGTTTGTTAATTGTTACAACAACAACAACAACAATAATAACAGCGACAGCGACAGCTAGAACCGCCACAAATGATAAGGGGCACAAATGGTAGCTCAACTTTAGCTGCATTTGCCGAGTGATTTTATGAAGCGCATAATTACGCAAATTAGCATAAATGAGTGCCAAACAACTCAACCCTACCACAACCCACCCCACCCCACTTGAACTGATAAAAATTGAGAAAAATTCAAACCAGCTTTTATTTTTTTATTTTCGGTGGGCCATAAATTATTTTTGCAAATTTTATTTAATGCCAACGCAAAGAAATTAAAACAAGTAATGAAAGTTCCACAGAGACGGAGGGACTGAGAGAGAGACACATTATAAAAATCCACTCCAAACCAAAAGCAAAAAGTCATTTCAAATGTTAATGAGCTCGTGTAAATAGACAAACAATGGCAAAAGGATTGCCAAGTCCTCCAAAAAAAAAAAAAGCAAAAAAAGTAGTTAAAAATTTTCCAACTGAAATTTGGAAATGACAGAGAAACAGACTTCCAACATTTTATGGCCAACGCCATGAAATTTGCATGCTAAACAAGCGTACTGAATGGGCCACTAGAGAGCGAGAGAGACAGTATGAATTAAGATAAGAGCCGGAGCCAGACTATGGCAAAGTCTTGAAGTGGATTTTGTGTAAATCTTTCCTTGGAGAATGTAATAACTTTTCAAGCAGCTTGGGAAGATTTTTGAACAATTAACCCCTGTGGGTTTTTTTTAATACGTAGCGAAAGTAGTGAGTGCTGGATCGGAGATTAAGAATGTTTTGGAAATAATTAAAACTGAAATGCTCTTGGCTATTTCAAGGTAGAGCTGGAAAACTATCGATTACACTATCGATGTATCGAATTTTTACTTAATATGCATCACTATCAAAAAAGAAATAAAAGAATTTATATTAAATGGCAGTCATTTCTACATTTAGTCATATTTTTTAGATTATCTTAATCTTTTTTTGTATTATTGTTTATATTATTGTTACGTATGTGGTGTTTGACGGCTCGAGGTCAAGAAGATACTCAGTTATTAATTTGATTCCAATATATTTCGTATAGACATCGGCATCCGTCTTCAGGAACCCTACAAGGAACAATTCACCATTTATAGCAGGAGAACATTTTGCGACAGGAGAAAACCGCTGCTCTCTACGAGCTCTTGCTTAGGCTGAATTTTAATTTTTATTCGCGTACTACTGGTTCAGTTTCAGCAGCAGATCAGAAGATCGACCTCCTTTCAACGATTTTCACACTAAGGACAGGGAAATAGAGAGAAATGGAGAGCCAAATTCGAGGAAGATATAGAGAAAGAAAAAATATAGAACGAGAGAAGGAGATTGATAGATAGCCAGAGAAAGTTGAAGGGAAAGTTCTGAGAGGCGAAGAAAACAAAAACTGTATGACATCTCCGGATGTGTTGGCTAGCGCGTTCAGGTGTTATGCGTCGATAGTTTTCCCCACCCAACCATGGTCGTCAAACGATCATCACATTGGTTCACATTGGTCCACAGACACTTTAGTTCATCTTCAAGGTTCTAATATTTATTTAAAATTTTAAAGCTATGTAACTTATTTTCTACTTTCGTGATTATATGCTCAAACTGAAAACTTAATTTTTATCCAGCGAAATATTCAAAAATTATAATAAAAAGAATAGCTGAAAAATTAACATTAAAGTGCTATGTAAAATGTAGATAATATAAGTAAAAAAGTGTAGATAGTGTACATATGTAAATAATTTAGCTCAGCATGTAGATAAACTGGCCTATGTAATAATTAGACATCGGATTTTGCATATTTGCATATTTTGAACCGAATGTCCGAATTAAATTCTGATTGCACACATCTTATTTTTATTGAAAAACGAAAAACAATTATTGGACAATCTAATTGTTGGGAACTTAACTGAAAATGGTAGTTAAAAAACCTTTTTAATTTCAACTAAAGCATTGGATAAGGTCAATTATCAAGCAATAGCTCGTTTTGTAAACAGTTCTATCATAGAACTTTGGCCAAGAGGATATGAAACCAAACCACTGCTGTTAATTACGGATGCGGCAGCATATATGCTGAAGGCTGGACAAAACTTAAAGGTGTTTTATCCAAAACTGTTACATGTGACTTGATTGGCGCATGGAATAAATCGTTTGGCGGAAACCATACGAAATTTATATCCACTAGTCAACTCGTATATTCGCATTCAGCTATACAGGGAAAAGTTGAAAATTAAACTCCCACCCGAGCCCGTTCTTACACGCTGGGGAACATGGCTTAATGCTGCTATTTTTATTACTACCCATTTCGACGGTATCAAAAATGTAAGTGTAGAATAAATATTTTAGATTCTGCATTCTCTTAAAACATATTCTTCTCATTGAAGGTCATAGAATCATTTAATCCGGATGATGCGCTATCTATAAAAAATGCGCAAGAAATGCTCAAGAATCCCAAATTACGCACAAATCTAATTTTTATAAAACATCACTTTAACAGAATACCGGAAAATTTAGCCTCAATGGAACAAAGAAATATGGAAATTACAAAAACTTTCAAGCTTTTATCTGAAGTAAAGGAACGCAGTTTTTCGGCCTACAAGCTAATTTTTTCTGAGAAACGCCATAAATTTACAATGGAAAATTTAGAAAAATGCTTAATTGTATATTGCTACAACAATTATAATAAAAACATTTCTGAAAAATAAAAATTTCGTTCGAAGTTTACAATGTTGTTGTGCGGGAGAGGTATATTCTCAGCATCCACATGACAGGGAGGGATTAATATATAATTCTGTAGTTTCTGACTAGTTTGACAAATTTTGCGGTTTTTGGTCTAAGCCTTTTATATACGCGTCTTCAATTGCCATCTATCCAACCTTCATAGTTATCTTAGGTCGTTAGAAAATTTTGCAAATTTCGAGATTTCCTTGACCATTTGATATACTCCTCCTATTTACCCGCCGGTTTACCCTTCTTTATGATAATCTAAATTCAAATGTGAATTTTTGAAATTTCGCGATTTTTTTGACCATTTGTTTCACATCTCCTTTATTTACTTTCATCTTGCCGTCCATAAAATCTTCATAAAAATATGAAATTAATGAACAAATTTAGAAATTTCCCCATATTTTAGAACTTTCAAGGCACACCTTTCATTTGGTCGGTCTACAACTCCCATTTAACCGTCTATATATGCCATCTTTATATTTTTAACAATAATCTAAGCTCAAGAATAAAAATTTTTGCAAATTTCTCAATTTTTATACTTTTTTTTATACAATTACATATTTAACATATGTAAAATATGCAAAATTTGCATACATTGAATATGCAGTTTCCAATGTAAAGTGGGTTAATTAATTATTATAAATCCAAATTTTCACCTCAATCAACCTTCATTTAAAAAAGTACATAAAATCCGATGTCTGGTAATAATAAGGGTATAGAATTTCAATGGTATTATTTGTAGATATTTTTTAGGCAAGAATATGTAATAGTTTCCAATGCTTAAGAATGTGATATGGAAGTTTTTCTCAGTGTAAGGCAAACAGAGTTTAAGTAGTTAATCATACTTCTTCTTTATACTAGTGTTTTCTTTCCACTTTTCACAATTTTTGGGTTCTGGAGCTGCTGGACAATGTTGTGTTCGCACTGACCACCTAACCTTAAGCCGGAAATCTATGGCACATGAAATTGACATCCCGCTGTCATTAACTATCGAGTTATTTGCGAAACACCTCTGATGAGCACTAATACGTATCGATCGATATACACTTTGGTATGTTTATTTAGTTTTATAATTTAAACTTTATTTAATTAAAACAGCTTCATCTATATGTTTCTTTATGCTATTTTCATTGTTTAAGTTATTGCAATTGTTTTGTTTTTTATTTCTACTTTTTTTGGTTTTTTTACTTCTAATCTAGATTCTATTATTTAGCATCAATGTGGTCTGCTTTTAGGCTTACACTCTTTTTTCTAAAGTTTGGTCGGACCAAGCGCCACTACACATTTCTACATACAATATTTAACACGTCTATACCGCCTGATGTGGAGTTCAATACTAAGCTATTGTTTATTCAGTAGTTGTCTGTATATGTGGGCGCAGTTTTCGGTGTACCTTTTGTAGTTAAGTCTCTTGTCTGTTGGTGTATCTATTATATACATATAACATTTCGACATCGTTTTAGTTAGACAAACTTTTTTGTCTTTAACGCAAACGTGCCCAAACCTCGTATTTCTAAGTTTTCCGTGCTTTCACACAATTCCACCAAGTTGCATGAAAATCGGTCAACTATATAGTATAGCTGCCATACAAAGGATATATCTGAAAAAAGTCTTCGTAGGAAAAACTGTTTTGTTTCCAACGCTATCGCTCCCAAACTTTTTACTGATCATCATTATATGCTACCAAACAATTCTACAAAGTTTGATCCAAATCGGATGACTATAGCATATAGCTGCTATAGGAACTACAGGTCGAAAAAGTAGTTTTAGTGAGAAAAACTTTTTTGTTTACAATGCACAGTGGTTTTTTTTTTACCTTTTTTTGGCATCAGCCCAAAAAAATTTTTTTTTTTTAGATTTCAAACATTAACTGATTTTTAATATTTACATACTCCTATTAGACAAAAAACAAAACATATGGCGGGCTGTTGAAGTCAGCTGTTTGAGTGCCACGTGCTTTTTGTGAAATTGGAAGCAAATATTTTCCAACTTTTAGTGCGTCTGCTAAAAAAGTTAGAAGCAAAATAAAAATTATAAATATGCAAATTTTTAGTCTAGATATTTAAGATTATAAGTTGATAACACGTTTGTCATTTTTGTTTTCGGTTGCCCAACTGTGTCGCGTGTTGTTAATGTGTAATTTTAGGTTAACCCTTAACCAGTGTAGCTGTGTTTTGTGGAATACTAGTTTACCATGGCACAACGCTGCACAATGTTTTAAATGTAAAGTTGTTAACGAAAGTGTGCAGATTTATGAGTAACTAAAACTTTTTGAGAAAAACGGCTTAATTGCAGCTGAATTCGTGCTTAAGTTGAAAATATTACATAAGAAAGAGAAAAAAAAATTTGTTTGCTTGGTTGCGTCAAACACAAAAAAGTTTTGTAAGTCGTATTTAGAGCTAAAAATAAAAGTACAAACCGAATTTCAGCTCAATAACGTAAAATACTACAAAGTTGGAGCAAATCGGACAGATCAGTTATATGGCAGCTATATGAAATAGTATGCAGAATCGAACCATTTTCGATAAGTCGCTAAAAAATCTTAAAATACGTGTTCAAACCGAATTTCAGTTCAATATCTTTAAGACCAACCAAGTTGGTGCAAATCGGCCAGATCGGTTATATGGCAGCTATATGAAATAGTGTGCCGAATTGAACAAAGTTTAATAAGTCGCTTAAATAGCTTAAAATACATGTTCAAACTTAAATTCAGTTCAATAGCGTAAAAACCAACAAAGTTAGCTCAAATCGGCCAGATCGTCTATATGGGAGCTATATGAAATAATTGACCAAGTGGAACCCAATTTTGTAAGTCGTATTAGAAGCAAAAAATACGCGTACAAATCCATTTTCAGTTCAGTAGCATAAGAAACAACAAGGTTGGAGCAAATCTGCCAGATCGGTTATATGGCAGCTATATAAAATATTGGTCTAAGTTGAGGGAATCCTTGCAAGTCGTCTTTGGGGTCCAAAATATGCGTACAAACCAAATTTGGGGTCAATATCTTAACAACTAGAGTTTATGCCAAAAAAAGGCAAAAAAAACCAATGTGCAATGATGGCGTCTTTATACCTTCCAGTTGTGAATATTATCAGTTTCCACACAACTTTGGGGAGTTAGGTCAAAATCGGATGAATATATCGTATAGCTGCCATATAAAAAACTGGCAAGCAAATGCTCAAAGCAGTGGCCAAATCAAGGCTATATAAACTTCGGTCGAGCCGAAGTAAGCTTTTCTCTATTTTTTTCAAGTTGTGACTTTGTTGTACCTATGGCTAGCTTATTGCACTCGTTTATTCTATATATTCACATTAAATCACATTACTTTTGTCTGCTTTGTCAATTGCAGACTTCTTGTTGAATAAATGACCGATTGTGTTAGTTGGTTTGTCAGCTATTTGTATGATATTTTTGTTGAATCAATCGGATTTTGCCAAACGTTCTGAGACTTCCGGTACTTAGGTTATGGATCTACACGACTTGAATTGCCTTATCCTCTTTTGGTTTTGTAGCCTTACTTCTTTTTATGAATGTTTTTATAACATTCATTGGAAAGTCATTGTTCTTCAGTAAAATTTTAATCTCCGAAATTATGTCCTTGTGGTATGTCTCGTCGCTTTTGCTCAGCAATACAGCTAACCGCTTTGTTTATAATCATATTTTTTGGGTGTTTAGAGTAAAAATTGATTATTCGTTCTGATGCTGTCGGTTTTGTACCATGTCTGCTGATAGTCGTTTACAAATAAGAGTCTTAAGTTACGATGAACGGAGTTGTGTGCGTCTAGTGTATTTTGGACCAAAATTTTATAATTTCCATGAAATCTGTAGAAATGCTCGGGCATAATGAGACTAAATCGAATGACACCAATTTCTTTGGATGTCATTGGACCGTTGCTTGAATTCAATTGAGTTTTTCACTTGGTAAATGGAGTCAGCAATGCTCCTTAATATTTGTACTATGTATGTATATACATAGCCCACTGGAGAAATTGGTCAAAGTAGGGTTCGTTCTTTGTGGATTTTTCGAAGCCCGTACATCCTAGGAAGCAGCGCCGTACTAGTTGTTAGCATCTTTCTTTTTGTCTTGGAAACGATCTGTAGCTTTAACAGTTGGTCTATTTTTATTTTGCAATCTTGTTGGATCCTGTCTTAATTTCCTATATTTCCTTTCCTTTCTCTGCATTTAGAATCAAAAAACTGTCACTATTCTCTTGAAATTTCCATGTCTGTTCCACTGTGTCTAGTATTCCACGATCCTGTGTGCACTCTCTATTTTTCGATTTGTAGATGCTTCGATTGGGGGTCGATAAGCAAGCTAGTTCGAGCAGGGTTGAGGTTGCCTCGCGTCGAGGACTTTCGTGATGCCTCTCATTGAGAACTTTCATGGGTGTGTACGTGTACGCTTGCAGCGCCGGCCAAGACTTTCGGCTGTAAATGCAATCACTTCAAAACATATCCATGTTAGTAATGAATGAGCCACAACCTGTACCCAGCCGCCACACCTTTAAGTGGAAAAATGGAGGGTGCCAAATTGTTGCACAAAATTTGCTAATTCGTTTGTTTCGAACCATCGGGGGTCAGCTCTTTAGTTACAAAGATTAAAAGGTAATCACCGGCTTTCCGCTTCTGTGAGGCAAACTGAAATAACCCATATTCCCGTCTTTTGTGAGTTTCTAAGTGCTTAAACTTCAGGGGTTTATTATATTAAAACCACTTTGCAATCATGCAGACATATAAAATCCACCAAATAAGTTTAAAAATCAAACATTTTCGAATTTTGTTTAACTTTTAAGAATCGTTTACCATTTCGCATCGAAATCAGTAGCTTGAATAACCCAGTTAGAGTGTTTTGTTTAAACATTTTTTCCCACTCTTTCAATTTAGATTTAAAATTGATGATGTTGATACAAAGGCACGCACGCACACACACACACTCAAACACAAAAAGTGTAGCCTACCCAATTTTAGGTGCAAATGGGGAAAATGAAAATCATTTACTTATTAAATCCTTTAGACAAACATTAATTTCCAACCACAAAAACAAAAGCGCCAAGCTAACCCCAAAAACAACAAGCACACAACCAGGGGGGGAGGCGTGGCCGAGTGCTTTCTCGAATTTGTTGATCAGGTGGTGTGGCAGGGTGAGCAGACAAAAGCGCAAATTAACAGTTTGATTTTCCCACTAAACAAAAACGCAACGAAAAATCAACAAAACCAGCGGCAAGCGTTGGCGGCTAAATCGATTTAGCAGCAAGAGGGGAGGATGGAGGGGCTGGGACAGGGGCCAGGCACTTTGTGAAAATAAACGAAACAAAATCAAAGCGCTATTGAATTTTCAACTAAATGGCATTTCGAAGGCAGCAAACACAAACAGAGACCCCGAAAAGAAGGTTCGGTGAAAGTCATAGAAAAGTGCAAAAAGTGTTACGAAATGCCAACAAGTTCAAAATGCTTTGACATGTGCTAAAAGGGTTGATGCCCATCCCGCTGACACTCCACCTCCACGAAACAAAAATACTAGCACTGGGCCAGGGCGCTGCAAAGTATGCTACAATATTTTTGTGTTTCACTTTTCTTTTTTTTATTTTTGGTTCAACGTTTTGACCGCACACACACACACACACACACACATATACATAGAGGTGTCATGTGTCAGCGGCATAATCACACCCTTTAGCACTGAGTGCCAACCTTTGACAGGTAAACGGGTTTGGTTTAAGGGAACACCATCTCGACCTTTGTCAACCATGTTCAACGATGCCGGGCGTTTAGTTTGGCATAAAGAAAATTGCTAGAGCGGGCTAAAGAGTGAAGCGGTGTGTGGCTGGGGGGGGGGGGGGAGGGCAGCCAGTAGTTATGGGTAGTTGAAGACAAGTTTTTTTTTTTAAAGCGTAATAAAAGCAATTAAATCTACAATTGGAGTAGGGTTGCACTTGGAAATGTCACATTTTAAAGGGGAGGATTAGTACTTGGATTTAACTTGTCAACTTTTGTGACCACTAATTGAATCTATTTATACAAAAAAATTAAGGGAGGATTTTCACGGAAGTAGTTTTACATTGTTTATTTTTGATTCATTTATTTGTTGTGAAACTTTGGCTTAATTACAAATTGTAGGAGTAGAAAAATGAGATTAAAATACAAGCAAAAAGATCAAACAGGATTGGAAATGAGGATAAAATTTAAACATGGAATTCTTAACATTATAAGAAGAACAATCGAATGAGACCAGGTGATAAGATATGTTGTAATTATGACAAAGGCAGCGGTTTGAAAAAAGCAACAGTAGATATATATAATATATAATTCCTAGTTTGACGGAGTGGCACTGATAAGTTTATTTTGCTTAGAAGATCAGTAGAGTCAACTACGATTTGCAAGAGAAGTCAAATCAATAAGTCGCCAACTTTGCTCATAGGGAGGAAGATGAGTGCTTATGTCTCAGCTCAAGCCACGTAACGCAATTATCGGAAACTGTTTTTCAACAGACTCTATTTGGTTTATTTAGTAGCAGTAGTGGTTCTTTATAAAAAACTAGAACAATTAGGCATGGCATTATTACCGTCAGTCTTAACCGATAACTTGCACAGCGTATTGTAATGGCGCTTGAACCAAAATTAACCCGAAAGATAGTTTCGCTGCTTAAAAGTAAGCAACACTATTACACTAACAGACTAGTTATCTGAGAGATGTAACGGGAGAAATTCTATTAGCAGCCTTAATGAGAGACAATGATGAAAAGGTGAAAATGCATGGTTCTGTTAAGAACTTTCTTTCGGCAGCTCCTCCGAATCACAAGCTCTGTCTATTTCTGGCTTTTGAAGCAATAAGTCTTATTTGTATGTGCGGTTTAAATTAACATAAGTAAATTATAAGTATCAAAATTTTTATGCGAAAGTGTTCAACATCTGCTCGGCCACTTTCAACTGCGGCCAAACACATATTTTTTTTTAGTGCCATCCGTCAAGTAAGTTGCCCATGGGACTTCAAATAGCGAAAAGTTCAATGGAGTTCTTTTTGCTAATTGTGTTCAACCCCCCCCTGATCTAATTTCAGGAGTGGCACTTAGTACTATTTTAGTACTACAATTTTCTTTTGGGCTCCATTTAACGCCAACTCCAGCCAATACCCTAGGCTACACCGCTGGCCATTTTAGCTGCAAAAGAACCAAATTAACGATCCCTTCTTGAATCTGAGCTTAACGAGAGGAAAGCTTCCCAGGCCAGCTCAATGTACAAGGCGAGCGACTGCGGTGCGGCTGCCTTTTCGATTTTGTTTTCTGCGGGACGGAGTGAAAGAGAAACTGTCATATGAAAGTGAGACGGATCCAGAAAACTCGGCCAGAATCGGTGTCCCAGAATTGCTGGTGTAAAATTCGTTGAAATCCCGCCAGAAGCCAATTTTTTTCTCGCGCAGCCCTTGGCTTGGCCATTCGCGCTGAAGAGAGCAACCTCCCGAAGGTTTAGGCCAAAGGCTATATTTTTTTTGGTGTTTGTTGTAGTGAAAAAGTCCGAAATTAGCGGCAAAAGCAACCAAGAAAAAAAAATTCTTCTCTCGTCTGCCTCAGTTAATCATATTTTCTGAGTTTTGTGCCTCTTTGCCTACAATACGCCATCTTGATCGAGAGAGAAGCTTGCTGCTAAAGCAAAAAGTGTAAGAAAAGGCTAAACGAGAAAGAGAGAGAGAGAGAGAGATGCTTCCAGCATAAGAGAAATTGTGGTGTGCCAACATTTTTTTCAGGGTGCCTTTTTTTTGTTGTGAACGCTTATATTTTGCAGCCACGGATACCGTACGGAAAGCGCTTTTCACCGGTGGATTAAAGGCATGTAAGCAAATTGCTAATGGCAATTTTTTTTTGTTAAACTGCAGAAAGATAGACCCTAAAGGAAAAGGAGATAATTTTGCAGAGAGAGTTGCCTCTCTCTAGCCGCAGTTGCATCGAACATTTCTCTTATAATTCTTTTTGTGTTTGAAGTCGAACTGATACTTCGCAGTTGCCGTGAAGTTGCTCGGCTATGATCGAATATTTTTCTATTTTTTGGTTGCTTCGCATAAAGTCAAGTAAATTTTTAAAGAATTAAATTAATTCCTTTTAATGAATCTTATTAATTACATCTTACTTTACGTTTGAGATGAAATTGTCTTAAAATAGTCTTCTATATTAATTTTACCCCTTTTTAAATTTTATAAATTTTAATTTTACCCCCTTTTAAATTTTATAAAATTATTTTATGCTGATTATATTATATATATTACTACTACTTTCCCATACATATATATATTTGAAATGCTTTTGAAGAAGGAAGAGAATGGAGATAGTTGTTAGAATAAATCTTTGTGAATTTTTGTCGAAATTGTGCTAAGCGTTATTTCTGTGTGGAGCCATGCAGCGTTCTAGGGAAAACGGATAGGGATATATAATTATAAAAGGGATCACCGGCCAATAAAGGTCATGCGGCATAAGGTGATCATAGGAAGGGTGGGCATCTGCTGTTGCAATACACCTGCACAGCCATATTTCATCGTCCATATTCGCAATGTCATCAGCGTAAAGTCATGTATGTAGTTTTCTTTTGTCTGTCAGCTTTTTATTACGTCTGAGACTGTCCTTTAGTCTGCCCAATCGAACAATGAAAATATTTGGTACTTTTAGATAGGTTTTTTTTTTTGTTTTTATTGCACTCAAAATTTTAAATCTGTTTGTGCGTATCATGAGCAAGTGGCCTAGTGGAAAACAAATTGAACCCTACCCAAGCCGACGACCGAAAAGCCGAGAATAACCGCGTGCTCCACTAGTCGTCACATCAACCACCAGCTTGATAGAACCCGTTACATGCTACAGTATTATTATTAATCCTATTGAGCTTTAGGAAGTCCCAGAAAGCAGATCTCTCACTCTTAAGGGGGCTGTCTCAGGCTCCTCAATCTGTTAATTCAACTTAACTAAAAAGCTTCCGCCAAGATTTTTGCTCTGCCCATTCAGCACCGCCTTCAACTCATCCATCGTGAGCATTGCCTTTCCCAGCAGATAGACTCTAAGCTCCTCCAGGATTGGGTAGATGGCTATGAAGTGTGCAACATCCTCTCTCGCATTCATATTACAGCTTCGGATCATATGCCTCTAGAAGCCTCCCTTTGCATTGACCAACCAACTTGCACTGAACAACTCAGACTACTGCCAAAACGAAGATGGTCATATAAACATGGAAAACTTGAGCTAAGAACAACACAATTAAAATGGATGCAGCATATAGAATGAAATTTGTTGAAGAATTCCGGTGAAGCTCTGATCGAATAATTTATGGGCAGCTGCACTACGATCTGGGAGAGAATTGATCCTTAAGAAACTAATTTGATTTGGAAAATGATTAGTTTGCAACTACAAAATAAAGAGTATCAAATTGATATTTTGGGTGTTAATTTGATCCTTGAAAATTAATAAGTACTAATTTGAAACTACAAAATAAAGAATATAAAATTGATATTTTGGGTATTAGTTTGATACATCAAAGATTAATTTAATACGCAAAAGTATTAATTTGAAACTCAAAAATTTTCAATGCCAGCGAATGTTAGTTCGAAAATTCGACATGTCATGCTCATATATGTCACAGCTGGCAGCTCAGTCGATAATTGAAATGACAAATTGAATGAGGCTTAAATACAAAATGGATGGTTGTTTGAAGTGTGAACAGCAAAACAAGTCTGCTGATGAGACAGCGATCGTTGTACGTATAATCAACCAAAGACCTTGAGCTAGCCAGTTGTAAGCATTGACTAAAATCAAAGACAGGTCACCTAAACCCCCATATACATGAACTGACAAACTTTAATTTAAATTTGGTTTTAAAAACTGATCCCAGAACCAAACCTTAAGCCGGGTTCAACACTTCAGAACGAACCTTCGTTAGAATATCTGGAGTAAGCAGCCGCCTGTTGCAATCATGAGCATACCTGCCCCCACTTTAACTTTAGTTAGCCCATAATAATTGACATAAACATTGTTGTTTAAATTTTGTTGTTAATGAAGATGATGGAAGAGGAAACCGATGAGGTTAATGGTCAAAATTTCGGGAAAGATAAATATAAAGAATTATAATTAAATAAAGCGGAGGAGACCCCCCATGAAAATCACGATGATGGAGGAGGAGAACCCAAATGAGGTAAATAGCTCAAATTAAGGAGACCATTTGAAATAAATATTTTGAAAAATTAATATAAGCAACAAAAAATAAATAAATAAAGCGTGCGTTAGCTTCATTCTGATGTTATTCTGCTCGTAGCTGAATACCAACTGAATTGTGCATATGGGTGCGTACCATGTTATATGAGTGTTTGAGTTGACAGCCAACTCGTCGCATGCTGCTTTTTAGTTTTCTACATCCAACTGTTTTGAAGAAGGCCCCTTTTCACCTTGCTCATCGTCCAATGTCATAGCCAGTCTTCTTCTTTTCGCTCCGCTCATTACCAGTCTGCTGAAGTTCATTTGCTGAATCTTCCGATGTTACATTGGATATATGAAAACGGAACTGATTCCAAGGAAATCCCTGTATCCGGACACATAGAAGTTGATACTGGTGCAACTGGCAACCTTCTTAAGATGGCAAATATTCCGGGTTAAACTTTTTCCGCCTGTATATTCCGGTGTGTTAAAATTAGCCGTAAGCTTGCTTGTTTGAAAAATCACATTTCTTAGCAAAACAGTATCGCCAACTTTAATGTCTGGCATTGTTTTCCCTTTTACCTTCCTGTCGCAGTTCAAGTCTTTTTCAGTCGAATCTAAGAAATTTCCTGTTAAATCACCTATTCAGGGAAGTTTGTCTCTTAAAACCAGGGCTGCAAACCCGGCAACGATTTGAACCCGGAATTTCCCCGGAATTTGAAGGCACTAATAGAGAGCAGACAGAATCAAATATTAAACAACTTAAAGCTATTCCGCTCAGTTCTATCGAATGAAGTCTAATCAAAAGTTCAGAAATTCTGAATATTAATTAAAAAAATTAATTACATAAATTGCATTTTTATTAACTTTGGGTAAAACTTGGGCGGAACAAAGGTTCAAACCAAAACCTTCTCCCAAAAACCTCGAACATTAACCATTGCACACTGGTCAGAATCGCGAAAAAAAGTGACATAAAGTCGAATATTACAGATATCGAGCTGAAACTTGTTATATTTGTTAAATATAGCACTCTAAATATTGAAACAAAATTTTAAGTTAATTTGACCACGCCTTTCCTGACCGCCTATATATGGCAACATAGCGTATACGTGATCAAAAGTTAAATTTTTGAGAGCTGTGAATAAAAAGCTTAAATTTGAAAAGATTTACATCAATTTATTCTACTATTCAAGTATTCCATATTATAACTATTACATTCAGTTGTCTTCTACAGCTAATTCAAACGAAAATGGATTTATCTCATCTGATTCCGAGTCATCCGTGTCAGGATCAAAACTGTAGTCATTAAGTGAAGACTGCACATTATTTGGAATAATATTATGGGGTGCTTCTAAAAGCTCAATTACATCTCGTGGAAGAGTTTGGTTTTTAATTCGAGCTGCCCTTTTTTTTATACCTATACTTGAGATAAGGGGATCTGAGGAGTCTATAGATCTCTGGAATACCTCCATCATATTATTTATCCGTGAATTCTGTCGAGCGTGCATTTGCCTATCACGCTTTCGCCAAGACAGCCTACTGACAGCACTGACGCGGCAATTATCTGTGATCCATGAACCAGAATCTAATGTAGAGTTGGTGACATCGGATACCATGGGTAATGCAACATGTATGATCGAATGGTTTTATTTGAGAATTTTTGAAATTTTAGTGCATCGACTGCAAATTCGCAGTTAATAGCTATCAGAATAGTATGCAAACTCTCAAGTAACTCCAAGTCGAGTTCTAAAATTGATGCAAACATTTTCGTATTCGAAAAAGCTTTTCTCGCAGTGTTGCCATCGTTTGAGTTTCCGCTCCCATTCTGTTTTGGCTTATCTACATGCAATCCCATTTCATGCCACAATCTTCTTTATATATGTTTTTTTTTTTTGGCAATCATTTCTAATTTGTCACTTTCGTTTCTTACTTGCCATTTTTTGAATCCTATTCTATATGCGATTTTAGCAGCAATTCAAAAACGCGTATCCAACCATGAAGTGGACTTATCCCATACTGACGATTTCCAGTGTTTGGCTTAAAAGAATTTATATCGGTAGTTTCCATAAATTGTTCTGGGCCTGCACCACAGATTGAACACAATTGGCAAGATTTCGTGCCCGTTAAAACGTTTAACACTTTCCCATCTATAAGGGTCATGTGAAGGTCATATGAGACGGAGATCTTTCTTTCATTTGAAATTGTCACTACACATGGAGTCAAGTTTTTTATTTGTGTGCCCAAATCGTTTTTTTCTGCAAGAATGTGGGCTTTTTATTTGTTTGGCGAATTCCATTTTGAAGGGTCGACAAAATCTTACCGACTGCGGACTTCTATTATTCCAAAAAATTGTTTCCACTTCGTCTATTAGCTTCAGAGGTATAACGGTAGTAACAAACGGTTCGGTTCTGGCCAATGCATTGGCAAGATTCGGTTCGAACCCGAGAATCGGAGCTGCGGGAAAGTGATTGGGTTTGCAGCTCTGCTTATAACACGGTTTAACATTAATTCCGAGGGCGGACTTACAGCCATGAGGAGTTACGTGTTACTTTAGTACAGGGGTGCCCCTATCAACACGACGAAGACGAAAGCGCTTAGCATCCGTTCCGGACAATCCGAGGCTTTGGTTTTGGACGAACAGCCAATTGAGCTAGTTCAGCAATTCAGCTACCTGGGTAGCGTGGTCGCTGTTGATGGAGGGACGGTACTGGATGTGGACTCGCGCCTACAAAAGGCTTAAGGTGCCTTTGGGATGCTGTCAGCTGTTTGGCGATGCTCGTCATATACACACTGGCTCAAAATCAGGCTCTTCAACGTAATGCCAGTACTCCTATACAGTTCTTCCACTTGGAAAATTACAACTTCCATTGTGTCAAAACTCCAAACACTTGTAAACCGTTGCCTGCGCCCCATATTCTGCATATTCTGGCCTGACAGAATACGGAATTCCGTGTCGACACGATAATACGCAGAATGAAATAGAACTATATAGGACACACATTGTGGAAAAATGAGAGCAACATCGCAAGGAAGGCAATTGAGTGGAACCTGTTGGACGGAGCGGACACCAGGCAGACCCAAAGAAACTTGGTGGAGGACTGTCGGTAGACAGACGGAAAGCATCGGGAAAAGTTGGGGAGGACTTAAAGCGACAGCTAACAACAGAGTTCGCTAAAAGAAGAGAGACAGGTTCATTCGTTGTTGTTTTTGCTCAAAGAAATAGCTGGCGCGTATACGATTCACGCGCGCCATAAGCTTACATAAAGCGACAACATCCCAGAGGCGCAAATTGCCATTAAAAAATCGATTACTCCTAGATTACTTTGCCTTCATTATGAAGGAAATAATCGCATACAATCTGCATTACTTCGCCGTATGCATGGGTGCGCACATCCTGCATTACTAGTAATAAAACAAGTATGCCAGAGCCGAACTGCCTTCGGATTCCCATTACGAATGCGTATATTTTTTTAAAAATTGTAATGCAGAATGTATGCAGTCCGTTTACAATTCAACACACAATTTAGGAATCGTATACTCAGTCGTAAAGCACTTGTATAACGATTCAATTTACTAAAGATGGAAAAGTATACGGGTGGGTAATGCAAGTGTTATACG
Source organism: Lordiphosa magnipectinata (assembly GCA_037044535.1). NCBI lineage: Eukaryota > Metazoa > Arthropoda > Insecta > Diptera > Drosophilidae > Lordiphosa > Lordiphosa magnipectinata. The sequence continues at coordinate 94,684 of JBAMBO010004462.1, forward strand.
ATGTAATGTACTATTGATAGAGAAGTATATAGGTTGGTAATGCACGTGCATTACAGCCTATATGAGTGGGTAATGATGTAGTAATGCAGTGGTTAAATGATTTTATGTTATTAATTGATAAATAAAATGTATGTGTTTACAAAGCTTTAAATTGTCCAGACTACAAATGGGAAATACGTCGTTATCAGGGGGCATTTTCTTTTTCTTCAGCTTTTTAAGGATGGTCAATATATCAATTTTTCAATTTTTGGTTGACTCTGCATGATCGTGTTTTGAGACTCCATCACTTTTGCCAATTGAGTTTTCAACTTTACGAGTTTGTTTAACAACTCGCCACGTATGTGTCAATTCACTGCTACACTTACACATTTGTTCTGCATACAAATACAAATTTAGGAAATAGAAGAAATGTCAAAAAACGCTTATGGATGAGGGGGGAACGAAATAGACATCGGCTGGTGTATGGCACGATTAGTTGTTTCAGTTTGTTTCCAATTACTATCTCTCTAACGAAAAGCAGCGGTTGTATTGCATTACTTTTTCGTCAGGCGTAATGCATACATACGGCAGAACACGTTGAGCTCTGCGCCGCTGGGAAATTAATACTCTCTAATCTCTGTCAATTTTAAATCTGTTCTCTCCTCTCGTTCTCTACGAGCGAAGGCTCACACACACACACACAAACAAAAATCGGGCTTCTCTTTCTATTTCTTGTGCTTAAGCTCATTCTAGGCACCCTTGTACTAATACATACTCCAGAATTTCATTTTTTACAATCTGTCCCAACGATCTATACATATTTTCGAATTCTTCAATAGCTTGCGGCCAATATGGTGGGTCGTAGTTTGGGTGATATTATAAATTTTAAAGAAATCTCAGAATTTCTGACTCACGTACTTCCTCTTCCATTGTCGGTTCTCAGGTATTCTGGCATATCAAGATGGCAAAATATTTCCTACATTACTTCAATAATTGAAGAAGACGAAAATAGTTTAGTTTAGTCTAGAAAGTATAATTGTTTTGAAGAATTAATTTGAAACTACAAATTAAAGAGTATCATTTTGATATGTTGGGTATTAAATTGTTATTATGGGTATTATTCAACTAATATTCAGATATTTCCTTACCAGAATTTTTAGAGATTTTTTGATATTTAGCATAATTTTTGAATTATTAAGTAAAAAAACATTATCATTTCTAACTGCCCATTTTTTTTTTAGTGCATGTTTACGCACATAAAATTGGTTACACGTCCCCCCATCATGACTTGTACCATGGAGTTAACAACGGAAACGGAAACATCATATACTAGTACACATTCATGCATTCTCACATACATACATATGTGTACATATATTTATATAAAATGGCATTTTCTTTGCACTCAGACAGCGCTGTCATGCCAAAAATAACGGGCCACGTTTCCTACAAAATTTGTTTGCGTGCCAATTTCGGCCCAGCATTGATGGTGGTGGTGGAGCGGAGGGCAGGAAATGCGAGAGAAAACTGTGCCAGTCATTACATTTATTGCGAGCACATTCAATATTGAATGAATGGCCCGCAAGGATTTTCTATTTGAAATTAACAATTCAATTTCATTTGCATTTCAATGGCAAAAATGTGCACGGGGCAGTTGGATGAGAGTCAAATAGTCAAATTGTAGATTTTTTTTCTTTTGCTGCAAGATATTTATTTAACACTATGTGCTGCACTCATGTGGGAGTGGAGCAGGGTGAGGGCAGCTAAGGAAATATATAAATAAATTTAAGTGAGTTATTTTGGAATACAAACCGGTATCAAAAAGCTTTTTATTGAAATATTGAATCCTTAAAACAGCTTGGAAATTCCTGTTGAACTCTTCTTACTTTGAACAAGAAATGAGAAAAACTTTCTGCTGTTTGTATATGACTTTCAGAATAAGTTGAGCCGGCTAGGCAGCTCAGAAGATTGATGAGAAGAAGAAGAATTAATGGCATCGGGTGTGAAAGAAGACTCCTAAGGATTAATGAAGATGTTACCTGTATTATTACTCTTTGAACTTGTAAGTTCACTAAACTGCTTGACATCTACTGATAATTACCTTTACTAAGTTATAAGTCAATTATTCTTCAAAGAACTATTAACTACAACCAGTGTTGGGCAAATAAGCGTAATTGACAGCTTAAGAAACTTCTTTTCAATACCACAAATGACACACATGATTTTGACAATACTAAACCGCGATAGATACCATGGATAACCAAAAGCAAAGAATATAGTCAAGATCATAAAGAATGGTTCAAACCACTTCCCGTTAGCATTAAACCGCGAAAAAATACCAAATGGGATCAAAAATAGTAATAATAACAACCAAACTTTACTCCCAACCAATTGGAAAATCATTCAAGGATCAATGCAAAAGCACAATTCGAAGCTGAAGGATCTCCATGGCAATAAAACCGCTAAGTGATTAAGAAACTGCTTTTCCAGACCGCAAACGATTACACTTATGTGTTACTTTGAACCATTACTTTACATCCGAACCATGGATGACCAATGCTAAAGAACATTGATGGAGCATAAAGATTGTATCAGTACCACCATTTTAATTGTTAATTTAGCACAAGAGCCTGCCAGATGTAGTTCATTAGCGAGGGAGATAAGAAATATTTTTTCCTGTGCCCAGAGCAGAATCCAAGGAATTACTATCTTCATCCATTTTAACGGTTGGCTTCATTGTATTCCAGTATTAAGCGTGCTGATTTACTTTTCTTTTATATTTTTCCTTTAATATTTGCTTGAGTCGTCCCAATGTGTCGTGCAATTGATATATTATCAAGCTTTAAAAAACAAGCAGCCATTGTCTCCCAACCTTGAAAGAGTTCCTGAGCTAGCGGATCGTCCCAAACGAGCTTGAACAACCATAACTGCTGAAGAAGAATCTTTGACTTTGTTGTGAGTGGGCTTAACAACCCAAGGGGATCGTACAGACGAGCTGAGAAGGATAAAATGGAACGTTTTGTAGTTACCATGTTTGTGTCAAAGTCCATTAAGGAGTACTTAAACACGTCCGTATTGGGATTCCCAGTGAGACTTTCTCTGAGTCTTTGTATCTTTTTGTTCTCCGAGTGTCACAGATGTGTCATTGGACTCAACGGCGCTAAGTTGGACATTTCAAGCCCACTTAGCAAGTGATAGTCCAGCTGAGTCCAGGATTTCTATAATAATATAATATATATTTTTATTTCAAGCAACCCTTGCATATATGTATGGATGTAAAGTATCAAGTTCTCTACGGGTATATGAATTCAGTTCGCTCTGCTCAAGTCACTGACCGAAAAACCAAATATAAAAGGGGCTTGGGCTTCCCGCAACCGAATGTGTTCTGCTATCCCGCTCACTGTTGTGGCTGTGGTTGACCACACAGCACTGATCGGTCTGACAGCAACCGAATAACAGGTTCAACTCAGTCAATTGGTCTTAAATTGCGTGCTTCTCGAAGACCAAACTCTCAAAATGTTATTTGAAAAGGTTGCAGACTCAAGAGTTGCGCCAGAGTTTAACATAAGCAGAGAGAGAGTCTATGCGAGAGAGAACGAGAGAGCGCGTAAAGTTCGTCGCATACATTCATATCGTTAGCCATGCATGCCTTAAACACCGATGCGTACATACGAAGAAGACCTTTTGAATTCGGGAATTCGGCCAAACGGTCCCAAAAAGACCTATGGGGAAAAAAATGAAAAAAAGTGTTTCTCTCATCTCACAACCAAATAGAAGCAGAGAGCGTAGTTAAAGGTTATTTCGGTAGCTGTCGTTTTCTGACAAAGGCAAACGGGGGACCGATTTTTGCGACCTCTGATGAATACAGAGCAAAGCGAAGATATGACTTTCAAAGGCAAAGGTCTTTAAACTTTCTTGCCGACTAAGAATAAGACCAAAAAGAATCAAGTAATTACCGGTTCTGCAGCAGCCAATATATAAGGTTGTCAAAAAAGTCTTGCGGTATTTCCGCAAGCTTGTCTTTGCAAGCGCGTAGTTATAATTGTATTCGTCGCATCGGTTCACGCTAGAGCTTTTTGGAAAGCTCTTTTCACGCGCTAACACGTGTTTGATTTATTGTTGTTTGTTTTTAGTCGTTCGTGAGTTATAGCGTCGCAAACATGGAGCAAAATAAAGAGAAAATACGGCATATTTTACAGTACTACTACGATAAAGGCAAAAATGCATCTCATGCTGCCAATAAAATTTGTGCAGTTTATGGACCCGATACAGTTTCCATTTCCACCGCACAACGATGGTTTCAACGTTTTCGTTCTGGTGCAGAGGTGATCGAAGATGCGCCACGGTCCGGAAGGCCTGTCGTCGAAAATTGCGATAAAATCGCTGAATTGATCGAAAGAGACCGGCATAGTAGCAGCCGTAGCATCGGCCAAGAGCTGGGCATGAGTCATCAAACCGTTATAAACCATTTGAAGAAGCTTGGATTCAAAAAGAAGCTCGATGTATGGGTGCCACACGACTTGACGCAAAAAAACATTTATGCCCGTATGGATGCATGCGAATCGCTTCTGAATCGCAACAAAATCGACCCGTTTGTGAAGTGGATGGTGACTGGCGATGAAAAGTGGGTCACTTACGACAACGTGAAGCGCAAACGGTCGTGGTCGAAAAGCGGTGAAGCTGCCCAGACGGTGGCCAAGCCTGGATTGACGGACAGGAAGGTTCTTCTGTGTGTTTGGTGGGATTGGCAGGGAATCATCCACTATGAGCTGCTCCCCTATGGCCAAACGCTCAATTCGGACCTGTACTGCCAACAACTGGACCGCTTGAATGCAGCACTCATGCAGAAGAGGCCATCTTTGATCAACAGAGGCCGAATTGTCTTCCATCAGGACAACGCCAGGCCACACACATCTTTGGTGACGCGCCAGAAGCTCCGGGAGCTCGGATGGGAGGTTCTTTTGCATCCACCGTATAGTCCGGATCTCGCACCAAGTGATTACCACCTATTTCTGTCCATGGCGAACGAGCTTGGTAGTCGGAAATTGGCCACAAGAGAGTCCTGTGAAAATTGGCTCTCCGAGTTTTTTGCCAATAGGGAAGCGAGCTTCTATAAGAGGGGCATTATGAAGTTGGCATCTCGTTGGGAACTCGTCATCGAACAAAACGGCGCATATTTGACTTAAATCGCATTATTATAACCAATTTTATGAACAATTGAAAATTTAATAAAAATACCGCAAGACTTTTTTTGACAGCCTATTATATGGCGTAGCAACTGCACCTCTACACAAATGTATGCGTTTTGTATGTCTTAGTTGAGACGACGAATTCACCTTCAAATAACCTCTAATTTTAGAAAAATTATTTTACTGTTCAAAATTTGAACTACAAATCACTCAGCTTACTTAATTGTTAGTTTTAACTTTTAACAATTGAAAAATTCAATTGCAATTGATTTAGTTGCAAATTACAATTAATTTAAATTTATTCAACTAAATTAATTACAAGCTGCAACTAATATTTTAATTGCAAGTAATTTTGATTGCAATTGAATTAATTGATTAAAATTACTAGTTGATTAATCAATTGATTAATGCCCAACACTGACTACAACTCTAACTGTATAGAATTGTACTCTTTTATCAAGTGCGTAGCCAGGGCCCCTAAATCATAGATTTTGCTTAGGAAAAGTTACGTTTTCATTCATAACTTCACTTTTCCGTTATTATTTTGAAGATTGTTTCTCATTTCATATCGAATGCATTTTGATTTAACTATTTAATGCTAAAAAATAAAATTATAGAAATATTTAAGAATCGTGCAGGCACTGCTGCACCTATCCCTTGCCTTTAAATAAGCACGATTGTAGTTTTAGATTTGTACTGAACCATTCTTGCGAGCGATGTTGCTTTTATTTAAAATATTTCATCCCTTAAATCTAACTTAGCTAACGAAGCACTTGTAAGGCACAATGTAAATGTAAATCTGCACAACGTTGGCCGTTGCGTCGGTCCACACACAACGCAACTCAAGTGGCTCCCACCGCTGGTCCTTATCAAGGGTGGTGTCAAGTGCATGCAGGTCATTGTCACAAACGTTAAATATATTTTATGTTATTACCAGAGATGAAAACTGAAAGGAATAACGGTTAGGATTACGGTAACTGTTTTAGCCGATCGCTTGTGCCATATAGTGGGATATGGCATGGGTTTCGGTTACGGTTACGGTTATTGGTTTAAGACATCACTTTGACAAATCATGCAGACAAAAAAAGCCCCATTTGGAATCTCATTTATTCAGTAAATGTACTAAGCTCAAATTTCTTATACAGAAGTAAAGTGCTGACGAATTCAGGCTTTTTCAAAATTGCACCGCCCTCTAGTGATTAAACTGGAAGGATCTCCTTGAACCAGGGTGACAAATGGCCGGTTATTTTCAGCTGGCACTGACTTAGCCCTTTTTAGGAAGGATCAGGAGTGAACCTTGAACCTTCCTGACTATATTGAGGATGCGCATGCATTCTTTGTAAATAAGGTGCATGAAGCAGCCCTTAAAGCGCGACAATCGGAAATTCTACAGGATCGCCGACCACAATCTCGCCTTCCACCTGCCCTCGATGCTCTACTGCTCATCAAAAGGAGACTGCGGAGGCAGCTTACTCGTACGAGAGTCCCTAATGTGGAAAGGGTTTATAAAGAGTGGCTAACAGGGTTAAGTAGCTGCTCGTTAGGTTTAGGCAGGATGCCACAGACCGTTTCCTAGAAGGCGTTACTTCTGATGTGAGTACCAATATTGCTCTCTGGTTTCTCACCAGGAGGTACAAGAAGCAGGCAGCACCCAAATTTCCAATTCGTAAAGCTGACGGTACTTGGGCCAAATCTCCGCAGAAAAGGGCAGAAGCATTTGCGGTAAACTTGGAGGACAGATTTACGCCCCGCGAAACGACTTCGGTCAGCCGTAGGAGGTTCTTGACACCCCAAGGCAGCTAACGCCTCCAGTCCCACCAATCACTTTGGAGGAGGTTCAGGGGCAGATCAAGGTTCTTAACAATAAAAAGGCACCAGGCGAGGATGAACTTGACAATAGGGTCATCAAAGCCCTCCCAATAAAAGCGGTGCACTTTCTGGTCCTAATTTTCAACGCGGCACTGCGACTGGATCACTTTCCGAAGGCGTGGAAAAAGGCAATCGATAGGGTGAGAGGCAGAATATCTACTTTTCAGTTCGGGAGCAGAAAGTCACAAGGAACCCCCGAGCAGCTGAACAGGGTCACAAATTTCATTCTCGTTCTTGCGGTCATAAGGAAGGCTTTTGATAGAGTGTGGCATGCTGGACTACTTTGTAAGGTAAAAAACATCTTACCGCCTCAACTATACACCCTTCTGAGAAGCTTTCTATCAGACAGGACCTTCTCGGTAGTATTGGACGGGGCTGTTTCCAGCGTGAGGGTAATACGCGCTGTTATGCCTCAAGTAAGTGTCCTTGGACCAACCCTCTACTCTCTCTACACTTGTGATATGCCTACCGGAAGAACAATACCCATTGAGGACCCCCAAGACTTACTCATTGCAACATTTGCTGACGATACAGCTATTATGGCGAGAGACTCATGTGTATCTATGATGCCACTGATGTCGTTCAACAGTATTTGTATCGATACAGCAGATGGAACATTGAGCTTAACCTAGCAAAATGTGTCAGTGTAACTTGTACACTTCGTCATGATGAGTGTCCAGGCGTATTCTTCAACAATCAGCTATTACGTCACTTACCTGAACATAAATACTTGGGAATATATGTGGACAAGCGCCTTACATTCGGAGCCCATATCAACGCGCTTGTAAGGCAGAGCAATGAAAGTGGAATGGCTTCTCTTTAGCAGAAACAAGCTGTCACTTCGAAATATACAAAACTATCATAGCACCTGCCTGGAGATATGGGATCCAAGTATATGGAATAGCTGCGAAATCCCATCTGAGAAAGCTCTGTGTCCTTCAGTCAAGCCTATCGGGAGCACCCAGGTATATGTGCACAAGACATTTGGAGAGTGACCTCAGTTTGCCCAAGACTGGTGACGTAATCAATAAACAGGCAGATGATTACGTGGAGAGACTAAGAAGTCACCCCAAAACACTAGCCAGAAGACTCCTGCGCAGACGACAGAAAGCAGGAAGTAGAGTCAGACGACGCCTCAAAAAACTTTTCCCTAGGGAGCTTCCCAACAGACAAATATACTAACTTAGCAACTACCTCCCATTCAATAAACTTGACACCAAACATATTTTATATCATCACAAAACAACTCGCTCATAATCAGAAACATTACACCTGCAATTAAACTTACATAAACAGATAAGTTAAGAGGATATCTTCACAGTCTAAATTAAGATGCCAATTTTAGAAACAAAATAAATTAAAAAAAAAAATTTCGTTGACGACTAACTGAAGGGCAGCACATCTAATCCCTGAAAACACGCAATATTAAGAATAATTTTCACTTTTTCCTTCTAGCATTTTAACCATATTGCGTCCGTTTTTAGTGATACAGGAGAATATATGTTTAGTCCCAGTCTCAAATCGATTCAAAGCTTGTATGATAAAGTCTTCAAGATGGGGGGCCTTGTGACGTGAAAACTTCTACTCAGTTGCTAAAGTTCTCAAACCAACATATTGTGTATTGCCTGCATATAAGGGGAATGTTAAAGAAAAGTAAATATATATCATCGATCCATGTGAGTCAAGCCAACTGTATTAAGGAAAATCATATTCCCTTCGTTCTCGTTTCGTTTTTGATCGAAGCATCGCGCACTTAAATACTGTTAAGGTAACACAAGCAAACTTATCAAGAGTTAAAACGCGAATAAAAATTGCGCATTCCTCACTTCCATCCACTACCAGATCACGGCGCAACTTATCATATTACCGGCGCCAAGCTATCCAGATAACGGAAAGCCAGAAACATTTTTCTCTCATCCATTTATACATGGGTCATTCTTTTTAACAGTTAAAAAATTCACCATTTTTGATTTCAATAAAAAAAAATCCGAAATTAGATCTCGAAATGCCCAACAAAACGTAATTTAAGGTTTTGCAGTCACATTGAAACTGACTGCGTGGCAAAGCTTTAATTAAAGGCATATTTTTATTTGTTTATAATTTCAAAAATGAATATCTTTTAAACTATAAAAATCTCCATCTTTTTGAAAGCACCGTAATTTAAGTTGTGTTTAGGGCAATAAATTGTATATCCTTAGAAGCTAAATCATGGTGGTAAACACTGAGAAAAAATTATAAATAAAATTTAGCAATAATTACTTAATATTATTAAATAATTTATAAAGTTATTAAATTATTATTTTAGTAGATACATGAAAATACTATTCAGCAATATCAACACGAGATCTGTCCGATTAACCAAACCTGAGAAATCCAGTTTTTAAAAAACCATTTTTTTCCATTTTTCCGTTTTTGACGATTTTTTAAAATGTTTATAAAAATAACCAAAATTTTTTTTGCAAAACTGCAAATACGTTTTGGTGGGCATGTCGAGATCTAGTTTCGCATTTTTTTTTATTGAAATCAAAAATGGTGAATTTTTTAACGGTTTTGTTTATAAAAGAATGACCCACATACATAGCCATGCTTAAAGCTTTCTTTTTCTATTAACATTCAGGGGAAGGGTAACTTGAAAAAGCCGATTGCGCAAACAACAACCATATGTGTGAATGCTTACGTTTTTATACGAACAAATTGGCTGTGTAATACGAAACATAAGGAAATATGAGAAAGGTAAAGATTTTAGTTAGCTGCGTAGTCTCTTTCTCGTTCGGTTTCTTTCCTTTTTTTCCATTAGCAACAGTGTGGCGCATAATAAATAAGCAGCCAATTTTAGTGAATAAATACATATGTGTGTAAAATGGTCATTGCACTTACATCTTAACGAAATTTTCACTAGTAGAGGAAAATCTGAAATATACCCATATACACACCTGATCATATTAATAGGTACACACATCAACTCTGACTTTAAGGTGACAGAAAACAGTTTTATTCATGGTTTCAAACTTAAAATTTGTTCTCATTGGTTCTTAAACTATTTGTTTTTAATAAAATAAACTGAATTGTAACATAGAATAATAATATAACATAAAAGAGATCATTTTGTGTTTCAGATACGTTTTCAGTGAGATCATAATAATAGGTACACTTCATGTGTTGGTAAGAAAAAAAATTTTAATTTCCATTTTGTGTTCTTTTTTTAGGTAAATTAGTATTTCCTAACTTAGTATCCAGTGTATCCAACTCTATTTTTGGTCACTACTGCTATTCTTTTTGGCATACTTTTAATAAGAGCCGGTCAGGTCTCTACTGGTGTCTCATACCACAGTTTTTGGACACCTTCCCATAATTTTTGTTTATTTGAAAATGAATGCTTTGCCATTTTCTTTTTTAAGTCTCCCCACAAGTTTTCAATGGGGTTAAGGTCGGGGGATTGGCTTGGCCACTTCAGAACGTCAACTTTTTGGTCCTCGAAAAATTTAGATAACAGCCTTGATGTGTGTTTAGGATCATTATCTTGCTGAAATACCCAACGTAATGGCATAACTGTTTCCAATATGGATTTGTACTCTTCAGCATTCATTTTGTTCGTAGTCTGATAAATTGGACCTACGCCGTACCAGGAGAAACAACCCCATACCATTATATTGGCACTTCCATGTTTGACTGTTTTTTTTGTAAACCGTGGATGGAATTCCTTTCCATTAGGCCGCCGAACATTCCTTTCACAGTCATTCCCAAACAAATTAATCTTGGTTTCATCGCTCCATAATATGTTTCTTCCCGGTGCATCCTACCCAGTCTTTGTGGTCCCTTGCAAAAGTTTGCCTCATGGTGATATTTTTTTTGCGCATAAGTGGGACTTTTCTGGCAATTCTTCCTGGTAGGTTGGCAACTTGTAGTCGTCTTCGGATAGTTGGCGCACTAACTGAATTCCCAATTTCGGCTGCAATAGACTTCGATGACTTAAATTGGTTCTTTTTGCTCAAAGTTACTATGTAGTGGTCAAAGGTTTCTGTTGTTTTTTGTGGCCTCCACGGGTTTCCTGTATTGGTTTTCTTTGTAATGCATTTTTTTGGCGATGGCTCGTAAAGATTTGCCTTCTTTTCTCACACTAAGAACCAATCGAGCTTCTTCTTTAATACAATGAGAATTTCGATCCATTTTTTCTAAAAAAAATTATTATTTAATTCTCTGTATTGACAGGAGCTATACTTAATTTACCTTTAGTTACCGAAAGATCATTGATTACAAAATTATTCACTTGATACTTGTGAGAAACGGAGACTGTACCTATTATTATGATCAGGCGAAATGTCTGGTGGACTCGCAATTTATAGAAAAGCTTTGATATACGGGGCAGCCCCTCTTCCAACTCTTTGTCACAGTGTGGCCAGACATTAACAACAACAAAAAACCAAAAATTAAAATGTTGTCAACACTAAAAGTACGAAAAAACCATCTATAATTAAAAAATTCCAGTGTGTACCTATTAATATGATCAGGTGTGTATGTTAAATGTTCATTGCACTTACATCTTAACAAAATTTTCACTAGTAGAGGAAAATCTGAAATTTATACATATATATACTGATAACTGGTTATGTTAATAACGGTTAGAAGGTTACGGTTCTTAGAAAAAAATTTCGGTTACGGTTTCGGTTACAGATTTTGAAGTGTTTTTAACGTTTACGGGTTTAATCTCTGGTTATTACACATGTTTATAGGTTAAGTTTTCTTTTATGAATATGATATTTAACGCTATGTGTGGATCGTGGTCGAGTCTCATGTTTCAGTTTGAACACTAACTAAAATCAATTGTAATTGAATATACCAAAAACCACGCCTAAAACTAAATTGTTGGTCCGACTGACTGACTGATTATGAACTAGGGATTTTAGACTTGACATAGAACTTCGTTCTGTTATAATAGCGAAGTGGAACCTGGCAAACTTTTAATGAGTTTGTGCCATGAAATTTGTTCAATTGACTTGAAACTTGAACAACCAGAGGTACAACATGGCGTCCAACGATTTGCAAAATAAAGATGTTGATGTGATAGCAATACTGAAAAGCAACTTAATAACACACACTTCACCACATTCATTTCTGTTGTTCTTCTTCTTCGGTTTGTTTTCTAGAGAGGTGGACACGTGATATTCATTCTAATAGTGTTCGGCAAGGCAGTGACACGCACACAAATTAATCCTCATCTTACTTTGATTTTATTTGTATTTCTTTTTAGTTCATTCAGGTTTCAAACGCCATTTTCCTACAACGGAATCCCCAAGTGACTGAAAAAGGCTGTTTTCACTTGCACTGGCATGTTTTGCAACATGACAATGCTCGTCGATGTGTCAAAACATACCTTGAAACGCTGAAATGGGAAATCCTACCCCATCAGCCTTAAAGATCAGACTTTGCCCCTTCCGATTACAATTTGATGCCCTCGAGGATCAGCACTTTCGCTCTTTTCAATAACTCCAAAATTGAATCAATACTTTGAAAAAAAAATTTGTAACAAATTTCTAATTTAGACTTCAAACCAGAAAAAAAGAATTCCTTAAAACTTTTTTTTTTAATAATAATTTTATTTTTATAAATTTTTTATTTATCTTACAAAGAAATTTGATTCGATTAATTTTGCTTTTGGAAGCTTCTATCCCAAAATTGCCAAGTCGTCTCAAGTCCTTCAAATACGCTTCACTTTCATAGCGATTACTTCAAGGTTTCACTCTTTACTATGAATGGAGGAGGTGCTTAGTTAGTTGCCACTTTGATTAGCCAGTATGAACGCGAAGGTGAATCTTTAGACTGCTGTTTTTGCAAAAGAACTTTGAGCAATGGGAGCATTCGTAGCGTCGCTCCCCAGTATAAGTGCGTAGGTGTCTATTCAGATTGAATTTTGTGGCAAAGACTTTCGAGCAAAGTGAACATTCGTAGGCTGTATGATTGCGAAGGTGAGACTTCAGACTGCTGTTTTCGTCAAAGGATTTTGAACAATATGAACATTTGTGGGGTCCCTCGCCAGTATGAGTGCGAAGGTGAGACTTCAGATTATACTTTTCGGTAAAGGATTTTGGGCACTGGGAACACTTGAAGGGTCGCTGTCGCTCGCCAGTGTGAAGGCGTTCGTGCCTCCTTAGACTGCCACTTTCGGTAAAGCGTTTCAAGCAATAGGAACATACGTAGGGCCGCTCGCCAGTATGAGTGCGAAGGTGATTAGTTAGTTTGCTCCTAGCGTAAAAGGCTTTCGAGCAATGGTCACATTTGAAGCGTCGAATGCCAGGGTGAGTGCAAAGTTGCTTCACTTTCCTTTCGCCCCATTCGCTGTCCAAATCATCGTCTTCGCTCGCTTCGCTTACGCTGTTGAAGTTTTCCCCTGAAGGGACTAACAACGAATCCTCGTTCCTTATGCTATTCTGCATTATCAGCTGAACACTTTTCTCAAATCTCATTTTAAATTTCAATGCAGTTTTCGCCGCTGCCAAGCATGAAACGCATATCCATACGGGTAGATGCACATCCTGTGTAACCTTGTCTCCAGTCACCTCTTCCAACATAAAGAGCAAGCTTCCATCTACCGCGTCCGGGTCTTCAAATAGATTTGGCCATTTGGTGCTTTTGGTGTCGTTTGCTGCCAAACTGAGCATGCAAACGCGGCATTGCCTGGCCACTTGTGGACCTTTTGCTAGGTAGGCCATTCTACCACGAAATGTCGTTTAATCACAATTACAAACAGCAAAATGTATGGAATTCAAGATTTTTTAATTATTTGGTGACAAGTGTGACCATTCTTGTGTAAAGCAAAAATGCTGATTTGAACTAGTTCCATTTAATTTCCATGCGAACTGCAGAAGTTTAAATGAACAATAAGTATGCGTCGAGCTGGAACAATGGAATATGGAACACAAAATCATTTATTGTTTATATACTCGTTAATCTTGGAGTAGAAAGGGTATAAAAAAGTCGTGCAAATAAATGTATGTATATAAAATATACATATAAAGTTCACACAAGCAAATTAATTGGTCAAAAATTACGAAAATTTGACAAAATTAGTTTGAATTGTGTGTAAAAGCCATATTTATTTACTGTCAAACGCATTTGCAAACCGGATTGACGAGTTTGACAGGTTATTGAAATGTTTGTGTACCTCAAATTGACTTCAAAATGGAAAAACGTAGGTCTCGGCATTCCCAAAGCTAATATGTGTTCTATATTTAATAATAGTGAAAATTAAAAAAATTTATTGGAATTTTAAACGGGCGCGACAGGGCCTTAAAGTTTAGTATGAAAATTACTCATACGACACGTTCCTCAAATACAAATTATCGTTCGAATTTTCCTTCAAGAAATTAGCTAGATATTCCTTTTGTGGAATGTATAAGGCAGTGTGGCCAGATAACCTAAAAAAATACCAAAAACCGAAAATAAATAAAATGGGCAGCTGATTTGTACTTTGACTTAACTCAAATATTTAAATTAAGAGAAGCCCAATACACAACATGGAGGATGTTGCCATTTATTATAAGTTTCGGTTAAATGTTCTTTTTCGGTTTTCAATTAATTTTGGTTTTCGGTTTCGATACGGTACCCGGATTTTTATTTCGGTATACCGGTACGTACCGGTATAAGTACTACCTTATTTTAAATTGGAAAAATTAAATTCTGAGATAAATCTACATCATTAATTTTTATTAACGCGAAGTCTTATTGTCAGAAAATGGGAATTTGAGCGCCATAGGAATATTTAAGAACTTTTCTTCGAAGTTGTAGCGGTCTATTTTAATTGCTACATTTGACTTAAAAACAGTCAGTAGTTGCGGTTCACCGGAAAAAAAGTGTTTCGGATCATATGTAAACAAAAAAACAGCCATCCATGGTCCTCCAATTCTCGTTTTTATTAGACGTTGCTTATGTTTAAAAAAAATTTTCTCTATGGTGAGTTATTCGCGGTTTTTTAGCGCCCAGGGGCTTTAAGTCCGGGCCTAAGGCCCAGGAAAGTTCTGAGTTATATCTTAAATTTGTGATCGTGGGCTTTATGTTATGTCACATTTTTAGCTTTCAAATTTAACTTTGAATTTTATACGTCCACGTCTTATTTAACTAATATAGCATTCTTGTGATTTGCTCGCAGTAAGATAATTGTATTCAATGTGGTTAAGTCCATACAACTTTATAGGGGACTCATTATAAATTTTCCGCCAGAGAATAGGCGTTCCACGCTAACCTGCGTAGCTGCAACAGAAAGCACGACTTTTGAAATCTCATACAATTCTGGGAACTTTGTGGAGGATTCTGACCAACAGTTGAGAATGATGTCTTGGTTTCGAACGCGTTTAAGTGCGAGAAAAGTCTTAATGGAATCCAGTCGCTGTTTTGCTAGAGACGACGAATTTTTATATAAGGTTGTCAAAAAAGTCTTGCGGTATTTCCGCAAGCTTGTCTTTGCAAGCGCGTAGTTCTAGTTGTATTCGTCGCATCGGTTCACGCTAGAGCTTTTTGGAAAGCTCTTTTCACGCGCTAACACGTGTTTCATTTATTGTTGTTTGTTTTTAGTCGTTCGTGAGTTATAGCGTCGCAAACATGGAGCAAAATAAAGAGAAAATACGGCGTATTTTACAGTACTACTACGATAAAGGCAAAAATGCATCTCATGCTGCCAATAAAATTTGTGCAGTTTATGGACCCGATACAGTTTCCATTTCCACCGCACAACGATGGTTTCAACGTTTTCGTTCTGGTGCAGAGGTGATCGAAGATGCGCCACGGTCCGGAAGGCCTGTCGTCGAAAATTGCGATAAAATCGCTGAATTGATCGAAAGAGACCGGCATAGTAGCAGCCGTAGCATCCACCAAGAGCTGGGCATGAGTCATCAAACCGTTATAAACCATTTGAAGAAGCTTGGATTCAAAAAGAAGCTCGATGTATGGGTGCCACACGTATGGATGCATGCGAATCGCTTCTGAATCGCAACAAAATCGACCCGTTTTTGAAGCGGATGGTGACTGGCGATGAAAAGTGGGTCACTTACGACAACGTGAAGCGCAAACGGTCGTGGTCGAAAAGCGGTGAAGCTGCCCAGACGGTGGCCAAGCCTGGATTGACGGCCAGGAAGGTTCTTCTGTGTGTTTGGTGGGATTGGCAGGGAATCATCCACTATGAGCTGCTCCCCTATGGCCAAACGCTCAATTCGGACCTGTACTGCCAACAACTGGACCGCTTGAATGCAGCACTCATGCAGAAGAGGCCATCTTTGATCAACAGAGGCCGAATTGTCTTCCATCAGGACAACGCCAGGCCACACACATCTTTGGTGACGCGCCAGAAGCTCCGGGAGCTCGGATGGGAGGTTCTTTTGCATCCACCGTATAGTCCGGATCTCGCACCAAGTGATTACCACCTGTTTCTGTCCATGGCGAACGAGCTTGGTAGTCGGAAGTTGGCCACAAGAGAGTCCTGTGAAAATTGGCTCTCCGAGTTTTTTGCCAATAGGGAAGCGAGCTTCTATAAGAGGGGCATTATGATGTTGGCATCTCGTTGGGAACTCGTCATCGAATAAAACGGCGCATGTTTGACTTAAATCGCATTATTATAACCAATTTTATGAACAATTGAAAATACATAAAAAATGACGCAAGACTTTTTTGACAACCTTATATATTTCCAATTTGCAGTTTATCAAAATGGAATAAAAATCACCCAAAACGAGATTTTCGGCTTGAAGTTTAGTTGTTGCCACCTCCGCTGGTTCTAATATGCGTACAATTTCGCGGACTGAGTCCCACACTTTCCGGTGCAGAAGAAAGTCGGTATTTGCAGCCGCAAAACTGGGGAAAATGTTGAAAATGTCTTCCGATACAAACATTTTAGCATCCTGTAGGTTGAGCTACAACTCGTGTCCAAATCTACGATGCGCTCTGCAAAGGTAAAAACGAGAAGGCCAAGCTAACTTCGTCTGCGCCGAAGTTTTTATACCCTTGCAAATGCTGTTTTTGAAATGTCACAGTTTAAGAACGCTTGCATAGAACTCAAAAATTTTTCTAACTAAAACCCATTTTCCGACAGATAATCTGAATTCGAATAAATTTCGCGAATCTTTTTAAAAACATATCAAGTTAACAAACGCCGAGTTTAAGAAAGATAAAATTTAAAACAAAAAAGTTTTTCTCACTAAGACTCATTTTCCGACCGATCGGTCCTACGGCAACCATAAGATATAGTCACCCGATGTCGATCAACTTTTTCAAATTAGTTTGAAAGCGTTTAATATTAAGAATCACCGACTTTAAGAACGATTTACTTGAAAACTAAAAAGTTTTTTTCACTAAGACCCATTTTCCGACCAATCGGTCCTATGGCAGCTATATGTTATAGTCATCCGATTTTGACCAAAATTCGCAAATCTGTTTGAAAGCATATAATATTAATTATGGCCTAGTTTTATGACGCTAGCATTGAAAACAAAAAAGTTTTTCTCACTAAGACCCATTTTTTGACCGATGGTTCCTATGGCAGCTATAAGATATAGTCATCCGATCCGGTCGGTTCCGACATATTAGCAGCGTGCAGTAAAAAGAAGACTCTTAAAGCTATCGAACTGAAATTTTGCACAGAGTCTTCTTTTTACTGCACGCTGCTAATATGTCGGAACCGACCGGATCGGATGACTATATCTTATAGCTGCCATAGGAACCATCGGTCAAAAAATGGGTCTTAGCGAAAAAAACTTTGTTTTCAATGCTAGCGTCATAAAACTCTGCCATAATTAATATTATATGCTTTCAAACAGATTTGCAAATTTTGGTCAAAATCGGATGACTATAACATATAGCTGCCATAGGAACGATCGGTCGGAAAATGGGTCTTAGTGAAAAAAACTTTTTAGTTTTCAAGTAAATCGTTCTTAAAGTCGGTGATTCTTAATATTAAACGCTTTCAAACTAATTTGAAAAGGTTGATCGACATCGGGTGCCTATACCTTATGGTTGCCATAGGACCGATCGGTCGGAAAATGAGTCTTAGTGAGAAAAAACTTTTCTGTTTTAAATTTTATCTTTCTTAAACTTCGCGATTGTTAATTTGATGTTTTCAATAAGATTCGCGAAATTTGGACGAAATCAGATGTTTATCTGTCGGAAAATGGGTTTTAGTTAAAAAATTTTTAGATTTTTATGTAAGCGTTCTTAAACTGTGACATTTCAAAAACAGCATTTGCAAGGGTATAAAAACTTCGGCACAGACGAAGTTACCTTGGCCTTCTCGTTTTTTTTAAAAAGATTACACCATTTTCAACAACTCATCGGATACTAAGGGCTGTTCCACCTTCCAATTTTCGGTCTGCTTTGCCTGCTGAGAAAGACAATATGTCAATATCTTCGCATATCTAACATAGGAATATGACGGTTATGTAGAGTTTGTAGAGTGACATTCTACAATGTCATCGGAAAACATGCTCTCCTCATTGGGCTGGATTGATATTGCAGAGCTGGTGACCGAAAAGACTTATTAGTTACATATTAGGCAGGAAAGCCATTTGGTCAGCGAATTGCCAATCAACACATTCGCTGAATCTTTCTTGATCCAGCTTAACGCCTCCCGCAAGAATCCTGTCCCGCAAGAAAGGATTTGAATTTTACTTCCAACAACAACACTGGCAGCTGCACTGATACCAAGGAGTAGGAGCCAGGCACACCAAGTAATACTCACCTCCTTTTTCCAACTGGAAACCAACCGCTTCCCAAGCATTTTTTGTAAATGTGGTGACCAGGTGTGATGTCCCACAAACATGCATTTGGTTCACAGCATCAATTAATGCGTTTTTGCCGTCACTATTAAAATTTTGCAGACGATTTTTAGTCAAGCGCTAAATTTTTTAGTTTTGCATTCCATTTCAATTTGACAACTGACACAAGGAAAAAATGACTGCACAATATCTCTTGAAGGAATCTCAGCTGTTCGATATAGTCCACACAAGCAATTGTGCCTTCCCCTCGTGGTACGAGACCTTCCGTTCAAATATTCCTACCCTGTTAACAAACGAGTGGGTTGACTGACGCATACGTGTTGCTGCTTCAAGTTAGCTGCTTCACGGAGACCGCTCCCATCAACAGACATATGCAATCTAGTACTCGTCTCTCTCCGAAAGTGATAACAGTTCAATAACTCCCTTCCGAATAGTCGCCTCAGAAGGTCGCCCAAACTGATCATCAAATGGAAGAAATGCACGATGAACTTTTTTAACCGAGCATGAATTTTGATAATATAATTCAATAATCTGCAAGCGTTGATTCGATTCATGGTTAAATTATAGACAAAACTGAACATGACAGTAACATGTGACACGAAAACAACTGAGCTGCCAAAAACCTGTGACCTAAAAGAAAGTTGCTAAAAGATCACCCATGGTCATCACATTCTGCCACGGGAATGTTTCCCGGAAAGTGAGTGTCTAACAAGAGACGTACTCTCTTCCCGTTATTCGCTGTAGATTTTCCCATTCGGGCATTTCTTGGCCAGTACTCTATGTAACGTTGCTTTTTTCCTATAATTCTTTCCTTTGGCTTTCCTAATCTCACTATTGTGCGTATATTTGTGCCAGTCCCCGATCTATTTGGTTTTATTAAAAAAATTTCGGGTCTCCTTTCTGAGTTTTTCCATGGAAGGATTCCACCCAGGATCATCATTTTCTTTCCTCGATCTGCTAAAAGGGCAATTCTCTTCATAAGCATCGATTTTATCAATCAGTTTTGATATTAAAAGTACGGTAAGACGAAATATTCTTGTACTCAAGCCGAAAATATTGAAATGAAGCATGAATTAATGAGATTGAAATTCTTGGTTTTAATTTAAGTCGGTTTCATATAAAGCATAGATATTCTTGGTTGACATTTTGGGCATTTGCGTCACCTCCGACTACAAGCGGCAGGCTTTTGCTCCTGCAGTATTCTGCCAGGGCCGACACCTCTTGTGGGGGACACATACGATCTCCAGCGAAGTAGTCAAAGGCCTATGACCTTGGACTTTCCCTGCTTCGCCGCAGTGGTCGCTATTGCTACGCAATCCCTGAAGAGATATTCTGCCTTATTATACAAGCTCTGGGGAAGGCTTGCCTTTTGGTCCCAAATTACCGTGGATTCTCTTGTATACAGGCCCTGTATTCCCTCTGTTGGTATTGTCGGGCGAACGTTCTAGCCAAGACAGCCGAGGCCGCCTCTGCATGATGAACGTTCACCTGGACTAGCTTGGTGCTAATGATGGCTGAGGGGGAAGTCATTCTTGCGCCTATAACCTTGTCTGAGACAATTTTTCTCGAAAGTCAATCGTTTCCAAGATACAGAGCAATTTGCAGTTTTCAAAGTGGCGGCCAAATTTGTGACACAAATTTGATCTTAAGCCTTTTAAAAAGTCCTTACCTAATTGGACTGGACTATAGCCTGGGTCATCTTAAAATCTGCTAAAAATGTAACTTATCTTTATCTATTTTTGCGTACCCTCCGCAAATGTGTGTTCAAACGCAAGCAGTTTGTTGCACTGTTCGATATTTGAACAAACGGAAATAATAACAAACTTTTGTCAAAAATATTTGTACGAAATAAAGTTTCCAAAAATAATTAGATCAAAAACCGTAGCATCAATCTGCCTGAGGTATTTGTTTGTTAAAAAAATTAAAAAAAACTGAAGCCAACTATTAAAAAGACTTATTAGATTTCTTTGATGGCAAAGTTTTGGGGCTCACTCCTCCCACTTTCCCTTGGCGCGTTTAAAGAGCACCACAGACAACACACGAAGCTAGTTACTTTACTTTTAATTACTTTTGTGCAAAATTCATTTATCACTTTTATCCCAGCTCAAACTGTAGCTACACTGCTTGCTGGCTTCCCAAAGATCTATGCGAGGAGCCATTTTTCACTTGCAAACTTTGCACAGAGAGTGCTCGAGGAGGAGGAGGAGAAAAAGGAGGTGGCAGGACATTGAAGAGGATATAAAATTGAACGCCCTTTGCCCAGTCATCGGCCAGTTTGGCAGCTGAAAAAGTCAAGTGGAAATTCAATGATGCCATTAATTGGCCAAAGTTTTCACTTATGTTCTGATTTTTGGCCTCCCCCCACACACTCACACACACCCACACACACACGGAAAGGAACTGTGCCAGGAAGTACAAATGTAGCTGGTGCTAAATTTACGGTTGCCAGTTTTGCAACTTTTCGCCGACGCTTCTAGCCAAATTGCATGAAATCAGTTTAGTCAGTAAACGCCCCCCCAACACATGCTTGCAGCCGCACCATCAGCTGCTGTTGGGTAATTTATCTTGCAACTGGCATGGCGGGGCCTGGTTAAACGTTTCCTGCCCCCCAGCCACATGAGCAGGATAAGAAGCAACTGACCTAACCAGGCCGTTCATATTTTGCATGAAAAATGGCCGCGTCATTAGGCGTTGACACGCCGTAAACAGAAAAAATATAAAAAGAATGCCGGAAAAACTGAGTCAAAACTTTCCATCTCCCCCACGCCACCCAGATTGATGACAGCCGCTGGCAATGTCAATCGATGCTTCTGCTCCTGCTCTTGCTCCTGTGCTGCAAAAACTTTAGGCAACTTGAAACTATTTTTTTGTTTCTGTAAGGACTAATAGCCAAAACTTTAAATTGTTACTGCGCGGCCATATGAAAAGTCAACGGCATTTGGCTGCAGGAGCAGGTCCTGTTCCTCCTGCTGATGCTGCAGCAGACAGTTTTGCTAAAATAATAAAAGTAGAGGGTAAAAAAAAAAATGCTAAAAAGTCGTTTATCTTCGGGCCCATAATGACAGTTTGGCAAAAGAGCGGGCTGCAGTGACAGTGTGTAGGGTGAATGGGCTAGGGGTTGAAATATTTTGTAGACTCCGCTAATGTTGATTGTCTCATGTGATGTGTCTTTCACCTGCATCACAGTTTGAGAGCAGCTGCAACTACAAGGAGCACAAACATTTTGCACTCTCAGACATTTAAGAGTTTCTCAAGTTTTTGTTGACAAATTGTGGGTAATTGTAGCAGGACCACAAAGGGGCGGGTCAATAAATTGGAGAAACATGAGACAAAAGCAGAGGTGAGTATATATTGAGTATTGAGTATTGAGTATTGAGTATTGAGTATTGAGTATTGAGTATTGAGTATTGAGTATTGAGTATTGAGTATTGAGTATTGAGTATTGAGTATTGAGTATTGAGTATTGAGTATTGAGTATTGAGTATTGAGTATTGAGTATTGAGTATTGAGTATTGAGTATTGAGTATTGAGTATTGAGTATTGAGTATTGAGTATTGAGTATTGAGTATTGAGTATTGAGTATTGAGTATTGAGTATTGAGTATTGAGTATTGAGTATTGAGTATTGAGTATTGAGTATTGAGTATTGAGTATTGAGTATTGAGTATTGAGTATTGAGTATTGAGTATTGAGTATTGAGTATTGAGTATTGAGTATTGAGTATTGAGTATTGAGTATTGAGTATTGAGTATTGAGTATTGAGTATTGAGTATTGAGTATTGAGTATTGAGTATTGAGTATTGAGTATTGAGTATTGAGTATTGAGTATTGAGTATTGAGTATTGAGTATTGAGTATTGAGTATTGAGTATTGAGTATTGAGTATTGAGTATTGAGTATTGAGTATTGAGTATTGAGTATTGAGTATTGAGTATTGAGTATTGAGTATTGAGTATTGAGTATTGAGTATTGAGTATTGAGTATTGAGTATTGAGTATTGAGTATTGAGTATTGAGTATTGAGTATTGAGTATTGAGTATTGAGTATTGAGTATTGAGTATTGAGTATTGAGTATTGAGTATTAAGTAAGTATGAAGTTTGAAGTATGAAGTATGAAGTATGAAGTATGAAGTATGAAGTATGAAGTATGAAGTATGAAGTATGAAGTATGAAGTATGAAGTATGAAGTATGAAGTATGAAGTATGAAGTATGAAGTATGA
Organism: Lordiphosa magnipectinata; assembly: GCA_037044535.1. Taxonomy (NCBI): domain Eukaryota; kingdom Metazoa; phylum Arthropoda; class Insecta; order Diptera; family Drosophilidae; genus Lordiphosa; species Lordiphosa magnipectinata. Next base: position 117,693 of record JBAMBO010004462.1, read on the forward strand.
AGTATGAAGTATGAAGTATGAAGTATGAAGTATGAAGTAGGAAGTATGAAGTATGAAGTAGGAAGTATGAAGTATGAAGTATGAAGTATGAAGTATGAAGTATGAAGTATGAAGTATGAAGTATGAAGTATGAAGTATGAAGTATGAAGTATGAAGTATGAAGTATGAAGTATGAAGTATGAAGTATGAAGTATGAAGTATGAAGTATGAAGTATGAAGTATGAAGTATGAAGTATGAAGTATGAAGTATGAAGTATGAAGTATGAAGTATGAAGTATGAAGTATGAAGTATGAAGTATGAAGTATGAAGTATGAAGTATGAAGTATGAAGTATGAAGTATGAAGTATGAAGTATGAAGTATGAAGTATGAAGTATGAAGTATGAAGTATGAAGTATGAAGTATGAAGTATGAAGTATGAAGTATGAAGTATGAAGTATGAAGTATGAAGTATGAAGTATGAAGTATGAAGTATGAAGTATGAAGTATGAAGTATGAAGTATGAAGTATGAAGTATGAAGTATGAAGTATAAAGTATGAAGTATGAAGTATGAAGTATGAAGTATGAAGTATGAAGTATGAAGTATGAAGTATGAAGTATGAAGTATGAAGTATGAAGTATGAAGTATGAAGTATAAAGTATGAAGTATGAAGTATGAAGTATGAAGTATGAAGTATGAAGTATGAAGTATGAAGTATGAAGTATGAAGTATGAAGTATGAAGTATGAAGTATGAAGTATGAAGTATGAAGTATGAAGTATGAAGTATGAAGTATGAAGTATGAAGTATGAAGTATGAAGTATGAAGTATGAAGTATGAAGTATGAAGTATGAAGTATGAAGTATGAAGTATGAAGTATGAAGTATGAAGTATGAAGTATGAAGTATGAAGTATGAAGTATGAAGTATGAAGTATGAAGTATGAAGTATGAAGTATGAAGTATGAAGTATGAAGTATGAAGTATGAAGTATGAAGTATGAAGTATAAAGTATGAAGTATGAAGTATGAAGTATGAAGTATGAAGTATGAAGTATGAAGTATGAAGTATGAAGTATGAAGTATGAAGTATGAAGTATGAAGTATGAAGTATGAAGTATGAAGTATGAAGTATGAAGTATGAAGTATGAAGTATGAAGTATGAAGTATGAAGTATGAAGTATGAAGTATGAAGTATGAAGTATGAAGTATGAAGTATGAAGTATGAAGTATGAAGTATGAAGTATGAAGTATGAAGTATGAAGTATGAAGTATGAAGTATGAAGTATGAAGTATGAAGTATGAAGTATGAAGTATGAAGTATGAAGTATGAAGTATGAAGTATGAAGTATGAAGTATGAAGTATGAAGTATGAAGTATGAAGTATGAAGTATGAAGTATAAAGTATGAAGTATGAAGTATGAAGTATGAAGTATGAAGTATGAAGTATAAAGTATGAAGTATGAAGTATGAAGTATGAAGTATGAAGTATGAAGTATGAAGTATGAAGTATGAAGTATGAAGTATGAAGTATGAAGTATGAAGTATGAAGTATGAAGTATGAAGTATGAAGTATGAAGTATGAAGTATGAAGTATGAAGTATGAAGTATGAAGTATGAAGTATGAAGTATGAAGTATGAAGTATGAAGTATGAAGTATGAAGTATGAAGTATGAAGTATGAAGTATGAAGTATGAAGTATGAAGTATGAAGTATGAAGTATGAAGTATGAAGTATGAAGTATGAAGTATGAAGTATGAAGTATGAAGTATGAAGTATGAAGTATGAAGTATGAAGTATGAAGTATGAAGTATGAAGTATGAAGTATGAAGTATGAAGTATGAAGTATGAAGTATGAAGTATGAAGTATGAAGTATGAAGTATGAAGTATTAAATCGCACACACACACAACTGAATAACGAGTATTGAGTATCAAATACTGAGTATCGAGAGCAGAGTTTCGAATTCTGAGTATTAAGTACTAAGTATCGAGTAAAGCAAACGAGTATCGAGTATTTTTTGAGTAAGATTTCGCTTCGTAAGGAGCTTCGCTTGTACTGGGTGTCCCAAGACACGCACTCTTTTTTTGTCTCTTCCGCAGAGGACCCCAGCAATATCCTCTAGGGGCCTAGCACACTCGGCAGTTCACACCAAATGCATGCCAAACTCATACATCACTGAGTGTAAGAGAGAGATAATCACATTTTCCGCCCTCTCTTCTTGGGGAACCCTGTTCTACCGGTGCAGGTAGCATAGAACGACTGAGAGAGCTCTTTGATATTGGCAACTTTTATTCTGCAATCTTACAAATAATCGACAATTCTGCTGGTGATGCGGACCCCTGCTCTAAAGCAGCGATGGTCACGCGTTGCCCCCTAAGGCCGAACACATTTCGCTAATTACACATACTCAAGCCGAAAGCATGGCGAAGCTATGTTTAAGAGAGTAAACTGCTTTTCGCACACCAACATCCACTCACTTTTTGGCCTGGCTCCTGTTGATCAACTCTGCTCTAAAGTATCTAGGTTAATAGTTACTGTAATACAGTTTGAGAAGCGCTGGCCCATCTAACCAATGCACCATTTTCGGAAGCATTCAAAACTGTAGAGTGAATTAAATCGCAAAATCTTTAAATTGTTGCACTCTCATAACTTTGTCGTTGTTTTCTAATATAATATTCCATAAATTTTCCAACGTCTTCAAAGCTTAGCTCCGCCTCTTCACCAATTACTCGTTTTTAGCCAACAAATTCCATTCATTTCCACATTTTTGTTTATATTTTCCCTATAAACCACAACTGTTAATTACAATAACACACTAAAAGAGAGAGAGGCAAAAAGAAAAAAAAACAAGTCAAAACTTTGGCATATGCAGGCACCATTTGCAGTGGTCCAGTAGCCGTAGTACATTGAGCTGTTTGTTTTATGCACCACAGTGAAAATCTCAACACAATATCAAATGCATATGGAGCCCTTTTTTCCTTTTTTTTTTCTCTGTATAAAAAAACTGAGCGTAACAATGAAGAGCTAGTAAAAAATATCGTGTATATATACATACATATATAAAAACAGATTTGTGCAAACAAATGAACGCTGTAGTAGAGGGAAATGAAAAGAAAAAACAAAATACGAAATTCAGGCAGACAAATTAAAACTAAGCGCTGCATGTGCAAACAATCCCCACGCCCCCTCTCTAGGATCCCTATGGGTGCACTCGACCCAATGCCGGGCACTCGACCATTTGCTCCATTTAGTTGTAGACACACACACGCACGCACACAGTTAAAGGGAGAAAGGAAGGGAGGTAGGGAGAATGTATTAAACTCGAAAAACTAACACAGTTTACTTAGTTTTATTTGCCCAGTGCTACTCAAACTGTAAAGCGACCGCAGCAATAGCATCGAATAAATTCATTTATTACAATTCTGACATTCAATTTCTCACAGAATTCACTGGAGATAGGAGAAGACACGTAAAAAAAATGCACTTTCTATATGATTTTTCGTATGGAACTGCATGTTGCTGTGCTGGCGTTCTGGAGGTCAAAGGATACACTTCCTTAAATAAAAGCCGAACAGCAAAGCATTCCAATCCATCTGGCTGTCGGTCCTTCTGAAAGGACGTTTAGTCTTGGATACTTACTTAGCAAATATATAGTCATGCTGTATATCCACACACTCCAATAACACCACAATTAAATCACTAATCGCTCAAATCATCAAACCATCATTCAAAAAGAACTAAATATGCAAACAGTTAACGATGAATTCAGAAATACAGCAAGAAGACAAAAACTTTAAAATAAACATAAGAAAAAATGTCCTCGAACTAGCAAAACTAAGATTAGAAATGTCGGCAAATAAATGACCAATTGCAACAGTGCCTATGAGTTATATACATAACTTTAAAGCACTTTTACATTAGATCATACTTACCTATTTTTTACTTTTGTTTCATTTTCACCCAAAAGTAAACATTTGGCTGAGAATATGAACTTAAAACTTGTACACTATAACTTTTATTCAAAACATACTCCATTAAAGACAAAAAAAGACATGACCAAACTCCACTGTTTCTCCCTATTTCGGGTCCTAGGAATCGAACTTCATCATTACTTTTTTGAGTTATCACGATGGTTTTATACAACTTTTTTTTAAGCTTTTCATTTCAAGCATTTTTCTGACAATCTCTTACTTGAACAATTTTGGTTTCAATTCGGACTCGCAACCTTTATCTATCATCAACATATACACCTCTAGTCTTATTGTATAATTTCCTTAGAATAAGTTAAATAAAAGATTCAAAAAACGCGCGCTTTTTTAAACCACAAGTGCGCGCGCCATCAATCGATAGGCAACCACGCCATCGTTATTGATATCGCGCGCTCTGCCACGATCAGTTGCGCTCGCTGCCGCCAACGGCTGCGCCCAGCAACCTATTAAAGCAGAGCATCAACGCAATGACAAGTCATTTAGTTCCCGGCTTCGGCCGAGTCAACACCTTGGCATGGAGAATGAGTATTAGAAAACATATTTGCGCTGCCCTCAATTTTGGTGGTGCTAAACGATAGTGCTCAAAAGGATACTTTACGGAGACAGTAGGAAAACACAGTGGTTAGAGCGAGACGGACATTTTCCGAAATGTATCCAGAGAGCGTAAGTGAGAAGGAACAGCTGACCAAATGTATCCAGAGAGCGAACAGCTGACTAATTTCTGACAGAAGCGGTGTCGACTGCGCAAACGTTCAGTCTAGATATCTTAGTCTATGACCTTGGAGTGGCAGATCAACAAGTAAGTACCAACTTCCTCAACCAAAGGAATCACAAGTGCGGTTTGCGCAACGGCATCTGTGTCTGGACGGGATTCCCGGTTGTATAGCACCGTCGCTTGCTCGTCCAACTCCCACCCGTCTGTGGGCGAGCCACAGGGGGTGCGTTTCTCGAATCCGCCCCTGTCCTTAAAGTTAATTTGGATGCACTGCACCCATCAGGGACGTCATCTCTGGGACTTCCGTAGTGCGGTTTTCGAATTGGCTATATCGCGCTCCCAAACACGGATCCAATAGTGCGGTTTATGAATCGGCTTTGGTCGGCCGTGGCCACGTGTTGAAATGATAAAGCTAAACGCGACGTGCAGAAAAGCTACACGAAACGTTATGGGTTAAAAATCCTACATTTTCGTGTAGCTCTTGCTTTTTTTTATTTTCTCAGTGCATGAGAGCATCTTATACGCTGCGGTCGTACCTTTTTTGGTATTTTTTGCCTGAGACTGGTCATCCGGCCATACAAAATTATGGCAGTTGACTTTGAATTTGGGACGGTCGTACCTTAGGCACGTCGGCTTCCCAAAAACACCCGAAACTTTACTTCAAATGAAAAATACATTAGATTAGCTAATGATTCATTAAAATGGGAATTACACCACAAAACTCTTAGAATTGACTGAATACTTGATTAATAATATGCTCATAGAAGAAGTCGATCCAAGAGCGAGAGCCGTTTAAGTAAAGTGATGACTATGTCTCTAGGCACATCTTTGTTTTGCGACTGGATTGCATTATGGTGTGGAATGCGGATTCGGGGCAGCAGATTGATAGCCTGCTCAACTGGGCTGTGGAATCCACACATTATGGCGTTTGCCATTGTTCCCATTGAATTTCGATTAAGGAAACATTTCATCCGCACAGGCACAGTTTTCAATTATATCCACAACCAAATGCATCTCTGTAATCCCGTGAAGAATGTTATTTTTCATTTTGAAGGCAAATCTTACAAATTTAACACCGAAATTCCAATTTATTTTAAAATAAGCAAAAAACAGCTGATTGACGTTTGAGACTGTTCGCTCAATGTAAACACCTAGAAAAAGTCGTACGACCGCAGTGTAAATTCGCTATCAAACAAGGTCCTTTTAACCTTTTCAACAGGCGGTCGATCGCAAGCGAGAAAATGGAAATACAAATTTTTTTTCTTACCAACACATGAAGTGTACCTATTATTATGATCACACTGAAAACGTATCTGAAACACAAAATGATCTCTTTTATGTTATATTAATATTCTATGTTACAATTAAGTTTATTTTATTAAAAACAAATAGTTTAAGAATCAATGAGAACAAATTTTAAGTTTGAACCAATGAATAAAACTGTTTTCTGTTACCTTAAAGTCAGAGTTGATGTGTGTGTACCTATTAATATGATCAGGTGTGTATATGACACTTAGCAACACTGCGTATGAGTGATACAAAATACTTAAGAGCCTTCTTAAGCCAGTTGAAACTTTATTTTATTTTACTTTCGTTTTTTTTTATGCTTCAAATATGCCAAATCTTAATATAGTGGAGGCTGAGAAGATTACCTTAAAATTATTCTACTAAGGAGGTCCGGTTTAACTGTTTACAATATACGGAAACATTCTATACAGTTGTTTCACTAACAGAACAGAAGTTTCTACAAAATTTAAGATTCTATAAAAATACTAAAGCGTCAATCCTTTCAAGTTATTACGGTGGACTCTATACTTTTCCAAAGTCATATGGACGATAATGAACTTTAGACTTGGGGGGGATCCCGCAGTCTAAGCATCTGAATAAATTCCAGCACGCTTGAATCGATTCAGAGTAGTATATATTTCCCATATTTGTACTTCTAAAACTTTGCCTCCATATTAATCAATTTCTGGTGTGGATTTATGGTGCATTGTACAACGTTTTTTTTTCTTATTGATTTGCTTATTGATTTGTTGCATTGGCCGCTATGCTGGGCTGCTGCTGCAATAATAAAATAAATCAAATCAGTTGAAGCAACGCTGCCGGCGCATTTGCTTATGTGAGTTGCTGTTGTTGTTGTTGTTGTGCGGTGAAGCTTAGCGGGTTTGGCGTTCTCTTAATTAAATGTGCGCAGCAAATTTGCACAACCAAATTGCTTTACTGAACTCAACACCCCATTTTATGTTTTCCCTTGCTCTCTTGCAGTTTGGCTAGCTTTGGCCGGAGCCGATGACTCTTTGGACACACGTGAAGGTGTCGATCTGGTGCTCAAGTGTCGTTTCACCGAGCATTATGATTCAACTGACTTCACCTTCTACTGGGCCAGATGGACCTGCTGTCCGACCTTGTTCGAGAACGTGGCCATTGGCGATGTGCAGCTCAACTCGAATTATCGGTAAGTGTTTGTCCATGTATGTAGTTGTTGTGTGTGTGCAATGGGCTGATAAATCACAGCCGGCCTCATAAATTCAACACTGATGCCTGTCAATGAGCAGGCGGCGCCATCGAATGGGCTGCACATTTATTTAATTGCCTGCATGACATCCACACTCAGTTGGCTTGCCCCAGAGGCATCCGAAGGATTGTGTTCTGTGTACTCGCGTTTATTGATAAAAGATGAAAGATGCGAAAGTCGAGCGATGCGTTCAACTGTTAAATTTATTAAAATTGCCAGCGACATCGCCATTGGACGTCATCGATGGCGTGTACATCATTAAATGTTCATCTGGCAGGCGATAATTCATTGCTGTTAAGCATTGAAGCGTGGGGGAAGGGGGGGGGGGGGGGTTGAAAGAGCATTCAGTGTAAACAAGACGATGCTAGCCAGAGTAAACGGTGGCGACGACCAATCAAGCGCAGCTGCTTCACTTCATGTTTCTGAATAATTTTATTGCATTCTCTGGAGACAATGGAGAAATTTAAATTATATAAACATGTTTTGGAATTCGAAATATAACGATTAATTTTTTTCATATTCAGTGAAATAAATAAATTTGTTATGATGATTTTCCAATGTTGGAAGATCCGACAATAGCGTGGATAAATTCCCGGAAAAGTGCTTATGCAAAAACAATTATTTATACAATTGATTTGAAACTCGGTTTGCAGTATCCCTTTGCGAAATAACTTGGTATGGTACACTAGGCAACAAGGTCCAGTATATTACAGGGTTGGGGGTGATTCTAGATGATTTTCGTGTGTTGAACACGGATCTGTTTCCGAAATGGTCCATCACGTGGAGATTTTTACTAATTTGAGCTTAATGTGGCAAAAAGTGAGTATTGTGACACTTTTCAGACGCGTTTTGTGGGTAACCTATACTTTAGTTTTGACTTTTTTGATTATTGTAAATAACTATTTAACTTTAAAATAAACTATCCCAAAGAATTGTACGATTTTTTTTAAGCGAAGATTTACCATTTTGAATACATAATCTCGATAATAATAAAATAACAAAACTGTCTACTGCACAAAAGTATGCCTTGCAGAAATAGTACAACCGGCTAGTAGTTTGTATAGAATTTCAATGATAGTTTTCATCAAATACCATTGCATACATTGGGGCAGCAACAATATGTTGGGTTTTTGTGATCTCCGATACAATTACTAAAAATGGTATATCTTTATTGGAAAAAATCGTGGAATTGTTTGGGATAGTTTATTTCAAAGTTAAGGAGCAGTATTTTCCGACAATTTCAAAGAAAGTCAAAACAGCAGTATAGGTTCTCCACAAAACGCGTATAAAAAGAGTGAAATAAGGCATTTTGTTTGTATCTTTAAGCTCAAATTACTAAAAAATCTTCACTTAATGGACCATTTCTGAAAACAGATTTGTGTTCAGCACACGAAAATCATCTAGAATCACCACCGACCCTTCAATATACTGGAAAAAGTCTAATTTAATTGACTGATTTTCCGATGTTGGAAAATCCGCCCCCAGGGTGGAAAATTGAACCCACGCCTTTTGCACAGCAGGCCGACACATTAACCGCTGAGCCACACCCAACCTCATTACTTATCTGTATGACATTAATCATATCTTTATGAAATTTTGTTTGTAATCTTGGAAAATCCAGCCACAAAGTCGGAAAATTGCGTGCGGGGGTTAGTTCGAGGCCAGGCGGTTCTTACGTAAGCTCTATTTGGGAAAACCCACCACATGGTCAGAAAATGGGCTTGTAAATGGGCTGATTATTTTCGAGCCGATCTGAATGAAGTTCCGTTTCAAATCTCTTTTTTTGCAAATAATGGATAGACATATATCGGTTCAGCTCGAAATTATGCTACGGGGTTTTTTAAGGTGTTACCAATTTGTTGTGAATTAAACTACTCTAACTAGAAAAGTCAGAAAATGGAAGCTGGCGGTGTTTGGGCCTTCTAGATGAAATTCAGTTTGTGACGAAATAAATTAACCGTTTAATTTTGAAAAATCTCCTTCCAAGGTCGGGAAAGCGTTGCGGCTATTCTGATAGCGGGGTAGAGAAGTGTTCAACAACTGCTCACACAGAAAAAAGGCGATCTTGACCTTCGGATTGAAATTTCAAGTAAGAGTTATACTAGATTCTACTTGAATGCAGCACGAAAGGATTGGAACAGTACTAAAAGGCTTGGATCAATGCAAAAATGCTCATTTCAAGTGCGGATCCTACTTGAAAATCAAATGATCCTGACTCGAGATTGAAGTTAGTACGGAATTCCACAGTCAAAGCGAAAGAGCGAAAAGAAACCGAGAGCTAGTTCGAAACTGAGAGAGTAA